>CM060172.1:36732621-37332621 GCA_030549775.1 Tamarix chinensis
TTAGCTCGGAAAATAGGCCACTTTCACTCGCGAGTTTTTCCCCTTCCTCTCTCTATTGAGTGGGGGCATCAATGATGAGTCCAAGCTACATCTGTGAAGCTAGAGACTCTTAAATCTTACATGTTAATCAATCTGTTGAATGCGCCTCACGCCCGTGACTTAATTCCATCATCTGTAATGGGAAACAATCAATGAAAAAAAAACCAAACCTAACTGAAATGGTTCATTTGGAAAGAATTTGTAGCCAATGGCTAGTGTATCAATGGCAAATGATGGTAATACTAAGGATCGGAGTGGTAATGCTCGGAAACTTATTATGGAAATGCCTATAGACTCCTCTTAGGCTCCTATGAATATGGAGGAGCGGAACATTGAAGATCTAATTGCTGATTCTATTGTTTCATTGACGAAAGAAGGTAATACTGAGAAGATTAATGATCCAACTTCGATTGTTGTAAACCCTATCATTGATGATTGGGAATTGAATGTTGATGATAAATCTGCAACCACTCCTACTGATAGTTAGAAGGATATCTTACTCAAGAGTCGAAGGGAGGATGGTGTTTTAAGTTTGAAGTATGCTCCTCCTATTATTATCATCGGCGAAGCACAATCACAAGTAATGTGAGAGGAAATCAAGGTTGAGGACAAACAATGGGCTTACACTATAGTGGGTATGGTTGTTGGCTTTCAACCAACTCATCCCCAAATGATGAAATATGTCAAAGAAAACTTGACTAAAATCTTTTTTATTCCTTAAGTGTTTCTTCATGAAAAAGGTTACTTCCTCTTTAGATTTGACAATGAATCTAATTTTCTATCAATTTTGAGAATGCCATACTGGTGTTTTGGAGTTATAAAGAAATGGAACCCCAATGAGCTTTTTGAAAATGCTGAATGGAGGAAGATGCCTCTATGGGTAACTTTGCCTAGACTTCATGTGACATATTGGTGTGATAATTCATCAAGCCGTATAGGAAGTGGCATTGGAATCCCTATATGCACAGATATGGTTACAACCACTAGAGCTCATGTGTCTTACCCTCGATTGCTTGTGGAGGTGGATGTTAGCCTCCCTGTTATTTATCAAATTCAAATTTCATTGCCAAATGGAGTAGTGAGGAAGCAAACTGTAGATTATGATTGGAGACCAAGGTACTATCCTAAGTGTGATAGGGTGGGTTGTGATTTGAATGCTCATCTACCTAAACCTATGTTAGGGAAAGAGAAACCCAATCTAAGAGTCTATCAAGTTAAAAGGTTGGCTTCAGAGTAAGTGTAGAAATTAGTACTAGGCCAAGGGATGGTATTAGATCAACCTCAGAATGCAGCACCATCAATGTAGCCTAGTAAGTTAGACCCAGGGCAAAGTTCATTTAGCAATGAGAATGAATTACTAGCTATGCTAAACCCTGTTACTACTGAAGAATATTTGGAATTAAAAAAAAGGGAAAGGCAAATAGGTATATATTGAGCCTGGAGGGGGTATTGTATAAAGTGGTAGTTTACCAGTATTTACAATAAAATGAATTTCACTATTTGAAATTTCAAGGGTATTAATAAACTCCTAAAAAATTAGTTAGTAGATATATACAAATATAATAATTTTCATATTATTTACCTTTTAGAGACTCTAGTGAAAGAAGCCAACATGAAGGGTGTTTTTGAAGAGGAATGGTAACCAGTATTGTTTGACTCACAATTACTCTGCTTATTATAATGGTAGGATTTGGATACTATAGAGAGATACCACTATAAAACTCCAAGTCCTTGGCATTTTTGAATAGGTTATTCATTACTTTGTTGAATTAGTTGATGGAAATTGGTTTTATGTTTCTCTTGTGTATGCCCATAATGATAGTGTTGCTAGAAGATCTTTGTGGTCATAGCTTGTGGACTTTAATTCCTCATATAAGGGTAGCTTAGTCATTGAAGATTTTAATGTGGTTCTTTCAGCTAGTGAGAAGTTAGGTGGTAACCTTCATTCTGCAGATATGGAAGACTTTGCAGATTATATTTGTACTTGTGGGTTGGGGGAGTTACGCTCAACTGGCCCTCTCTTTACTTGGTCTAATAATCAATTATGCTCTTCTAGGGTCTGTTGCAAACTAGATAGGGCATTTGGAGACCAGGAGTGGTTTGCTCGTTTTAATCATGTTTGGGTTGAGGTTATTGAAGATTGTAGGCTCATTACAGGTTACATCTAATGTGGCAGCATCAAGATAGAAGTGGGATCAAATGTTTTAAATGTTTTAACTTTTGGACCACTTCACCTAATTTTATGCATTGTGTTGCTCATGTTTAGCAACAACCAGTTTAGGGTTCCAAACAATATAGGTTGGTTGCCAAACTCAAATGCTTAAAACAAGCTCTAAAGCAATTTAATTCAGTGCTTTTTGTTAATATGAGTAGAAGAGTTGATCAAGATAGATTTGATTAGCTAAAGTATAAGCAAAACCTCCCGGCTAACCCTGGAGATAATGCTCTAGAGTTACAAGAGAGTATGCTTAGGAAGATATGGTGGCAGCAAGCTCAATTGGAATAATATTTTCTTCAATAAAAAGCTAGAATTCAATATACAAATTGGGTGATGGAAATAAGGGTTTTTTCCATGCTAAACTCAATGAGAGGAGAAGATACAGTGCTATCTATGCTATGTATGATAGTATTGGTAGAAAACTCACTTCTCAAATGGATATCAATAATGAAATTCAAAAGTTATATTCTCAATTGATTGGTTCTTCTACAAACATGCTGGAGATGGTGCATCTTGAGATTGTGAATCAAGGCTTATTCTTCAAATTGATTAGTCCTGTTCCTGAAGATGAAATAAAGGAGGCTATGTTTAGTATGGGAGACACCAAGGCTCCTGGGCCTGATGGGTTTAATGCCCATTTCTATAATTCAACTTGGCCTATTGTGTGGTAAGATGTTATTGATGCAATTAAAAGTTTTTAGGGAATGTTTTTTTTAACTCTGAACAACACATCTCTTCACTTGATTCCTAAGAATCCTTCTGCTCGTACTATGGCTGATTATAGACCTATCTTTTGCTACAATATTGCATACAAAATTATATCCATGGTTCTCACAACTTGATTACATAAAATTATGCTAATTATAGTGCATGATTCACATAATGCTTTTGTGGAAGGGAGATGGATAGGTAAAAGTGTTCTACTAGCTCAAGAATTGTTAAGAAATTATGACAGGAAGGATATCAGCCCTTGTATGATGCTTAAAGTTGATTTAAAAAAGGCATATGACACAGTGGAATGGAGTTTCATCAAACATGTTTTGGAAGGTATTGGTTTTCCTAGTCATTTTATACAGATGATTATGCAATGTATTTCAACAACACAGTTCTCCATTTATTTAAATGGTAATTTGTGCAAGCCTTTTAAGGGTGGTATGGGATTAAGACAAGGTGATCCCCTATCTCCTTATCTTTTTATGTTGGCTATGGAATATCTTTATCGATTATTGAAGACATTATGGTATGATAATCAATTCAGAGGACATCCTGATTGCAAGATCACTAAGGTTATTAATATTAGCTTTGTAGATGATTTGCCTGTCTTTTACTAAGGTCATATGAAATCAGCTGAGATGATTATGGATAAATTGAAGACTTTTCATCTCACTTCAAGACTTCAATAAAACCCTAAAAAGAGTAGTGTGTTTTTTAGTGGAGTTAAAGAGGACACTAAATGCCCGATTCTATAGAAGTTGAACTTCAAAGAGGGCACCTTTCCCTTCAGGTACCTTGGTGTTCCTCTAAGTCATGTTTCACTCACTGTAGGCCAATATCAACCTCTCATTGATTGAATTGTGCATAAACTGATGTCTTAGACTAGAAGATACCTTATTTTTGCTGGGATGATACAACTTCTCCAATCTATTATTTTTGGCATTGAGAACTTTTGGATGCAACCTTTTATTTTGCCTAAGGCTGTCATTCATCAAATAGAGAGTCTATGCAGATGCTTCCTCTCGAATAATATGGAACCACAAATGAAGAGAGCACCTATTGCTTGGTTAAAAGTTTATGTGCCTAAAGAAAAGGGTGGGTTGGGTTTATGACAACTAATTCATTGGAACTCAGCTTATCTTGCTAAATATTTATGGAATTTCATTGAGTTTAAAGAAAGCCTATGGGTAAAATGGATACATGAATGGTATTTCAAAGGTAGAGATATTTGACAATTTGAAGAGAAACATGATTATTTTGTGGATGTTCAAGCAATTTTTGTGGGTTCGAAATCAGATCAGAACATGTTGTGCCCAGTGTTGTTATTTTGGGAAGTTGTTTTCCAACATGGTTTATCAGGTTCTCAGAGTCTCAAGGCTAAAGGTTGAATGGAATTCATTTGTTATTAGAACATGTTATGCCCAGTGTTGTTATTTTGGGAAGTTGTTTTCCAACCTTATTTATCAGGCTCTTAGAGTCTAAAGGCTAAAGGTTGAATGGAGTTCATTTGTTTGGAAACATAGAGGTCTGGAAAAACATAAATTTATAGTTTGGCTTATCTACCATCATGCATTATTTGTTAAATCCAAGCTATATCAGTGGGGAATCACTCAAGATATTTTGTGTGATGTTTGCAAAAATGAAGAAGAGGACTTCGACCATCTCTTTACTGATTGTCCAAGTGTGTGTGTTCTCTTAAATTTCACTAAGAGATGGTTGAAACTCTATGGGAACTTCACTAATTGGCATAGTTCTTTAACTAGTTGATCAAGAAGACTAGAGGGAAAGACAAGAAGGTAGTGTGGAGGGTTGTTTTCAATGTGTTGCTCTATCATGTTTGGATCAGTAGAAATATAGTTGTTTTTCAATTGCTATAGATGAATTCAAGAACTACTATAAGATATCTTATTACAAAGATTTTTTTTTCAATTTGTTGATACGTCAAATGTGTATATCAAGAATAACTTAGAGAGTCTTGATAAATGGATGGTATAGTTTGGCTAGGGATATGCCCCTTGTGATTTTGTAATTTTGGTAGACTATATACCTCATTTCTTACTTTTCGTAAAAAAAATTATTAATTACTAAAAAAAATACGCCACTTTGACTCCTTAAATTATGTTAATTAAGGTATTAAAAGTCACAAAAAAAATTATGCCTCAAATCTAGCTATATAATTTCAAAATTGAAATGCTCCTTTTTTTTAACATAGGAACCAAAACTATGGGTTGCCACAACTGATGGATTTTGACCCATGCTTGGCTAATTCCAAACCATATTTGAACCTAATGTAGGAGCATCTCATAATAATATTTTACTAATTAATTTTTCTAAGTTAGGGGATCACAAAACACTCTTAACTTGGATGAAATTAATTAGCTGAATATGAGAAATAGGTAAAAGTACTAGCCCATGCTTGCATGGTGGAACATTTATCCCAAACACAACCAATTATGGTAGCTCATCCAACCCAAACACAACTAATTATGGTAGCTTATCCAACCCAAGCCCAAACAGCTATTTTATTACTATTTCCAAGTATTTTTCCACTTAAGAAGCCAAATCAGTCCAACACCAAGGCTGATTTTGAAAACTAAAAGAGAGAGAGAGAGAGAAGAAAAAGGATAAAAAGTGGGATGGTGGAGTAGGTGAAGAAAGTCGGCAAAGTCAACAAATCAGATTATTTTAATTGGCTAAGCATGGGAGATGATTGATTAGATATAGGGGATGTTTAAGTGATTTGTACTGTTATATATTACCTACCTTTTCAGCATGTAAAGGGGCTCCATGTTGTGGTATGGCTATCAAAATACCACATAAAGGCTGACCTCATCCAACTAGTTGTTAGCTTGTATTAGATAATTAGATAGTAAAGAATAGTTGGAATGTAATATAACAAACTTTTTGTAATCATGGCTGCCACTATAAATATAGATAGCCTCAACACAATGCAACACACTACCCCCCTTGAATTACAAATTAGATTTTCGAGCTCCCTATGTCCCCCCTCTACAAATTTGAGTGAAAACTTTGTTTTGAGTGAAAAATCTCATAACTTTTATCTCAAGTGTTGAAACCTTGAGTGGTAGTTGTGAATGTTTGGTATTTGGCTACCTTAGATCAAATATTATCATACTCCTCATCTCTTTTCTCTATTTTAACTTTCGATGGTCAATGATCCCATAAGCCACCATCTTCCATTAAGCATGTGCCAACTTGTTTAGCATATGCATCAAAATGTATCAGAGCTTAAGGTTGAGAATTTGGGATAATTTTTATCTCCTCTTTTCCTTCTTTAACTCGTATAGGCCCAAACACTTCACAAAAAAAATTCTAGCCACCCACCATAATTTTCAAGCCGAAGTTAACCTCTCCTAACCAAATACATCATCTTTCTCTATTGATTTCTTCTTTAAACTCAAGCAACTATGGGCGATGAACAAATCCCAAGAGGCTTGATCCTTGAAGAAGCGCAAAACTTGAGAAGAGACCAAGCCATTGAAAACTTCCAAAATGACATGAGAAGAGTTCTTGGCATTTTGGAGAAGCTCAAGCAAAACCATAACACTTCATGCCGAAATACTTCCCCACAACCGAGAAGAAGACCCCATTTTTACCAACATGAGGTGGTCGAATCTAGCACAAGTGATGATGCTAGCGATTCCAACTCCTCACCAAGTGATTCCCCAAGTGATAGAAAAAGGAGACATGAAAGGAGAGATCATTTTCATGACATCAGCTCGAGTTTGTTGGATCACTTAATCCAGAAGGTTTCCTAGAGTGAGAGTTGAGGTGCTCTAGGATGTTTGAAGCAAAAGGCTATACTGATGATAAGAGCTTCAGGATTACAATCCTTAAGCTCAAGGGGCATGCCTCCCTATGGTGGGAAAGCCTTACTTATCAAAGGAGAAAGAAGGGGAAGTCTAAGGTGAAATCTTAGTCGAAGATGAAGAAGCTTTTGAGGGAAAGGTTTTTACCCTCATCCTACACTCAGGACCACTACAACAAGATGTCCTCCTTGAGGCAAGGGTCAATGAGTGTTGAAGAATACATCAAGGAGTTTGAGCGGTTGAAGATGAGGTTGGAGTTAGATGAGGTAGAAGAGCACACAATGTCACGTTTTCTTGTAGGGCTAAGGAGTGACATTGCACTTAAGGTGGAGTTACACAAGTACTACACCTTAGATGAGCTTTTTCATCTAGCCACTGAGGTGGAAAAACATAAGAAGGAGAAGAGAGGACCAAAGTTTCCTCAAGGAAGGTTCACTCCCAACATTTCCAAAGAAGGCCCCTGTAACACCCCCAAATTTACTACTGAAAAATTTTGTTTAATTAAAAGGGTTTAACGGAAGCGAAAAGATAAGTCGTAAATTCGGGGGTATTACCGCCACACTTAATACTAGATCGGTTCACTCCTAACGTCCCAATACTAAGTGCTAAGGCTAAATAAGGTTAACATTAAACACAATTTGTTAATAAAAACCCAAGTCATTAGTAAAGCAAAAGTCATACAGAAATCAAAGTGCGGTTCAGGATTACAATCCGAAGAGTACGTGGCTAGAGTTTTTCAAAACATAAGGCATAGTACAAAAACAAAACTAAAATATGATATTACATGCTCCAGTAAAAGAAACAGAGTCCGATCGAGTCGCTCTCGATTCCCAAGTCAGGTCTAGGCTCAATGCTTAGCCCCACCTGATGCCTCGTAAGTGTCGTAGGCATCGAAGACGTCATCCCCTACCTGCACAAGCTCATATGGGTCTTCTGCTCGTGGGAATGAGCAACACCCATGAAATGGGTGATCAATATGCTACATACTGAGTGAGGTAATAGATGCACTAAGGCCAAACATATAAAACATACAACATAGCATACATGGCACATTCACATAAACTGCATGTAGTAATCCAGATAATGAAGGCCAGCTATGGTCCAATTAGACTTATTTTCTTTTGAATCTCTGTTAAATGTATTCGTTTCACACCATAATCTTTATTAATCCATGCGAGTGCGGGAACCCCACTATTATAGCCGGTGGATTGGTCACTTTTAGGGCAGAACGGACCTAACCACTATTATATGCCGGTGGATCGGTCTCTAGGGCAGAACGCTCCTGGCCACTATTATGCCAGTGGATCGGTCTAGCCCCGACTCTCATGGTGTTTCACTGTAAGTATATAGTAGCTTTCCCATGATTCATTGGCAACATTATGTTTGGTTTATTGAGCTCGGGATCCCCCACTATTGTAGCCGGTGGATCGGTCACTTATAGGGCAGAACGCACCTAACCACTATTATATGCAGGTGGATCGGTCTCCAAGGCACCCCGGCACCTGGCCACTATTATGCCGGTGGATCGGTCTGGGCCCGGCTTAACAATCTTACTCTTTAAGTGATTAGTATCTTATTCGTGTCTTATTAGATAAAGCTTTTCACCCTTGACATGCATATCAACTACCTTCTACTTCTAACCTCCCAAGGGGGCCCATCCCATATCTTGAGACTCTTGCGGCCCTTATCACACCCAGACATCCATTTCCCTTTACACTTAACCTTTAATGAAAAACCCAACTCCTATAGGTGTGGGTTAGGCCCAACACCTTATGGCATCAACTCCACCTACTATCACCCCCTAGGGTTTTCCCTTAAAAACCCTAATTGGACCTATGTGGCCCAACTTCCTCTCACTTGCACTACCATTACTTCATTCATCGCCCCACATCTCATCTCAATTAGATCCAATCCCAAAACATATCACTTTACCTCTCGACTTCGCATGTGACCGGAAAAACCCTAACTAGCCACCTCAAACCCTAGTACCTTTCTTCTTCCACAAGTAACCACTCTCTTGTCACTCAAAATCTCTTCTCTCCCATGGAACCCATACTCATCCCTTATAAAATAAATTATCACTCTTAACCCGTACTCCACTCTCCCTTAATCATTTTTACTCTCGCACTTTCAAAATTACTACTTCCTCCCAAAACCCTAATCGGATCCCTTATACACCCTTACACCAACCTACGTACTATTTTTCATCCCAAGTCTCTAATCACTCCACAACTTTTCTCACGTAAGGATCACCCTCATACAAGATTTATCCATCCCATGCAAACACCCAAAGTCCCCATACAAATTTTAAGATTCCCATGCATGGTTCCCATCTCTCATTCATTTTGGTCATTCCTTCCTCTTTAATTTCCTCTCATGGATCATGAGGTATTTTGGTCAACCTCATATCCCCCTTAATGAACTCACTTCCCATTTCTTTCTTTTTGTCTTTTCATTCTCATATCATATTATCAATTGTCCTAGCATGCATGTCCTAGAGGGCCATATCATATCACACCATAAACATCATATATACATATCATAATAATGTCATAAGAAACACATACAAACATACATCAACTCCAAGTTGCACTACACATAAGACAAGTTAATTACAATCATATGATACACGACATAGCATGATATATATAGCATCCAAGGCATACAAGTCACATAACACACATGGGCCTTAGCTACATCCTTACCTAAAGCGACGCCGGGCTTGGAGTACGCTCCTACGACTCCTTAGGGTTTTGGCTCGATTCACCTATAAGAGGGAAAATACTAAGGATTAGTTTCCCTCCTACCAAAGTACCATTATTCCTTATTTTAGTCTAAGATTAGGGTGGTTATTAATATTAATACACGAAAACTAGGATTTTTATCTTAAAAATAGCCTACTAGATATTATTAGTTAAAATATGTTTATTTCAAATAATTAATGTTATACTTATATTATTAAACCTAATAGCTTTATTCTCATAATAGTAGTACCAATACTAATTGTAGCAAAATAATGATAATAAGAATAATGATAATAGTAATTCTACTGCTTATATTGATAGAAACCCTAGAGTTTTTAAGGCTAAGTCTAATAATAGTGTTAGAGTTAAAATAATAATATAATAATTGCAATACCAACAAAGTACAAATATTCCTAAAAATAATAATGATAAAAGTTATATTTTGAATGATAATAATATAAGGGTTCAAATGTTCTAGTCACAATAATAATAATAAAATAATAACAATGATACTAGTAATAACTAATAATGATACCATAGTAATAATGTTAGTGGCAAAGGTATTAGGACTAATATTAATGATATTCTAATATTAAATAGTAAAATACAAAGGCTTAGGTATTCTTCTTCTTTAAGGACAAAATGATAATACGCCAACTTAGGTTTAAAAACATTAATAATAATAAAAGTAGCAATAATAATAATAATAATAATGTTAAGTATAATAGTAATAATAATAAAAATGATAATAGTAACCAAAATGATAATAATAATAATAATAATAATAATAATAATAATAATAATAATAATATAAGGGTCCAAATGTTTATATTAATAAATAAAAGTAATGATGGAAAAATTTAGCATTAACAATATTAGTAAGGAAATAATGATAATGATAATAGTAATAATAGTAGTGATAATAACAATAATAATAAAATAAATTTGGGTTAAGTAGTAATAACAATAATAATAATGGCATTAATAATAAAATAATAATACTAATAGAAATAATAATAGATATGATAATAGTAATATAAGGGTTCAAATGTCTACCATAATAGTAAAGATAATGATAATAAGCCATATCTAGTATTAGTAATAATAGTAGGAATAGTAGTGAGATCAGTAATAATAATAATAGTAAACGAGAAAAAGTCTCAATTATAATGACACTAAGGTTGTAGGCCATCATTAATGATAATATTATTATTGGTTAGGAAAATCATAAAGTTAGGTTAAGTAATAATAATAATAATAATAACAACAACAACAACAATAATACTACTACTAACAATAATGATAGAGATAACTATAGTAATACTAAAACTGTTAATAATAATAACAATGATAATAATAGTATTAGTAGTAGTAATAGAAATAATAATAATAATAATAATAATAATAATAATAATAATAGTAATGATAATAAAAATGGTAATAGTAGTATAAGGTTTCAAACGTTTACCGTAATAGTAAAGATAATGATAATAATAATAATAAGGATAACCATTTTAATGCTAAAGTTGTAGCCTTTTAGATAGTATAACCTAGTTATAAATATTTCTGAAATTAGGTTAGGAAGTAAGGGTGATACATAATAATATTAATAATGGTAATAATAATAATAACAGTAACAATGATAATACAAACTAATAATAATAAGAATAAGAATAGTAGTAATATTAAGGATAATACCATTAATATTAAATAAAATTATTAACACTTATAGAAAATAATTTAGGGGCTGGGGAAGTTGGAGCACCACCTCAGGTTAATGGTGGAACCGGCGGCGGCGCGTGACGGCGACGGCGGCGGCAGTGGAGGAGGAAGAGAGGGGAAAGATGGATATGTAGGCTAAGAGAGAGGAAGTGGAGGGGTGTAACACCCCCAAATTTACTACTGAAAAATTTCGTTTAAATCAAAAGTTTTAGCGGAAGCAAGAGAATTAAAACCGTAAACTCGGGGGTATTACCGCCACACTTAGTACCAGATCGATCCATAGCTACCGACCCGATACTAAGTGCTAAGGCTAGAAAGAATAAAACCAGAACAAATCATTCATAAAACACAAGTTCTACAAAATCAAAGTGCGAAGGTAAAAAGTTACATTCCGAAATACAATTTAAAAGGACCATATATCAGAATACTTAAATAACGGAATAGCAAAGTACGATAAAACCCTCGAAAAATTAAATACAACATTTGTATCCTCTAAAGACAAATACGATTAAACCACACAATTTTCGAAGGGTAAATATCCGGACCGCTTACTCACTCAGATCCAGCCTCCCCCCCAACCTGCATCAAAGGTCTGCTCCCCACCATCGGTGGATCATCACAGGACCCAATCAATCAAGGTAGTATCAGTACGGGTCCAGTACTGAGTAAGGGCGCAGGTGCGCTAAGGCCAAGCATACAATCATACCACATAGCACACACATCACAGACATATAAGTCACATGCGATAACACACAAGATAAGGCCTGAGTACTTTTCGGGTGACATATTCTTTATTCTCATTAATGATAAGTCCATTTCACACATACTCTTTAATAATCCATGTGAGTGCGGGAGCCCCACTATTATAGCCGGTGGACCGGAAGATATCGCACAGGGCAGAATGCCTCTGATCCACTATTATAGCCGGTGGACCGGAAAAATAAACGCACAGGGCAAAACGCCTCTGATCCACTATTATAGCCGGTGGACCGGATCACAGCCCCGACTCACATGGTGTTTCGCTTTAAGTACTTAGTATCTTTCCCATGGATTAACTTATACGTTTGGTTTGTCGAGCACGAGATCCCCCACTATTATAGCCGGTGGACCGGAAGATATCGCACAGGGCAGAACGCCTCTGATCCACTATTATAGCCGGTGGACCGGAAATAAACGCACAGGGCAAAACGCCTCTGATCCACTATTATAGCCGGTGGACCGGATCACAGGCTCGGCTCGACATCTTTCGCTTTACATGATTAATGTCTTATCGGTGTCTTATTAATTCACACATCACCCTTGACATGCATGCGGCTAATACTCTACTACTTTCCCCTCCAAGGGTTCGTCCCATATTTTGAGACCCGTACCTCTTCTCACACCCGACATCCATTCCCCCGTAGACTTAGGTAAAGTAGCATATAGTAAGACACAAACCCCAAGGATATAGGCCATCCCAACACATATGATGTCGCCTCCGCATGTTCTCATCCCTCTAGGGTTCCTCCTCGGATACCCTAATCGGGCCTATGTGGCCCAACTCTTCTTACTTACCCAAACGTTACTTTATCCTTTATCTCGCACCTCATTTCTATTAGGAAACTCCCCAAATGTATCACTTTATCTCCCAAGTTCACGTGTGACCGTCAAAACCCTAGTTGGCCACCCAAAACCCTAGCACTTTACTTCCTCCATAAGTAATCTCCCTCTTTCACCCCAAATCTCTTCTCTCCTTTAGAAAACCCATACTCATCCTTTATATAAGTGAATTCTCACTCCCAACCCCCTACTCCATCCTGCCTTGACCATTTTTACCCTTGTGCCCCTCAATTTCCTCATTTTCTCCCAAAACCCTAATTGGGTCCCTTAAACACCCTTATATCGACCCACGTAAAATTTTGCACCCAAGTCTCCAATGGACCCGTAACTTTAGCATTATCTTATTTACTTCCAAAATCAACTTTCCTCCAGTAATATTCATCCCTACGCATAATTTAGATACTCCATGCAGACTCCCCAACACCCACTTACTCACGAAACCCTAATCAGATCCCTTATGCACCAACTCACGTACTATCTTTCATAATAAGTCTCCCATCACTCTAAGACTCTCCACAACTCTCACTTACAACCCAATTCAGCTTTTCCCACGTAAGGATCATGCCCATGCAAGATCTTGTTCCCCCATGCAAGCTTCCCAAATGTCCACTTTCCCGTTATTCTTTTATTATCATTTCATACTACCCAAAACCCTAGCATGCATGTCCTAGAGGGCTATAACAAGTCACATCATCAACATCAACGATAAACATGGAACATGGCATACACGTATAATATAAGGCGCACACAACATACCTCATGATCCACGCTGCGCTACACAAAACAGGTTAATCATAACACATGCATATTACACATCAACATGGCATGCTCATCATCTATAAACACATCACAAATAGCACAAGGCCATAGCTTCGTCCTTACTTAACACGACACCGGTCTTGGAGCACGCTCCTACGTCTCCTCCGAGTGTCGACTTGACTCGCCTATAAGAGGGAAAATTGGGGTTACTTTTCCTCCGACCAAAACACTATTCTTTTCTATCTTACCCCTACTCTTTACCTTACCATTAGGGCGAAGACTAGTAATGTTACTTTTATAAGTGAAGTATGGTCAATAATCTCAAAGTAGTTAATCAAGCTACTACTAATAAAAGTAGCTACAATAATTTAAAGTAATTTTAATAACACTTATTGTTTTACGGTAGTAGTTCAATGTTACTAGTAATAATGATAATGGTGAATAATAATAATATTAATAATAATAATGATAATAATAATAATAGTAATATTAATAATAATAGTAATAATAATAATAATAATAATAGTAATACTAGCAATAATAATAGCGATTATGATGTTAAAATAAAATACTAAAGTTATGGGCCAATAGTATTAGTAAGACCAATAGTTATAAATGTTTCAAGGTTTGGTTAAATAATAATAATAATAATAATAATAATAATAATAATAGTAATAATAATAATAATAATAATAATAATAATAATAATAACAATAGTAATAATAATAAAAATAATAATAACAATAGTAATAATAACAATGATAAGGGTAATAATAATGATAATAGGGATGATACTAATAATAATATTAATAGTGATAATAATAATAATAATAATAATAATAATAATAATAATAGTAAGAATAATATTAATTATGCTACTAAATAATTAGCACTTATATAATAAAGGTTCAGGAGTTGGGGGTTTAGAGAACTACCTAGGGTGTGGGTGGCACAGGTGGCGGCGCACGGTGGCGGCGGCGGCGGCGGCGGCGTAGGGGGGAGAAAGAGGGTGGAGAGGTGGTGGAGGGGAAAGGAAGGAAAAGGAGGGGTTGGCAGGGGAAATAGAGGGTCTAGGGAGGTTGGGGAAGTTCCCTGGGTGATTCTGGGAGGCAGAGGGGGCGCTGGGAGTGGCGGCGCGGCGGTGGGCGGCGATGCGAAGGGTGGCGGAGCTTGGGGATTGGTTTGGTCGGGAAGGGTGTTTTGCACGCTTGGGGCGGCGCGTGCAAGGTAAATCGAGGGCTGAGGGAGGCTTGGTTGGGTGGAGGGTGCTGCAGGGAAGGGTTTCGGGGGTGGTTCGGGCGGTGGAGACGGGCGGCGGCGACGGGGTGGTGATCTGAAGGGGAGGTGGCGCAAAGGGAGAATTTCTGGCTGGGGAGGTTTGTGTGTGGCCAACGCCGGGGTTTCGGGGGGTATTTATAGGCCGGGGATCGGGAGGATCGAGGGGGAGACAAGGGAGGACGGTCAGGCGGCGACTCAGGGCACGCCGACCGGTGGTGGCGACCGACGCAGGTCTGCCATGGCAGACTTGCAGGTTGGTCGGGGAAAGAAGGGGAAAAGGGTGCGGCGGCCTAGGGGTGCTGGGGGGTGTCGGCTGGTCGAGGGAGGGTGGCCGGCAGAGCAGAAAAGGGGAGGTGGCATGTAGGCGGCGTGCAGGCGGTCGGAGCAGGGGGGCGGCGTGTTGCAGGTCGCGCACGCGAGGAGGAAGAAGACGGCGGTCGGACCGGCGGTCCGGGAGAAAAGAAAAGAAGGGGGAAAAACCGGCCGGTTCAGCGAACGTTAAAACACCCTAGTAAAACGCGGCGTTTTGGTTCTTATTTGGACAAAGCGCGGCGTCGAGTAGCTGGCAGGCAACGGCCACTTGCTTAATTCGGCGCACAGCGTTTCAGCGAAAGGAGGGGCGAAACGCTGCGTTTCACCGTGCGAGGACGGGCCGAACGGCGCTGGGCCGCGGGAAGGAGGAAGGGAAAGGGGGAAAGGGCCGGGGCTGGCCCAACGGGCGAGAAGAGGGGAAAAAGAAAAAAGAAAAGAAGAAAGAAAAAGAGAGAAGAAAAAGAAAAAAAAAAGAAGAAGGGGAAAAGGAAAAAAAAATAATAATATGGGATATTTAAATTATTTAAAATATTTGATGTATACAAAATAATATTTAAATTCATTTTTAGGCTAAATTAGGATTTTTAAGGGATTTTTCATAAATTCCTTTTTAATTAGCAAACACCTTAATTTTTTCTCCAATTAAATTACTTATAAAATTATTAAAATTTAGAAACTATTTTCTCCTTCTTATTTTAATTAAAATAATTTATTTAATTAACTTTTTCTTTAAATGCTTAATTAGCTAAAATACCCAAATTCCTCCTAATTAAAATACTTATAAATCTCTTCTTGATTTTCCTTAATTAAATACCCTTTTATTTTAATAAAATTAATTTATTTAAATAATTTTCTAATAAAACCTCTTTTAAATATAATTTATAAAATTAAGAATTTTCAGGGTATTTCAAGGGGTGTGTGAGGTGGAGGAAGGTGGAGCAGGTGAAGAGAGGTGGAATGAGGGTGGTGGTGTAGTTGGGAGTGGCGGCGCACGGTGGTTGGTGCGGCGGCCGAAGGTGGTGGAAGGTGGTGGAAGATGGAGGAAGTAGAAGGAAAGGGAGGCAGGGGGAGATGAAGGTATGGGAAGGTAGGGGAAGGTTCCCTGGGTGTTTTGGAGGGTGGAAGAGGTGCTGGTTGCAGCGAGGGTGGCGGTAGAAGGCGACGCAAGGGGCGACGAGGTGTTGGAGTGGCTGCTCGGGTTGGTGACTTTGCACGGCTGGGGTGGAACATGCAGGGCGAGATAGGGGTGATGGTGGCTTGGTTTTGTAGAGGGAAGTGCAGGGATGGTTTTAGTTGGCAGCGTTTGTTGCAGCGGTTGTTGGCGGCGGCGAAATAAGAATTTGTTTGGGCGGCGGCGAGAAGCAAAGTTTCTGGGCTTACGAAGAAGGGAGCTCAACTATGGCTATCCCAAGAGTGTATTTATAGGCCAATTGAGGGGGAAGACGACAAGAGAAGAAGAAGACATGCGGGGCAGGTGTGGTAGGACCACCGGCCGGTGGTGGCAGGCGGTGCAGTCCTGCGAATTGTAGATTAGGTCGGGGGAGAGAAAATGGAAAGGAAGGGGTACGCGTGAGGGAGCTGTGAGGTTTGTTGGGGTCAAAAGAGGGAAAGAAAACGACATGGAGAGGGGCAGGGAAAGACAGCCGACGGTGCAGGGGTGGCTGGCGTGTGTAGAGGTGCAGGTCAGGCTGCAGCTGCGCAGGGAAGAAGAAGGAAAGGGAAAGGGGGAGGACTGGGCGGTCCACGGGAGGAAAAGAAAAAAAACGAGGACCGATCGGCGTTTCGGGCGAAGGAAGCAAGTAACGAGGCTTGGACCGCACGAGACCGGGAGGAGAAGGTGATTTGGGTCGGCGGGCTGGCCTAATCGGGGGAAAATGGGGAAAGAAAGAATAAGTAAGGGAGGAAGAAAGAAAAAGGAAAAGAAAGGAGAAAAAAAAGGAAAAAAGGACAAAGGATAAAATGGTTGGGTTGGGGTATTTGGTCTTTATTTATTTATATATTTAAGTTAGATATTTAATTTTAATAATAATTATTTTAAGTATAATAATTAAATTCATTTTTAGACTAATTGAGCTATTTTGGATAAATTTTTCTTAACTTCCATTTTAATTAGTAAAATATCCAAAATTTTCTAAATAATTTATTTATTATTTTCTATTTACTTTCCTCAATTAATTTCCTCTTTATTTAAGAAAATAATTTATTTTCTTAATTTTCCTAATAAATTATTATTTTGCCATAATTCCTAAATTAGGATTTTTTAGGTATTTCAGCCCCTCATCATCTAAGCCATACCGTCCCATTCAAAATGTTGAAGTGAAGGACAAGGTGAAAAGTGTTAGGTTTGAATCTAACAAACCAAAGCCTGTAAGGTGCTTTAAGTGCCAAGGCCTAGGGCACTATCAAAACGAGTGTCCCAACAAAAGAGTTATGACTCTTTTGGACTTGGAGGAGGCATCTCATGAGGAGGAAATGGAAGAGAACAAATCGGACCATGAGGAGGAGGAAGAGCAAGAAGAGGCACCCCCTGATGTAGGAGAAGCTCTAATGGTGATAAGGGTATTGCACACCAAGGAGTTTGTGAAGGAGGAGACACAACGGAAGAACATATTTCAAACCAAGTGCACGATCCTTGGTAAGGTATGTTCCCTTATTATTGATGGAGGTAGTTGTGCTAATGTAGCCTCTTGCACACTTGTGGAGAAACTTAACTTGCCTACCACTCAACATGCCAAACCATATAAGCTGCAATGGCTTAATAATGGAAGCATGGTTGAAGTGACCAAGCAAGTTGTAGTTCCTTTTTCAATTGGAAAAACCTACCAAGATAATGTAGTATATGATGTGGTTCCAATGGACACTTGTCATCTATTGCTAGGAAGACCATGGCTATATGATAGGCATGTCCAACATGATGGTGGGAGGAACACTTATTGTTTGAAATTTGCAAAAAAAAAAAAAAACATTGTACTTACACCCCTTAGTCCTTGTTCCTCACTTGTTAGGAAGGAAACCAAAAAGAAGAAGACCTTATTTCTAGATAGCAAGGGGATAGACAAGGCGTTAGCCAAAGGGAAGCTCATGTATGTTTTATTGTTGCTTGAAGATAATGAAGGAAGGAGAGGAAGTGACCCACGGGTCAAACCTTTGCCAAGGGAGTTTGGGGATGTCTTACCAAATGATCTACCTAGTGAGCTACCCCCTTAAAGGGAATTGAGCACCAAATTGACTTGGTCCCCAGTGCTACACTCCCAAACAAGCCTGCCTATAGGTGTAATCTAAGGAGGCTAGGTAGTTACAAAGGCGAGTTGATGAATTGTTGCAAAAAGGGTTCATCAGAGAATCCCTTAGCCCTTGTGCGGTCCTAGTCCTTTTGGTACTAAAGAAGGATAGGAGTATGAGGATGTGTTGATGGTAGAGCTATCAACAACATCACCATCAAGTATAGGTATCCTATACCTAGACTTGATGACATGTTAAATTGCTTACATAGGGCTTATGTATTCTCAAAGATTGATTTGAGGAGTGGATACTACCATATTAGAGTAAAGTAGGGAGATGAATGGAAGACCACCTTCAAGACTAAGGGAGGATTATACGAATGGATGGTGATGCCTTTTGGTCTCTCAAATGCACCCAGCACCTTTATGAGGCTCATGGATGAAGTCCTTAGGCCCTTTATCTCTAAATTTGTTGTAGTGTACTTTGATGATATACTCCTCTAGTAGTGAAGATCATGTAAAGCATTTAAGGCTCATGTTTTCGACCCTTAGGAATAACAAGTTGTATGGGAAGTTAGAGAAGTGTGACTTTTTTGTACCAAAAGTCGCCTTCCTAGGTTTTATTATATCTAAGGATGGTATTTCAATGGATGAGTTAAAGGTGGAGGCAATAAGGTCGTGGCCTACACCCACATCCATTACCCACGTTCAATCATTTCATGGACTTGCCTCATTTTATAGGAGGTACATAAAAGGATTTAGCACTCTTTTGGCCCCTATCACAGAGTGTTTCAAGAAGGGAAAATTCAAATGGACACCTGCAGCCCAAGAAGCATTTGATGTGATCAAGCGCAAGCTAAGTGAGGCCCCCATCTTAAGGTTACTGGATTTTGCTAAAGTTTTTGAAGTTGAATGTGATGCAAGTGGAGTCGGGATTGGAGCAGTTCTACTACAAGAAGGCAAGCCAATAGCTTATTTTAATGAGAAGTTCAATGGATCAAGATCTAACTACAGCACGTATGACAAGGAGTTTTATGCTATTATTAGGGCTCTAGATCATTGGTCTCATTATCTAAGGCCCGCACAATTTTTATTACATACTGATCATGATTCTCTAAAGTATGTAAATGGGCAGCATAAGCTCAAACCTAGGCATGCTAGGTGGATAGAGTTTTTACAATCCTTCTCTTTTGTAGCAAAACACAAGAGTGGCAAGACCAATGTAGTAGTCGATGCCCTCTCTAGAAGGTATTGTATGTTATCCCTATTAGAAGCTCGAGTCTTAGGTTTTGGATGCTTGAAAGAGCTATACAAGGAGGATGAAGACTTTGCAAGCTACCTTGAAGACCGAGACAAGCTTCGAAGACCCTATGTCATACAAGATAGATTCCTCTTCAATAATACCAAGCTTTGCATCCCGAAGAGTCCCATTCGAGATTTGTTGATACGAGAATCACATGGAGGTGGGCTAGTTGGACATTTTGGGATCAAAAAGACCTATGACGTACTTTAAGAGCACTTCTATTGGCCTAAAATGATAAGTGATGTACATAGAGTCATAGCTAGATGTGCTACATGCCAAAAGTCTAAGAGTCACTTCCACCAAGGACTTTACACTCCATTACCAGTCCATCATCAACCTTGGGACCATGTGAGTATGGACTTCATAATGGTTTTTCCTAGAACTCAAAAGGAAAAATGATGCCATTATAGTAGTAGTGGATCGGTTTTCTAAGATGGCTCACTTCGTCCCTTGTCATAAGATGGATGATGCCTCTTATATAGCTGATATATTCTTTAAAGAAATAATAAGGTTGCATGGTATTCCTAAGTCCATTATATCTGATAAGGATACCAAGTTTCTTAGCTATTTCTGGAAAAATTTGTGGAGGTTGGTTGGTACTAAACTTCTATTTAGCACCGCCTACCACCCACAA
The DNA here is from genome assembly GCA_030549775.1 of Tamarix chinensis. Classification (NCBI taxonomy): domain Eukaryota; kingdom Viridiplantae; phylum Streptophyta; class Magnoliopsida; order Caryophyllales; family Tamaricaceae; genus Tamarix; species Tamarix chinensis. The sequence goes on from CM060172.1 coordinate 36,752,995, forward strand.
ACGGATGGCTAAACTGAAGTCAACAACCAGACCCTGACTACTATCTTGCACGACTTGGTGCACAAATCCCTCAAGGATTGAGACCTTAAGATTCCTCATGCCGAATTTGCATACAATAGGTCCCCCACATACGCCACCGACCATTCGCCTTTTGAGATCATGTATGGTATCAACCCTATCACTCTCATTGAGCTCATTCCGCTTCCTATCAAGGCCCAAACAAATTTTGAAGCCAAAGACAGAATTCAAGCCTTCAAGAAATTACATGAGCAAGTCAGAGCAAGATTTGAGAAAGTCAATGAAATAAATAAAAGGAAGGCCAACCGACATTAGAGGGAACAAAGTTTTGAACCAAGAGATCTCGTGTGGCTACATATTAGAAAGGAAAGGTTTCCCTCCAAAAGAAAAAATAAGCTTATGCCAAGAAGTGATGGACCATTTAAAGTTCTTGAGAAGATTGGAAGTAATGCTTATCGACTTGAGATACCACCGAATATGGAAAATATATCAAACACATTTAATGTGGCTTATCTACTCCCTTACCTTCATGATGAGCCCTATGCGGAAGAGGTGGAGCCCTCCTAAGATGGGGAGGATGATGCAGGAGTATCTCATAATAATATTTCACTAATTAATTTTTCTAAGTTAGGGAATCATAAAATACTCTTAACTTGGATAAAATTAATTAGCTGAATATGAGAAATAAGTGAAAGTACCAACCCATGCTTGCATGGTGGCACGTTCACCCCAAACACAACCAATTATGGTAGCTTATCCAACCCAAACCCAACCATGATGGCAAATCAAGCCCAAACAGCTATTTTATTACTATTTCCAAGTATTTTGCCACTTAAGAAGCCAAATCAGCCCAAGACCAAGGCTGATTTCAAATTTTGAAGAGAGAGACAGAGAGAGAGAGAGAAAGAGAGGAGAAAAAGGAGAACAAGTGGGCTGGTGGAGTAGGTGAAGAAAGTCAGCCAAGTCAACAAATCAGATTATTTTAATTGGCTAAGCATGGGAGATGATTGATTAGGTATGAGGAATGATTAAGTGATTTGTACTTTTATTTATTACCTACCTTTTCAGCATGTAAGGGGCTCCATGTTGTGTTATGGCTACCAAAATAACACATAAGCTTACCTCATTTTAGTTCTCATCCAACTAGTTGTTAGCTTGTATTAGATAACTAGATAGTAAAGAATGGTTGGAATGTAACTAGGTAGGTAAAGGGGATGGATATAATGGAATTTTTGTAATCATGGCTGCCACAATAAATATGAATAGCCTCAACACAATGCAACATACTACACCCTTAAATTACAAATCATATTTTCAAGCTCCCTATGTCCCCCTCTACAAAGTTGAGTGAAAACTTTATTTTGAGTGAAAAAACTCATAATTTTTATCTCAAAGTGTTGAAACTTTGAGTGGTAGTTGTGAGTGTTTGGTCTTTGGCTACCTTTGATCAAATATTATCATACTCCTCATCTCTTTTCTCTATTTTAACTTTCGGTGGTTAATTATTCCGTAAGTCATTATCTTCCATTAAGCATGTGCCAACTTGTTTAGCATATGCATTAAAACAATATTCGAGCTATAATGAAATTAATAAAAGGTAGTGTCCTAATAATCTAGGTCATATATTAGTCCAAGTAAAGAAAATTATAAATTTTTCCAACTTAGAAAAATTAATAAATAGGTTATTACTACTATGTATGGGGGATGCTCCTGCTTCACTTCTACAAGAAAATTTGGGTCCTCAATCAGCATATACCTCAAAGCCCAGTACAGTGGTAAGGTGTAAGGAATTTAATGTTACCCTTTGGAAGATCATCCGCTGTCACCTCTACCTATCTTTTAATTTGGGAATGTAGAGGATTGGCATCATATCTCAACTCATTTGTGCTTGACAATCCGTGTATGATATACCAAAAGTGAAGCTGGAAGTTGAACGAGAGTATCTGTTTGAAATTATGAAATACGTATACCTATTACACGGCTATGCATTTGAATACCAAAAGAAAAGTTTACGACTATTATATACTTAATTGTCTCTTGTTACAGATTATAGTCCATCCTTCATTGAAGCCGTATAGATAGGCCAATAAATAACATAACCAAAATTTGTTACACATCATTTATGCACGAGTGAATCAGATCTGCAGCTATAATCTATAAAACATTTCTAGGATGCTTTGCCATGTGCTTTCTATAAGCTCTTCATCCAACTAATGTGAAGCCATACGATATGCTTGATGAGTGAATAAGTGAATGGAAATAGATGTATATATTCAACTATAGCATGGGTTCAGTCCTTTCTGGACTGCAATCTGTAGGACAAGATCTATGTACTTCGATAGGTTTGTTTCGCCCCAAATTAACAATTTTTTTCAAGGCTGTTTCAGTGGAAGCAGTTTCTAGAGGAGAGAGCGGAGATAAACATGAATTTGCCTCCACCCTGTACTTTAGGGTGTTTTCATCCTCTGAACGCTCAGAGAATCTGGTCTTATTTGATTCAGAAGCAATGCATTTCGGCTGACAGTAAGCAGATTGAAGCTGCTGATACATCTCTTCCCTCCCGCTTGCCTCATCTTGCTGATCCATTTCTATAAGAACCTGTTTTCACATAGAGTTTCATCATTTCTTTTCCTTGAACAAGTCATCACTCAAAAGGAATTCTTCTGTAGTAATAATGTTTTCCTCACCTGTATAGCTGTCTGTTTAAATACTGGCAAAAACCTATGCCGGCAATATTCATGGAATAGCAATGTTGAACCAATTAATAAAATGTTGAAAACCAGGCAGACTGGTGATTTCTTCAACGCAAATACGCCCAAAGTCATGATTTGTGACATTACAAGCGAGAAAATGGTGGTGTTATGGACAAGAGGCCAGTACTTTCCCCCACTGTCGTACTGAAAGAGATAAACATTGACAACCTGCAGTACGCATTTTGCAGCTACTGTCACAACACAGTCGGGGGAAAAGGATCAAAATTTTGCATTTGTTTCTCTTAATTCTACCGAAAAAAGAAAGTTGGGTTGTCCGAAGAAAAAATAAATATCTCAGAAATGAAGGATGAAACACTCAGTATGGCCTTAACATCCTTTAAAAGCAAAGACAACAACCATGCACTGTAGGAAACCATGAGACAACCCGGGAGTGTAGGAAGTGCGTGCACAAAGAAGAAAATCCTTAGAGTGGCTCGCAACAGTGCAAACTGCCAACTAATGCCTGAGAATATCCTCCTCTTTAATTCTTCAATCTCCATGTCACCCTAATATATTTCTAGCCAAACATCCATGGACAAAAACAGAGACATTTCTAGGAAACCTTCTTATAGTATTTGTGAAGGGAAACGTACCTGGTTACGATACACGAGATAGGCAAGACAGAAGTAAATCAGCAATAATGGCAGTATCATTGGTGCCAAAATGGAAAAACTGAAACCCAAGAGTCCAAATAAAAGGACTCTAGGAAGTTCTGTGTGGAAGGGGAAAGTCAAGCCTTCATCATTTGGACCATGGTCCTTTCTCAAAATGCCTTTATAGATAAAGCTGCAAAGAAGTGGATATAGTTGCACAAGCTCGCACGATAAACTTGTCCAGCCAGATGTCAAGACGTAAGTCATAAAGAATTTAACCTGTGAAAAATAAGCCAATGAGAACTTTTAAGATACCTGCAGCTCATTCCACGAGTAGCATGAATAAAACAATGTGCAATAATGAACCCCTAAAATGATTAGAAAAAGCCCTTAAAAATCAGAAAATTGACAGCACAGGGTTGACTAAAGCCCTTCAATAACTTCACCAGACCACCGGAGCAGCATGTTGAGGTTTTATTTTGGACTATGGGTATGAAAAGAATGTGCTTGCGCACGTTCCTCTAAATGTTGGCTCACACAGGAGGCAATTAACCATGGTTGAGTGATGTAGATAATTTCTATAGGAATAAGTATTAGCGTAGGAATAAAAATTAGATTCCTTTGCTTAACTATCTAGAGCAAAAATTAAACAATCTTAGGAGAGACCACAAAATATTCTAATGCTGGCTCTTGAATTTGAAAGGTGCTTCAAATGCTCCTCCACTCGATATTCATCTTTCTATTCTAATGATTCACGTCAGACCAAGTTTTTCACTCTTACATCCTCCAAGTCTAACTCTAAGAGTGTTTCCCAAGCCAACACCTATAGTTCTACTCCCGGTAGCCAAACCAACACCGTTCAGTCAACTGCTAACTCTATCGAATGTCATAACTACCATGAGAGAGGGCATATTGCATCCCGTTGTTCCCACCGTACAATGATCCTAGAGCATGAGGGAGATGAGCCACCTATTGAGGATCTTTCAGTTGACCCATGTGACTATTCAGGTGAAGATGAGGAACCAAAAGAGGAGCCTTGTTAGGACTATCAACCCTCAACTAGAAGAGCACTATAATGTGGTTAGATGTGTTCTATCTTAGGGCACCCATCGCGATGAGTGGAATCGAACTTACATTTTCTGCACCTTCTTCAAGTGCAATGGGAAATCTACTAAGTTGGTCATAAATGGTGGTAGTAACCTTAATGTCGTGTCAAGAGCAGCCATAAAAAGACTAAACCTTAAGCCTGAGCCTCATCCTAATCCTTTCAAAGTAGCTTGGGTCAACAAGACCACTCTTTCCATTGACCAAAGATGCCTAGTTCCCTTCCAGCCATGCCCACATTATAAGGAAGATATCTATTTTGATTTACTTCCCATGGATGTAGCCCATCTTCTCTTAGGTAGACCTTGGCTTTATGATCATTCAATTAAGATTGATTGCCGACCCAATACTCATTATTTCTTCTTTAAGGGAAAGCATATCAGTCTTACTCATGTAAAGCCATCTGATCCTTCACCTCCTAAATCCACTTCTACTCCCAAGGAAACTCTTATGAGTAGGATTCAAATAATCACCCCGAGTATCTTACAACAAGAAAGCACGAAAATCGATTTCTTATTTTCCATAGTTGCTTAAGAGGTGTCCCCGAATTCCACTTCACCCATTCCCACTGAGATTCAAACATTATTGGGTAACTTCTCTGATGTAGTTCCCAAAGAGTTACCTAAGGAGTTACCACCTATGAGAGACATTCAACATGTGATTGATCTTATTCCTAGGTCTCAATTACCTAATATTCCCCATTATAGGATGAACCCTAATGAACGTGTTGAATTAAATAGGCAAGTTGAGGAACTTCTTAACAAAGGACTTGTAAAACATAATATAAGTCCTTGTGCAGTACCCGCCTTACTCCAAAGAAGGACGAATCTTAGAGAATGTGTGTGGATAGTAGAGCCATTAACAAAATTACGATTAAGTATAGGTTTCCTATCCCTAACCTAGAGGACATGTTAAACACTCTAGCCGGCTCTAGTTATTACTCTAAGATTGACTTACAAAGCGGGTACCATTAGATTCGTATAAGATAAGGAGATGAACGGAAAACAGCCTTTAAGACACAAAATGGACTCTTTGAGTGGTTAGTTATGCTGTTTGGGTTATCAAATGCCCCTAGCACATTCATGAGGTTTATGACCCACATCCTACATCCATTCATAGGGAAATTTCTCACTGTCTATTTTGATGACATCCTAATCTATAGTAAGTCTAAGAGGGATCACCTAGACCGCCTTAGACAAGTCTTCACTACTTTGCCAGATGCCAAGCTTTATGCTAACCTTAACAAATGTTGATTCCTTCAGTCTCAAGTTCTTTTCCTAGGCTTTATTGTTTCTTCTCAAGAAATTTCTAATGACCCTGAGAAAGTTACAGAAGTGCATAGCTTCCACGGCTTAGTTTCCTTCTATCGTTGGTTTGTCCGCAATTTTAACTCCATTATGGTCCCCATCACTGATTGTTTAAAGAAGGGATTATTTTGGTGGACTCCTAAAGCCTCTAGAACCTTTCAAGAAATTAAGGAATGTATGACTAAGGCCCTTGTCCTTAGGCATCCGGATTTTTGTAAGGTCTTTGAGGTTCATTGTGATCCTTGCGAGAAAGGCATAAGAGGAGTGTTAGGTCAGGAAGGACATCCCATAGCATTTTTTAGTGAGAAACTTAACACGTCTAAACAAAAGTACACCATCCATCTTAAGGAATTATATGTTGTGGTTACGTTCCTCCATCATTAGCGGTATTACCTTTTACCCCAAGATTTCGTGGTCTACTCTAATCATCTAGCACTCAAAGCGAGAACTACCAAAGAAGTATGATAAATAGCTTGGGTTATTAGGAGAGTATACTGGTAGCAGTTTAGCTGCTCTCAGCCAATTCTTCCCACCCTCAGATATTCAGTAATGGACTTAGCAACAGATAAAAGAGATAGAGACGAGAAAAGAAGAATGATAGTATTAATGAAGATAGTGCTGCCAGATATTCGAGGTTCTAGCCCCTCCCTCTTACAATCGACTCATTTCCTGCTCTTTCCCATTCTCTTCCCTTCCCTTAAAATAAAAGACTCCAACGAATCAAGACGCAAAATAACAGAAAAAGATGACTCGGCAAGTAAATCCTAGCAGACTCTCACAGCTATTTCCTCTGCTAAAAGACCGAAAAACCCCTTCCATAACCAATCCACCCGCATAACCCAATCACCCAGTCCTTTTATCCCTCCTGACATAAGTATATTTGATTATGGGTCTATCATATACTTTCGTCCTAAAATATCATTCAGGTGCCAAGAATAGGGTAGTTGATGATCTTAGTAGGATAGGTGTTGTCCTTCAACAATGGAATATTAGGGCTACTAATTTCGATATAATGAAGGATGATTACTCTTCCTGTCCTGATTTCAGTCATATCTATTAGGAAGTCTCTAATGGTAACTGTCATGAATTCGTTAATGATGTCATTCATGATGGATATCTTTTTAGAGCCTCTAGGTTATGCATTCCCCAATCCTCATATCGAAACTTTCTTATTTGGGAATTGCATGCCAATGACCTTGTTGGTCACTTTGATATGGATCGTACCATCACCTTGGTACATGATCGTTTCTATTGGCCTTCTTAGAAGCAAGATGATAAAAGAGTCATATCTCAAAATCGTACCTATCAGTTAGCTAAAACTAGGAAGCAAAACATGGGTTTATATACTCCTTTACCTATTCCTCATGAACCATGGAAGGATCTTAACATTGACTTTACTCTAAGTATCCCCAAAACATCCAGAGACGATGACTCAATTCTTATCGTGGTAGATAGGTTCTCCAAGATGGCCCATTTCATGCCCTATACTAAGAATTCCAATGTCGTTCATGTTGCTAGATTGATTTTCGCAAGGTAGTCAAACTACATGATCTTCCCTCTCCTATAGTGTTTGATAGAGATTTTAGGTTTGCCTGTTGGTTTTGGAACACCTTAGACTCTTAGTAAAACCCAGTTGAAGTTTTCTACCATCATCCACAGACCGATGGTCAGACTGAGGTGGTAAATCGAGGTTTAGGTGACCTTCGTTATCTTGTCGGAGATCAAACTCGTACTTGGGATTTAGTGTTACCCACATCTAAGTTCGCTTATAACCATGCATCTAATCAGTCCACAAGAAAGAGTCCCTTTGAAATTGTTTATGGTTACACGCCTCGTGATCCTGTTGAATTTGTCCCCATATCCCCACATGCACATGTGTTTGCGTCTGTTGAGTCCTTTGCTGCTCATATACATTCCTTGCATGATGAGATTAGGCGTAAGATTATGTTGAGTAATGTGGATTATAAAATTATTGTTGATGTGCATTATAGAGACAAGGATTTTAATGAAGGTGACTTTGTCATGGTACGCTTGTATCCTGAACGTTTTCCAAAAGGATGTTTTAAAAAGTTACACGCGCGCGACATGGCACATAGGTCCACATGAGATTTTGAAAAAACAAGGATCGAATATTTATGTGCTAGATCTACCCGATGATTTAGGTATTAGTCCTATTTTCAATGTGAGTGATTGTCACCTTACAGAGGCAACTTTGAGCCTCATGTCTTGCCTTCTAGTATGTCTGCAGGTGTAATATCCCGTATTTTTAAAACCTAATTTTATTAAGCTTAATGATTTTATTAGCGTAATTTGATGTAAAAAAAATAATTATTTTAATTTTGATTCGTTTTATGGATTTATCAACGATTTTGAATTCATAATTGAATGTAATTAATCATTTTCGGGAAGTAATATTTTATCGACGTTTTAATTAATTAAATGTAATATTTTCGGAAAGTTTAAATTAAAAATAGTTTCGGAACTTATTTAAGAATTTCTTTTTGAAATTAATTTTCTTCCGTTCTACGCTTTTTAGTTTGCGGAAAACCGATTTCGGAAATTATTAAAATTAGTCTTGATTTATTAGAATTTGACTTAAACATTTCATTATATACTTTTAAATAATTTTTCGAGGTCTTATAATACATTTCCGTAAATAATATAAACTTTTATGTTCGTTGTTAAATCCTTCCGAAAATGTTTTCGAAATTCTTTATATAGCCTTTTTACTAATTCTAAGCCTTCGGATCCGTTCGAAATAAATTTTCGTTAAATAAATTTTATATAAAATCTTCCAATAACATTTATCTTGTGTTAGATGTGGCGGTAACATTTCCCAAATTCGCTCCTAGCTTCCGCTTTATTCTTTCAAATTTTTTTTTTCAGGAGTGAAATTTGGGGGTGTTACAGCAGGTCTAAAGGAGCTGATGGTGCCATCTGTTCAGCTATCCAAGGATGAGATTGCTTCTATTGATGATGTGGAGTATGTTGCTTCTTCTCGAGGAGGTTTTCGCCAATTTTGGATCACCTAGAAGAACCGTCCGGATTATGATGTGACCTAGATTCATGAGGATGATCTTCAAGATATGGCTCCAACATTGCTTGATAATTTTCATCGATCTCGCTCGTCAGAGTTGACTTCTTTTCCAGTGGGGAAGAATGATGTAGATATTTTCTATAGGAATAAGTATAAGCTTAGGAATAAACATTAGATTCCTATTCTTTACTATCTACTGGTACTATTTACCTTCATAATTATCTTATTTTGTTTTTATCTAGTAATTAGTATTATTTACTAATTAGTCATCATTTATCTTGTCGGCCCTTAGTCTATATAAAGGAGTCTTAAGCTTGTTATTTTGGTACGATTAGTTGAATATTATTAATCCAAAGTAATTATCTCGATCTCCTTCTCAATTTCCTCTTCTCTTCTCTCAACACTGCATCATTGAGACAAGAACGTTAAGCACAATCTGATTTTGAAATTGCCTACTGAATCTGATGTTGAGAAGATTTCCAATGTTGGCCACGATGTGTTGATCAGAAAACAAGGAATTGAATTTCTGGTAGGACGACGGACAGTAACTTTGCCAGTTGTAGTAATGAGTGAGAGTCTAAAGTTGGATCTACTTGTTTGAATACACAGCCAAACTGCCCTAATTCTGAACAGAGGGAGAGAATGGTGCTAGCTGGGGACCCGATGGACAGACCAGAGACCTCAAATGCAACACATTCAGATCTACCTGTTGGTCCTTTTTGCTAGAAGTATATGCTGATGACTAGTTAACGACTAGAAAGGGTATTGAATTTGAAGTATGTAACACAGTAGAAGCCAAACCTTGCACACAGATCCAAATGCTAAGGTGTATAAGGAAGTTGAGCATTAGGAGACTGCTTCGATAGGATGGCAGAATACCCAAATACAATGGAGGTTTGTCCTACTCAGCCTGAGGTTTTCTACCATGATCGGGGCTTTCATGTTTCCGAATTTGGATCGAAGGATAGGAATATGATTCTTGAGAAGCCGTTTCGGACGTGTGGTCCAAGACCATTTTTGCTACCAAAATGGCAACCTATTTCAAATTTGATAAAACAGCTGCTTTACCTTTCGAACTCTGGTCTAAGGACACTTTGAGTTGATTGAGAAGTGTTAAAGAAAAGTCTATTAGCACAGATTTGATTACAGCTTCTCAGGGACGCATCTGTTACAGGCATTGACAGTACCAGCAAGCCCGAAGGAAGTAAATATATATATATATATATATATATATATAGATAGATAGATAGATTTAGGTTCTTGTACAAACTATTATTTAAGATACAAACGTAGGAACCCTTAATTACCGCTAGATCTAGAAGATTGAAGGGCCAAGATTAAAATAAATTTAAGTTTGGTATTTACTTAATCTTGACCGTTGATCAAATACTAATCGAATAGCTATGATTAGTTACCATATATGTATCTTAAAAATAGTATGTATGGGACCTTCACCCTATATATATATATAGCCCAAGGAGAAGCAGCAGCTCGGCCCAGGATAATCATTCATCTACCTGTCAGGCTACAGGGCTATGTAATTTTGTAGGAGAATTGATCATTATATGCTGTCAAATAGTACTGCTATGCGTCATGCTGTGTTAGCCTCTTTTGAATATTCCTCAAAACACTACTGGAATCTAACGTAAGCATAGCAAGCTGTCATTGGGTAATAAATCTTCTGATATAATGAACATTATAGGTATGAATAAATTTGAATCAATCTGCCCCAGCTCTGTCTCTTCTTCTCCTTCCTAAATTCTCTATTTTGATCATTATATATATATATATAGCCCAAGGAGAAGCAGCAGCTCGGCCCAGGATAATCGTTCATCTACCTGTCAGGCTACAGGGCTATGTAATTTTCTAATCACTGGTAGGAGAATTGATCATTATATGCTGTCAAATAGTACTGCTATGCGTCATGCTGTGATAGCCTCTTTTGAATATTCCTCAAAACACTACTGGAATCTAACGTAAGCGTAGCAAGCTGTCATTGGGTAATAAATCTTCTGATATAATGAACATTATAGGTATGAATAAATTTGAATCAATCTGCCCCAGCTCTGTCTCTTCTTCTCCTTCCTAAATTCTCTATTTTGAAGCTCTTACACTCCTCAAAAGTGGAATTTATCAGTACCACAAATGTAGGCCTGCATCAGCATCTTTTACTCTCACCTATCAATTGATGTTGATGAAGTTGCATGCAGTCTCCCATCTGGTGAGACCTTGTTCAAAGGGCAATCTATGGATGGAAGACAAAATATTGTGATATGTGCAATGAGTAGAGACATGATTCTATAGCATGCAATAGACATAGTAAGTGACGCCTGAGATTAATACCATCTGGGTTTCTAAAGCTGAAACCTCTGAAACCAGCAAAGGATGCAAATGTTCATAACCCAAAGCATGTAGCTGATTCAGAGATGGGGGATGGTCCTAAACTCACAAATGTAGTTTCATCAAAGGGAAACAAAAGCCAAAGAAGTAGTCATAGTCCATGGTTCTAATCCCAGCTACCCATCCCACTCACCTGTTGTAGGACACTCAAGCCAATATACAGGGAAATGTGGAGCTAAGATGAGGTCGCTTTGCTCTTTGTAGATGGCATGCGAGATGAGAATGTTGATAGGAGAGGAGGCACCTTTCCCACTTCATTTTGACTAATATTGGTGTTTGGCTTAGCCCTCAAACAAAATGAGACTCATTGTTTTGACCATAAGAATAAATAGGGGATAGTATAGCTAAGACTATAGTTGAATAACACGACTACACCTGCTACCTCACTAAACGACCCATAGCTATACAATGAAATATCGATACCACAATTGCGTATCGGCTGCAATTTCACAATTTTTGGGTTACCTATGATGCAAAATACCTAAAATGCAACTATTTTAGAAAATCATATATTGATTACCTTCATATCTTCTACTATCGGCCAATATTTTGTTAATATTTACTGATATTAGCCTATATCTGCCAATATTTGTTAGCGAATAAAAATAATGCCACTACAACCACAATAAATAAAATATTATTCGCAACACCACAATTGCAGCCGTGAATACGGTTCTATTGCTTTCCTATGAGTCCACGTCTATATCCAAGCTAAACTATTAGAAGGAAGAATTTAGTTAGAATATTTAGCTTATTTGATGTTGCATTATTATGACATTATTCTAATATTATTATATTTAGATTTTATTTCATTCAACTATATTAGGTTTTATTAATGAGTTAGCCTATATATACAGCTTTAGATTGTCCTATTACATTTTGAGTTAAACTGAATAAAAGTTCGATTGTGGTTGTGTAAAAACACTAGGCTAAGAGTTTAACTTACATTAATTTATTACTATACTGAAAACTTGATCCTAGCCGTTAATCTTAGCATTACCAAAAAAAGATACTTTCTTTCAATAAAAAATAAATAAAACAATATAAAACTATCAATCAGCCATAAAAAAACAACACAAACCCTAACCCCAGTTGCCGCCACCACCAACCCACTACAACCTCACCGCAGCCAGTTGCTAAATAATTTAAAATAAAAAGAAACTCCTAATATAAAATTTTCAATCACATTATCAAAACAACGCACCCTAACCCTTATTATCACCACCACTTGCAACCCCATCGCCATTGTTTGCTCTATTACCAACCATGCCACCAACACAACACCGCTTAGGCTGCTCACCATTGCATTATCCTTTAGGAACCACCACAATTGAAGACAACAATGGTTGATAGCTGTCTTCTTTGGCGGTGTCACCACCATACAATTAAATAGCGGTCCCGCTATAGTGTAATGGCTGCTATTTAGCAGTTTTTGGGTCAGCCACGACGCGAAATTACCGATATGCTACATTTTTAAATTTTCACATTTATCGGCTGATAAATCGGCGATTTATTGAGAATTCTTAAATCTACTGAAAAAAACATGCATGATAAAAAAAATTATTCATTTACTATATATATCTTGGACCAAGTTACTATTGAATTATAATAGAGTATTACTGTTTATTATTTTCATATTTACTATTAGATAACATATATTTTTTCATTCTAAGGTAAATTTAGGGTTATTAGGAAAATTTAGCATATAATAACTCACTTTAATACTTTTAATATAATATAAAACATAAATTTATTGAATATTTATATTCAAATGATCAATAAATAATAATTAGAGTATATGGTGAAATAAAAATAAAAATTCACGCTGCGATAACCACGACACATAATATATCATTTGCGACTCTTCGATACCATAATACCGCGACCGCGATTTAATTGCCTAGTCACCACCCACCATCGTTTGATTAGGTTCGTTTGTAGTTGTCATTCAAAGTTACACCAACAACGCACAAGACTTCGCCACCCTCCACATATGCAAGTAATTGTTCATCATTTCATTTTTTTGTTGCTTGCAGATATAAGCGGTCGTTGGAACCACCACAGCTAGTTGACACCCTCCATTGATGGTTCAAGCATGAGAATTAGGCTAGATATGTAGTCTCTTGGTATTTACTTTAAGAATTGGTGAGAAAAAAAATAGAGACCAACGGAAAGGAAAGAGTGTGTGTTGACCAAGAATAAATAAAAAAAATAAGTTAAAAATCTAGAAAAAGATCTTACATAGCTGCTTATTAATTTGCTCTAACCTTTCATTATAGCTTAACATCTTCAACCACTACTTTGCAAACTTGATTGTTTAAGCCAAGTTGATTTGATTTATGGCAAGGCTATAGCCACAACTCACGACAATGATAGGGAGATTATGGCCCTCCTACACAACTTAGTTCCCACAGAGGTTTTTTCCAAAGAGACATGGATGATCTAAGAAGCCTAACTCAAATCGGGTTGGGCCACATTAGCCTCATGGTTAAACTAAAAAGCCAAAAGTTTTGTGCTAAATTTGTTTCATCAATATCTAACCAAAATAGTTATCATTAAAGGAAGTTCACCAAGTAAGCCCCTCCCCTGCTTTAAAGTTTAAGGTTAAACCTTTCTCAAGTGGTGAAAAATGATGCAGTATATGTGCCACCTCATTTTAAGGCATGTAGTTGCACACCCACATCCATGCTAACCAATTGGAAGGAAGGATCGAGTTAAAATATTTAGTTTATTTAATATTATATTATTATAATATTATTCTGCAAATATTAGATTTTAAAAGTTATGAAGAGTAAGAATCGATACTTTTTCTCTCTTATTCTGATACTATACATGGATACACCTTTATATAGGCAGAAAATAAGAAAAAGATATACTCAACCGTAACATACTCCTAAAAATCCTAACAAATAGAAAATAACAGATCCTAGGAAAAAGGCAACAACAACTTCTAATATTCTGCCCCTTATTTAGTTTAACCAACTGAAACTTTATTCTCCTAATATCTAGTAAATTAACGACTAGATTTATCGACCTTTTCTACACTCCCCCTCAAGTTGGTGCATAGATATCAATCATGCCCAACTTGCCAACAAAACTCAAAATTAGACTTGAATAAACCCTTTGTAAGAATATCTGATGTTTGTTGAGTAGTGGGTACAAATGGTAGACAGATCACTCCCTCCTCAAGCTTCTCCTTTATATAATGTCTATCAATCTCAATATGTTTCGTTCGATCATGTTGAACTGGATTCTGTGCAATGCTTATGGCTACCTTGTTGTCACAGTACAACTACATAGGCTTGCTTACAGGTAGATGTAACTCTCTCATAATCTGCCTGAGCCATATTAGCTAACAAATATCCTGAGCCATGGCTCGAAATTCAGCTTCAGGATTGCTCCTTGCCACCACACTTTGCTTCTTGCTCCTCCAGGTGACTAAGTTCCCCCATACATATGTATAATAACCAGAAGTAGACTTACTATCTTCAATTGATCCTGCCCAATCTGCATCAGTGAAAGCTTCAATTCCCCTCTGCTCATTTTTCCTGAAGAACAAACCTCGCCCAGAAGACCCTTTCAAGTGGGTGACAATCGTCACAATCCTGTATGCAGCATTTAGGTGTTCTGTGCGTGGGGAATGCATAAACTGACTAACCAAACTAACAGCAAAGGCAATATCAGGACGAGTACGGGAACGATAAATTAACCTTCCAACTAGCCTTTGATACCTGGCTACATCAACAGGCAGACTTTTTTCATACACCCTTAATTTTGTATTAGCATCTACTGGTGTATCCACTAGTTTACAACCACTCAAACCAGTTTTGTGAAGATCTACCACATACTTCCATTGAGTCACCAAAACACCTTTTCTTGATCTGCCTACTTCCATTCCCAGAAAATATTTCAGAGCTCCCGAGTCTTTGATCTCAAATTCTCTAGCTAATCCAGCCTTTAAGCAATCCATCTCTCTCAAATCATTCCCTGTAACAATGATATCATCCACATACACAATCAACACTGATATTTTTCCATCTCTTGAGTGCCTTGTAAATATTGTATGGTCACCTTGGGCTTAAGCACATCCTTGTCTCTTCACAGATCTGGTAAATTTTTCAAATTAGGCCTAAGGAGATTGCTTTAAACCATAAAGTGTCTTTTTCAACTTGCACACCTTCGAGCCAAACTTCTCCTGAAAGCCTGGTGATGGTGTCATGAATACCTCTTCTCTTAGGTTGCCATTCAGAAATGCATTTTTTACATCCAACTAGTACAAGGGCCAATCAAGGTTCGCAACAACAGATAGAAGAATTCGAATGGTATTTAGCTTTGCCATAGGACCAAATGTTTCAGTGTAGTCAATTCCATAGGTTTGTGTAAAGCCCTTTGCCACCAACCGTGCCTTGTATCTCTCAAGAGTGCCATCATCCTTGTATATCAAAGTGAATACCCAATTACATCCAACAAGAGACTTTCCACTTGGTAAATTGACAACTTCCCACATCTTATTTTTCTCAAGAGCACTCATTTCTTCAAGAATTGCCTTCTTCCACTCTGGAACAGCTAGAGCATCCTAAACATTCTCAGGATTCTCCACAGAAGACACATGAGTGAAGAAAGCGGAGAAGGAGGATGAAAGATGTTTAAAACAAACAAATTTTAATAGTGGATATAAAGGATGACGAGCACAGGATCTTGTTCCTTTTCTAGTGGCATAGGAAGGTTCAAATCTGAAACAAAGGTGCTATCTTGAGATAATTGATTTAAAGGAGAAGGGGGGATACTTACAGAGGTAGGAACTAGCCCCGGTGCAGATGCATGGCAATGCAAAGAGCGTGTGAAATCCTTCTCTTTATGAGGAGTTTTCCTAGAGTATATCTGCCCAAAGTGTATGTTAGTCTTAGGGCCTTCTTTTGTTTCAATGAACAGATCAGATGAAGGAACAATGGAGTCATCGCTTCCTTGTTGATTATGAGGGCTAGAAGGTTGGTTTTCATGCTCCTGATTTGAAGGGAGATTCTTTTCAGAATTAGAATGTAAACATGGGTTGTTTCTATTACTTAATTCATTCACCAGCTCCACCCCATTCTCCCTATGTTCCTGCTAATCAAAAACAGCATGTGGTTGTGTTTCAAAAATTTTTTGTCATTGGTGCTACTGGTGGTGAATTCAAGATCCAGATCATGCAAAACTCCCCCTAAAAACGAATCCTCTCCTACAGTCTCCCCCTGAGGATGAGGTTTAAAATATGGTTGTGTTTCAAAGAATTTAACATCCATAGTGATAAAGGTTTTATGGGAGACAGGATCATAGCATTTACAACCCCTTTTAGTAGGAGAGTATCCCAGAAAGACACATCGTTTGGCCCTAGCATCATGTGTATCACCCTTGTTTTTTAATGATATAGGTTGTACAACCAAAAATTCTTACAGGTAAAGTACTAGACAATCGATTATTAGGAAAGTAACGATTGAAAGTATCCAAGGGCGTTTTAAAATTTAGGACCTTATATGGCATACAGTTAATCAAGTAAATAGCTGCTAAAATGGAATCCCCCCTTGAATATTTTGGGATATGAGTGGTGAATCTAATGGCACGAGAGACTTCTAGGATATGTCTATTTTTACACTTAGCTACCCCATTTTGTTTTGGTGTTTACATGAGCTTTGATGGACTATTCCCTTGTTTAAGAAGAAATTTCCTAGTGTTGCATTGAAGAATTCTCTTCCATTGTCACTTCTAAAGATTTCAATGGTTGTGTCAAATTGGGTTTGAACCATACTAAAAAAATTCCTAAATATATATGTTACTTCTGATTTTTCTTTCATTAAAAATACCCAGCCCATTCTAGTGTGATCATCAGTGAAAGTAACAAACCATCTTTTTCCTGAAGTGGTTTGGATCCGTGAGGGTCCCCAAACATCACTATGTATGAGAGTGAACGGTGTGGCGGATTTATAGGGTTGGGTAGGATAGATAGATCGATGATGTTTAGCCAAAGTGCATATTTCACACTGAAAAATAGAAGGATCTTTAGTAACAAATAATTGTGGAAATAATTGTTTTAGATATTTAAAAATGGGATATCCTAATCGAAAATGCCACAACATTATTTCATGATCATAAGAACCAGAAGTAAACTTAAAACATGAATTATGAGCAGAGGGCCCAGATTTCGAATCACCCTCAAACTGATAGAGTCCATCAACCTTCTTAGCATTGCCAATCATCCTCCCCAAAAGTAGATCCTAAAATTCACAGTGTGAGGAATAAAAATTAACTCGACATTTACGGTCACTAGTCAACTTACTAATAGAGAGTAGATTGCAGGACAATTTAGGAATATGAAGGACATTATCAAGTCATTATCAAGAGATAGTAAAGGAGTGAGTTGGAAAGATCCTATGCCAACAACAACAGAGAAGGATCCATCTGCAACCCTGAGTTTGTTATTTCCAGCACAAGAACGATAAGATTTGAATAATTGGGAGCAGTTTGTCATATGATATGTTGCTCCAGAATCAATTATCCATATAGATGTAGACATGACATTATAGGAGATGGGATAGCTTATATTACCTTGATGAGCTAGAGAACAGAAAGAACTAACAGGGAACCGTGAGGACTGAAGAATTTTCAGGAGATGCTCTACTTGTTCTTGAGTGAATGGAGACTCCCCTGAATTAACTTCTTGTTTTTGAGTTTTATCTGTACTTGTTTGTATTGCTTTACTGTCAGAATTTCTCCTTGAGTTAGGTGGTTTCAAGTGAGGGTGTAGTTCCCAGCACTTTTCCCTAGTATGCCATGGCTTTCTACAGTGATCACACCATGGCTTATTCCTCCTCTCACCATCTGTACTAGACCCACTTATAATCGGAGCAGAGCTCTCCAATTAGATCAGTAGTCAATTGTTGAGTGTGCAGCATAACCTTCTTCCGAGCCTCCTCTTGCCTTAGCTTTGAAAATACTTCTTGTATGCCTAGCAGCGGCTTTCTTCCCCAGATTCTTCCTCTTACTTCATCTAAATTAAGGCTGACTCCAGCCAAGAACATATAAACCCAATCATTCTCTTCACGCTTCATAAATCGAGCACAGTCCTTCAAATTATCCCATTGTCATCATAACATTGATCTAATTCTTGCCACCAAGTTACCATCTCATTATAGTAGGTGGTTATATCTCTGTCTCCTTATTTTGAACGCCACAGTCTAGACTTTAACTCAAATATTTGAGATGAGTTCTCTAGATCTGAGTATGTGACACGAATAGAGTCCTATATTTCCTTTGCGGGCTGCATAAACATGTGTGGAATTGCAATAGACCCTTCTATTGAATTGAGTAGCCACGCACTCACTAAGGAATTTTCAGACCTCCAGGTTTTAAAATTGAGGTCATTCTCCTCTGGTTTTTTCTCCCCGCCAGTGAGATACCCAAGCTTACCACATCCGTCAATGACTAATTTGACAGATTGTGCCCATTCTAAATAGCTTCTTCCATTCAATCTACAAACTGTGATCTGGATGGATGAGGGAGCAGCAATACTGTGTTGTTGGTTGCCATGGAGATGGCTGGAGTCTCTTCGGATGATGCCATTTTTCCCGGCCTAGTTTTTTCTAGTTTCTATGGCTTTGATACCATGAAAGTTATGAAGAGTAAAAACAGATACTTTTTCTCTCTTATTCTGATATTATACACGGATAAACCTTTATATAGGCAGAAAATAAGAAAAAGATATACTCAACCGTAACATACTCCAAAAAATCCTAACATATAGAAAATAACAGATCCTAGGACATAGGCAGCAACAACTTCTAATATTCTGCCCCTTATTTAGTTTAACTAACTGAAACTTTATTCTCCTAATATCTAGTAAATTAACGACTAGATTGGTTGACCTTTTCTACAGATTTAGATTATGATATTATTCGGATATCATTATATTTAGATTTTATTTCATTCTATTATGTTATAAGTTTTGATAATATGTTGGCCTATATATACAACTTAAGGTTATATTCTTTTATTCAAAACTAAATTAAATAAAAGTTGGAGTGTGCTTTTAAGTGAAAAACCTAGGCTAAGAACTTAACGTAGATCACCCGTGGAAGTGGCTTCACAACTATTTATGGGTACTATGAAATTCTATAACTTATAGACCAAAGGTTCTACATAAGGGTAACAAATAGAGACACTACCATAGAATTTTACTTCCATGAGGAGTTTTCATAGGTCAACAAATGTTTTGTCCAATGTTCAGAGCTATTTTATTTGGAGCATTTATGTAATACATGAGATGCCCACTTGGGGCGCAAAAGAGGAGGAGGATCTCTCTGAGCACTTGGATTTGTTGACGGACTTTGCAGCACTAAGCAACTAGTGCCCTAATTCAAAAGGCCTAGTATCACATCTCTTCAAAGTCCTTAGGAGGATGATCCCTTTAGGGACACTTCCTAGTTCCTCATGTCATGATGCTACAATGTCCCTATAACTACCCATGCGCTTTATGGTTTGGACCACCACTATTAACTATTTTGCTAGGGTAGCTAGACGTGTGCTTCCAATCTAGTCCAAGGCCGCTAATGCTAACTAGAATAGCTACTCATCATCTCCACTTCACACAAGTGGATGCCCTAGAGTTCACTATTGATCAGACAAATGCCCACAATTGCCCAGTAGTTTGTGTTGGACTATTGATTTAGGTTTATGGCACTACTTCATATGCGGACCTCTATATCCTGCATTGGGATGGGATGGGATTGTTGTGATTATACTCCCATGGGGCCCGTTTCTTTCTAGGGGATGAGCATGTCCCCTTCCAAATTTGATCCAAACATACAAATTCACCAATAGTGAGATAGAGTTACTTGTTCAATACGAGGGACTTCCCAATTTTACTAGGTGGGTCAATCATTTAGAGGTCAAGGAAAGTATCCCGACTTCAAGCTTGAGGGAAAGCTTAATGAAAATGATGGGAATATTGGCATGCGCCCTTCCTTGGCTGGCCCCTATGCCAAAAAGCCATGGAAGGCATCTACTTTTTAGATCCTCTGGTATATTATCTTTTAGCATATTATTAATATCTTTTCTTACTAATTAGTATCTAATTAATTACTTTAATTAATAAATTAAAATGGCTTATTTTACAATATTTTATTAAGATAATATTAAAAAGATTACAAAAGTAAAATAATTTTATCTTACACTAATGGACAACAGTTGGGGAATTAATAGATTAGTTAATTCTCCTATTCCCCGTCAATCTCTCAAGCACTCTCTCCCCTCTGCTAGTCGACGGTTGAACTTCACTATTTACTCTATTCTACTTCCAATTCTCGTCTTGATTCACTTCTCTTCTAATCTTACAATTATCAAGAGTAGCAAACATTCAATCTACAACAAGAGAAAGTCTAAGAATCGATCTTGCGTTCCAATACAACCTCGTCTCCAGTCCAAAAAGCAGACACAAAAAGGAGACAAGCCTCTCAAGAAGAAATTAATGAGGAATGTACCATGTTCTAGCTAAATGTTAGGGTGCTTTGTGCTTAATCATGGATTAAGCCCAACTCCCAACTAGGCTTATTGAGCTAGTTTGCATACTAGCACATTAGATTTGAGTTTATTAATAAGTAGCAAACACTTGTTTTTATAATTCTTAGTAGGCCATAGTTAATTACCTTATTTATGTATTAGGATTAGGAGGTCTTATTCATAAAAGCGGTAAACCCTAGTTTGTAATAGCCTATAAAAAGAGGTTAGGTTTTCAATACTAGGCAAGTTGAGAGAATTAGCAAGTTATGGATTCCCTTGCTCTTTCATGTCATCTTGGCCCTCCCCACACACTCTCCATCTCTCTAATCCCCACCCATCTAAACCTTAGCTGCCTACCTTCCTCAATCCTAGGAGATTATTAGCCTACTACTCCTCATCCTTTCCCCCCTCTTCTTCTCTCTAGTTCTTCCCCTATTCTATTAGGAAAGAATAGGAAACTTAATTTTAACTTCCTAAGCACTCACATACTTGATTACCCCCCCCCCCAAAAAAAACATAAATCAGATCTGCATTTCAAGACTGTAACACTAAAACAAAGCAAGCTCATATGCAAACGGAATCAATTCAGAAAAAGTTCAAGGAGGAGGCAGCGGACTTGTGGTATAAAACAGCCAGAGAGGAAGAATGTTTCTACCAACAGAAGTCATAAATGAAGTTTATATAGCCGGGAGACTATAATACTCATTAAATTTTTTTGCTACTTTGAAAGAAAGGCAAGCTCAAAACAAGATTCAAATGCTTCTCAATGACGCTTATCAAGACAGGTGATCACATAGTCCAAACTGATTGTGTACTATAGATCACTCGTGGAAACATCTGCTGGTAAAGTGATAGGCATACATCCTAACTTCTGCAGACAACTAAGCTCCCCTAAAGAGAGGAGATCACACCTCCTCCAACCTAGCATAACAGAAACAAAAAATCAGCTGTATTTTTGGTGAGAGACCTCAAAAGTCCAGGGATAGATGGATTTTCATTCTCACTTTTTCAGTATGAATCAGAAGGTAGTATGGCAGGAATTACTGAAAGGAGTTTCGGCAATCAGTGAGTATATTCAAACAGTTGAAAAATAGTTCCATCAACCTCATCCCCAAAGTACATGATGCAATGAGAGGTGTATCAGTGAATAGCTTGCTGTGACATTACACGGTCTTGTCTAAGACCATCAACCAATAGAATGCAGAATGTACAGCATGAACTTGTGGGTGTTTACCAAGCAGCTCTTGTTAAAAGGCTTAGTATTATGGCCCATGAACTTGTCAAACATTAGAACATAAGGCATTAGCCCAAAGCCGGCCATGGCTACAGCAATCATAGGCCTAAGCCCCAAAATCTTATAAATACTGTAAAATAAAAACTTTTGTATTAAGAAATAAATATTATAGAATATATATCTTGTATCATATATTGCGTATGTATATTCTTACAGATAATATATTGGTATTCTTTCCTTGATTTTAGGAACTTGATTTCAAAAATTAGTTTAGATTGTACCCCAAGGCTCCCCAGCTCTAGGCTAATTCTCTTCATGTTCTAATATTTGACAAGTTCATGGGCTATAATACTAAGCCTTATCCTTTAATAAGAGATGCTTGGGAAACATCCACAAGCTCATGCTGTATGGTCTACATTATATTGGTTGAAGGTCTTAGACAGTATAGCCCTATACTCTTCTCAGAGATTTCCTTTCACCTATTATTTCTTATTTCCAATATGGCATCAAAGCCCCACTGAAACCAAACCCCCTGTGAGATTGGTAGAAAAAATCAAAAAATACAAGAACAACAACCAATGGCATCAAAACTGGTGGTGGGATCTACAGCTTAACCGCTTGATGAGTGGCCTATGGCTATGAGGACATCCTCAAGGGAACAGTGAAAGTACCATCTAATGAATTACCAAAATTGAAGAGTGGTGGATGATTAATTCCATATCTGTGTCGTGGATTTTCAACACCATCAAGCCAACAGAAACAATTACTTATATGGAACTGGCTACAAAACCACAGGATGATCACAGTTAACGATTCTTTGTGCCCAATGGTCTTCGAATTCAACAATTAAAGGATAAGATTACGCATTGCAAACAAAAAGGCCAATCTTTCATGGCCTATTTGTGGGATGAATTTTTAAATTATGACAAAATACAGACCTGTACAACGTGCATGTGTGATATCAAAAAGGAATTGATCAAGAAACAAGAAGGTGAAAGAGTCCCTCAGTTTTTGATGGGGCTGGATAACACCATGTTTGAAATAGTGATGTCAAATATATTGAGAAAGAAGCCGCTTCCGTCCATAAATCAAGTATACTCAATGATTATACAGGAAGAAACACTCCAAAATATTGCAAGAAATAAAGATGAACGTAGCAATGATGTTGGCTTTGCCATGCATACAAACAGAAGCAGAGGAAATAAATCAATTGGTGTGTGCACTACCTACATGAAGAGCAAACATGAACCAAAGGATTGCTTTCAGGTGATAGGATATCTGGATTGATGGAGTGATAGACCAAGAGGCACAACAGAAAAGAGAGTTGAGCATCAAGGATGCGGAGCCCGCAGCCATGGACACGGATCTACTTGTGCTACCTTTGGCCAGACCAAAGGAGGCAACAGGGTGGGACAAGGTAATTCAGAAAGAGAAAACAACACTTTGCCTACCTTGACTGACAAGCAGTGGGAAACGCTTCTCAACATGTTGGACATGCAAAGTAAGCCAGCTACTAACAAAAAATTGAGCGGTAAATAACAAGACAATGTTTGGCTTGTAGATATGGTGGGCTTCCAATCATATATGACTGGCAGATATGATTACATGCGCGAGACACAGTGCAATGTCTTGTAGAGATTTCTAACCTGTCTCGCACCATGGCTACTAAAGAAGAAATTTCTTTACATCCTAGTTTAAGCGAATTTAATTTTTTTCTCACCTCTAATAGAAGAAAATTATTATATTGCTATGTTTACTAATAGGCTATGCATGATACAAAACCTAACGTCAACTTTGATGGTGTGGGTATGCAACGGAATGGAGTCTACATGTTTGACACCTATACAAGCATGCAAAATAAGAGGTACAGAAGCAAGGAGCTTGTGGCATCGTAGGCTTGGACATCCTTCTAATAGAACAATTGTTTTTTTCCCCTAATTTTAGTATTAATGATAGAGATCAAAAAAATTAACATAATAATTGTGATATTTGTTATCGTGCTAAACTAGACATGAGACATTTCTTATTGGTAATAATAAAGTTGATTTGAAATTTTTTTCATGATTCATCGTGATATTTGGAGACCCTAAAGAGTTTTGCCTTCTTGTGGTGCATGTTGCTTTTTTAGCCATTGTTGATGACTACTCGGGTGTTGCATGGATACATATCATGGAAAAGAGAAGTAAAGTGGGAATCACATGATTACTTGCCTTCTGTGCAATGGTAAGAACTCACTTTGATGGAAAGGTGAAAGTTGTGAGACATGATAATAGGGTAGAGTTTACTTGCTTAAAGTCCTATTTCACTAAACATGAGATTGTGCACCAAATCTCTTTTGCAGGCACACGTCAACAAAATGGTTGAGTCGAAAGAAACCATAGACATATCCTAAATGTGGCAAAGACATTTAGATTCCAGGAGCATCTTCCAATAGAATATTGGGGAGAATGTGTTCTAGCTGCCAAGTATCTAATTAATCATACCCCCAAGACATTGTTAGAAGTCAAAACCCGATGTTAGCTTATATCGAGCAACAAAATTGCGGTTGCGATGCTGCAATATCAGGGCGCCACACATGATATTTTATGTATCAGTAGTCATGACATATTTTTTATTTGTTTCACAACAGATAATAGGAAAAATCAGCAAACATCGGTAAAATATTAGCAACTATAAGCTAATAACTCATATATTGCCAATAAATACGTAAAATTCTAAAGGTGTCGCGTATTAACCGACCTAAAATTCAATAAATATTAGAAGACATTGCCTATCAAGAGTGATATTAAATTATATAAATTACATTCGACACAGTACCTGATTATAGACATATTCGGGTGTTTGGATGCTTGTGTTATGTGCATCACCAAGGTAAGGACAAAGATAAGTTTGGGTTATAAAGCTCGAAATGTGTTTTCTTTGGATATCACTATGGGAAAAAAGGGTTGGAAAGTGTATGACATTGAAAGCAGAGAACGTTTTGTCTCACAGAATGGGATGTAATTTTTTATGAGCATAAGTTTCCTTACAAAGGTGGAAATTGGAGAATAGTAAAAGCCATATTACACCATATACTAATGATGAGATGACTTTATATGATTGTGATGCACAAAGTACAAAAAGAAGGGTAGAAGTTGATGCAAGTAACATGGACAACAAAGCTCCCACCATGTTAGCTACAAGGAGTAATAAGATAGAAAATTAAGAGAGAATTTGGCAAGTTCCCATGATTCTCAAGGTGAAAATAAAACTAAGTTGACAGATGATGTTAAACGAAGTGGAAAAGAGCAACACCCACTTGTTTACTGAAGGATTGTACTTGCCATAATGCTTGATGCATAGACTCATTTGCTTCCCATCACCATCAAAGTCCTCAAGTAAATGTTTGAATATCATAGCTAATTATAAATTTAACATTAAACATACAAAATTCTAAGCAGCTATTACTGCAGACATTCAGCCCACAAGATATGCAGATATTGTACATAAGCCAGAATTACATGAAGCTACACAAAAGAAATAGTTTCCCTTGAAAATAACGGCACATGGACTTTAGAAGTAAGAAAGCACTCAAATGTAAAGGGGTGTGCAAGATAAAGTACTATTCAGATGGTACCATTGAACACTACAAAGCTCATTTGGTAATTCATAGAAATAATCACATAAAAGGAATAGATTATAATGAAACTTTTGCATCTGTCGCTAAGACAGCCACATCACATATTTTGCTAGCAATTACAATGACATGTAATTGGGAGATACATCAAATGGGCATACATAACACTTTCTTACATGGGGATTTGTAGGAAGAAGTATATAGAAAACTGCCATCTCCTCTTCGGACCCTTAGAAAAGTGTGTATTGCCTACCATTGTATGGATTGAAAGAAGCACTTTAGTGTTGGTTTACAAAACTTGTGGAAGCATTAAGGAAATGTGGGTTGATACGATCTTATCCAAATTATTCGTTGATCAAGTATGATAAGGATGGGGTGTTTTTAAGTGTTATTGTGTATGTGGATGATATAATCATTACAGGAAATAGAGCTAAAGCCATTGAGACGTTCAAGAAGCAATTTAGCAAATACTTTCATATGAAGGACGTTGGCGTATTGAAATATTTTCTACACAATAAAGTAGCACATGGTCTAGAAGATGCTTTTATGTCAACAGAAATATGCGTTAGATATCATTTCTGAAGTGGGATTACTTGGAGCAAATCCTATTGCATCACCCATTCAGCAAAATCATCAAGTGGCTCAGGAAAGAAAAAAAGATATGCACTGACCATCTTATTATCAAACAACCAGAATTATGCTAGCGTGCATGTTCTTTCTCAATTTATGCACTGACCATCAGTAAAACATTGGGAAGCTACTTTTGTGATACCCCATCTTTTTGTAAAGTGTTGAATGAAAAATTATGCCAATTTTTGGTGTTTGATTTTGCTTTATAACTATGATTGGATTTGAGGTCAAGTTAAATTTGAAATAAGGTTGG
The DNA here is from genome assembly GCA_030549775.1 of Tamarix chinensis. Lineage (NCBI taxonomy): Eukaryota > Viridiplantae > Streptophyta > Magnoliopsida > Caryophyllales > Tamaricaceae > Tamarix > Tamarix chinensis. Next base: position 36,779,471 of record CM060172.1, read on the forward strand.
AAAACTAAATTGAATAAAATTTTCAAGCAAACCAATTGACTAGCTCATCGTTTCAGCAAAATGATTTTTTTCTCAACCAAACCGATCGACTGGTTGAGGAACCGATCAACTGGTCTGTAGAACAATCGATTAGTACGCCAAACTGATCAATTGATTTATCAAGCTGGGTGTATTTTCAAAACTCAACTTTTCAGAAAATTTTTTACCCTAAAATGGAACATCGTTAACCCATTCCAAATTGTTCCTAAAAAATTCTTAACCTTTTTCATAATGTATTTGGCCCAAACATACTATCTCCAATCAATATGAGGGATCAATTGGGACAATTGAGAGGAGATAACCTTAGCTTTGTCTTTTTCCACCTCTCTCCTCTGCACATTTCTAGGATCATTGCTTCGATCTCAGACTCGATTTTGCTCTGCCAGGAGATTCCTTCCATGCTGACTTTCTATTTCCCTTCTTGTGCATTATATTTCTGGGCCAATTAACCTGCGCTCCTCCAGAATCATTATTTGAGTTCTAGAGGATAGGTCAGCATATCTTGGACAAAATCTGTCCGTTTAACTCGAATTCAAACGGTAAGAAATAGGGTTTTCAATCTGTTCCTGACCACACTTGCGATTTGTATCGATTTGTTGGCTACAAATAGTCCTAATCGCCCCTTCTATTCACCTTTCTTTCAACCACCGAATTACTTTTAACTCTCTAGCATTCGCCTTCTCCCTCTTCACTTTGAGCTTTACATTTGAATTCTTTTGCTCTTCTAATCATTTCTCTAGCTCCATCTTGTTTTAATTGTTAACCAAGAATTAGATTTAGTAAAAAGGCTGAGTGATTCAACTAAATTACCCTTTGTTTTTCCTTTGGGTGTAGTATGTTCATTCTTTCCTTTCTATTTCAAGTTCAGATTTATAAAATTTATTCACAAGTTTATGAGTTAAACTTGTCGTTTTCAAGGTTTTGAAAGTTGAGAATTTCTCAGATTGAGTTTTCTTGTTTGAGGAAAGTTTTGCCTGCACAAGAAATTCATTCTTACATTTGAAATGGGTTATGAGTAAACTTGCATGTTATGGAACTCTTTAAGTTTGATATTACATGTTGGCATGAATATATAACTTTACAAAACCGTATTGAATGGTGGGACTATGCATTTTGGGTGAAAAACATGAATCTTGAGGAAAGATTAGGTTGTGATGATTAATGGTGAAACATGCAACTAAAGTAAGATAAAAATGTGTTATGTGATGTTAGAACATGTTTTGATGTGGTATGATAAAGAATTATAAGCATGATCTGCATGAAAATGATTGTTTAGTGTTGTTGGAGGGCAAACCAATCGACTAGTTTGGTCAAACTAGTCAACTTGTTGCTAGAACAATCGATTGGTTAACCCAACCCATTGACTAGTAAGCCTGCAGAAGTATTAGTCTTGCTCTCTGCTTAAACCCATCAACTGGTTGGGCAGAATCAATTGATCGGTTTGAGGAAAAGCATGGTTTAGTCGAGCCAAACCGATCAGTTGGTTGGCCCAAACTGATAAACTGGTTAGCGCAACCGATCAACTGGTTGGGCTTGACCGATCAATTTGTTCGGCTGGTTTATGAGTTATTCTTCTTGGTTTGGATATGCTTTAAAACTACGCTTAGGATTATTATATGACTATTTAATGGATAAAACACACATATTACTATGGATCAATGACCTAATAAATTGACTAAATGGACCATGATTCATGACATACCCAATGGGTGATGAAAAGGCCTAAAGGGTGTACCACATATGAAATATAATGGTTCTTGAAAAATGGGGTGGTGGAATAAAGAATGCGCTTGGATGGAATAATATAATGGGTATGATTAATATTGAACAAGCATAAATGGAAATCTCACGCATGATTGGGGATGGAAAGGATTAGTATGAAAGAAATATACGAATGTCTTGCTTACTCTATGTATGGGCCTTGTGTGATCACGTAACTTCACGAATAATGTACTAATCACATAAAGCGAAAGACAATCGAGTTGTGTATGGGTCTGGGTCACCCGATCCTTGATTAGCTATTGAGGGTTAGTCTACCTTCAGGCATTTATTGGTGTCTTTAGGCTTTGCCTTCTAGTGGAATCCTAATAAATCCCGGTACTTTACCTATTCTAGACTGATGATGTACTAGAGGGTATCAATACTAAAGGGTTTGGTTACCTCAGTGGTTGCCTTCGACCTAGACTTATGTCTATATTGGTTGGCTTCTGCCTAGAATTATGTCCATTGTGGTTATTCGCTCCAACCTGGACTTTATGTCTCATGGTTTGAATAGGCTTCCATGGTATGTGAGACCAGAGGGTAGTGCATAGTCCATTGTTCGATGATGAATAATTGGATAATGATTGGAATAAATGGTTGGATCATGATAATAATGGTAAAAGTCAAGATGAATACTTGGACAATGATTTGAATGAATAAATGGATAATGATTAGAATGAATGACTAGATGATCACCTATATAAGTATATGGACAGGAAATGATATAATTCAATTGATTGAGCAAGTTGGAAAATAAACCATAGTGTTCATCTAGATAATCTGCCTAGTACAAGTGGATGAGTACCTATGATATTTTACTATAAAAATGAGCATGATACATTCTAAGTTGTTTGAGTTATGCATGATAGTAAATCCTAATGCATTACATGACCATGATAGAGTAGGTACACTTATATAGCATCGGCATGATGCATGTTAATTATGACTTCCATGACATGATAGAACCTTGTATGCTTGTAACTTCTATTGAGGAGATAACTTGGCTTACTTAGTACGTAACATACTGATATGCTCGATTGCTCGGTTACCTACTCATTCCCACGAGCAGAGGGTCATTTGCAGGTATTTGGGGATGACCAGTAGTGGACCTACCTCATCTTAGGTTCAGAGATTGAGAGTGTGGACATCCGAAGGTTTTTGTGCGGTCTATGACGGACCGTGGTTTTAAGGTCACACCCTACCTTGTTTTCCATTATAATAACCCTATATTTTTAGCTAATAATTCTCCTCGTATTTGACTGTGTCGGGGACCGTTAAGGTCCTATATTGTAAACATTTCTTTTAAATATTTATGTAACTTGATCTTGTGCACTCTACCATACAATGAAATATCGGTACCACAATTGCGTATCAGCTGCAATTTTACAGTTTTTGGGTCTACAGCGAAGCAAAATTTCCAAAATGCAGAATTACATATTTATCACAGTGACATCGGCCGATATTTTACCGATATTTGTCAATATTTGTTGTAAAAAATAATTAAAAAATCACATTGCGACAACCGCTACATATAAAATATTGTTCGTGACACCCCGATAGCAACTGCAATCGCGACTGCGGTTTTATTACTTGCACTCTACTTTAAATTGGTCGGTTTAATTTTAGCCTTATATCTAATATGGGATAAGTGGCTGACGTCTATCCTGTGTGATCGGTAGCACCACATTCTTTCTAAATGTGTTTAGTATTTTCCGCTTCCACACTGCTTTAAAATGAAATTTTTCGGTCATGAAAAATGGGGGTGTTACAACTTTACAAGTGGTTTGCTGTATGAAAGGAAAGCCTAGACAAGGGCTATTTTTTTTCTGGCATATTGTAATATGCAACTATATGTCTAATGTGACTCAAACTGAGCAAGTTATTCCATGATTAGGTGAACTCTCTATGCACACTATGTGCTTCTGAAGATGAAAAAGTAACATAGAATATCAAGATCCTTAGCTGAAGCAGAATATCAATCAAAGGCGGTCACTTGCAGCAAACTAAAGTGGTTGAAGTGCTTGTTGCATGACCTGAAGTGCATCATGAACAACCCATTAAACTTTATTGTGATAGCCATGCAACTCACCACATAACAGCTAATCCAGTCTTTCATGAACGCACCAAACATATTAAAGTAGACTACTATTTTGTGAGAAATGAGATAATAGTCAGTCATGTATATAATCAGTATATACATAATAGTCAGTCATGTACACAATCGGTATATACATACTTTTCACTAAGGCATTGGGCAAACAGCAATTTGATTATCTCGGTTCCAAGTTGGACATTCGTGATTTTCATGCTCCAGTTTGAGGGGGAGCATAAAAAAAATATTATATATGCATATCTTGTATCATATATTACATATGTATATTACTAGTGATAATCTTAGAATACTTTCCTTGATTTTAGGAATTAATTTGACTTGTACCACAAGGATCCTTGTATATATAGCCCTATAAGAAAGAATTCCTTTTACCTAGTATTTCTTATTTCTAATATTTTGTAGAAAGAAATAATAAGCAAAGTTAAATAAATGGATAGCATGCTTCTCATGAACTTAGAACAAGATTGTGGGATCTATTGCAAGAATATGGAAGATTTTGCAAATATTTTAAGGTTAAGGGCGAACATTAGAAAAATCCATGGTTATTTTTTAGGTGTTCAACCAGTTATGAAAGCTCAACTTCTAGAGATAATGGGTAGCACAAAAGGTTCTCTCCCCTTTTGATACTTACGGGTTCATATAGCTACTTCATCAATACCAGCTACTCCTGACAAGTATAAAAAGGTGAAAACTGGACTTCAAAACATTAAGCTATGCATGAGGCTACTAATTCTATGTTATTAGGCATACATCACTTTTGAGTTCAGATCCTCCTACTACCTAAAAAAAAAGGCTATTGCATGTAGAAAATATTTGCCGAAGGTTTTTTCTAACAGGTCTTGGCACAATGAAAAAAAGCCTTAGTCTTTTGGAGTAAGATCTGTTTCCCTAAGGTGTTGAAAGAGAGGCCAGGAGTTTGTGACTTAATATGGTGGAACAAGGCTCCATAGGCAAATGCAGCATAAAGAAGGGTTGTGGATTAAATGGGTACATGGGTGTGTTTGAAAGCCTCCCTTTTCTTGGGTGTTCAAGAAAGCTATGAGTTCAAGACATCTGTTACTCCATCATATCAGATCCAAAGGATGTAACTCTCAGAGAAAATGCTATATCAGAGCGATACACAAACCAAATCATACGCTGTGTGAAGGCATGATGGCTTTCCATGCCTCAAATTTATCATGTAGCTTTCATCGGGCAGCATGACAAGGGAAAGAATGACCGAGTGGCATGTGACTATAGATTCATGTTATGGAATATGTGGCCTAGAGGATGAAGATCTCAAGCATCTCCTCACTACATCCCAACATGCCAACACTTGCTGGAAACAGCTCCTGAACTGGTTGACGAACTTTTATGGCCCAAGATCATGAACTAGAATTATGCACTGGTTGAGTGAAACTATAAGAATATGCGGAGAATTGGCAGGGATACTTACGGCAGCTACTACAGCCATATTTTACATAATGTGGATGTCCAGGAATCTTGCCATTTTTCAGCAGTGTTACACCGCAGGAAGATAATAAGGATACAGAAACAGAATTGCATATAACGTTGAGTAGGGTAATAAAAGCCAGTTGTATAAAGGAATTATGGGAAAACATGATAGAATCCCTTCAGTTTGTTTCCTGTTCTTTAATGGACGCATTATACAGATGTGCACAACACTCATTTGGTACTAAAACAAGTTTATTGCCCCTACAAATTCAAGATGAAGGAGCATAATGAACACCCCCACCACAAACACACACACACACACACACACAAAAATAAATAAAATAAAAGAAGACCACTCACACAATACGAAAAAGAAAATTGGCAAAATTTGGAGTCAAAACAGCTTGATCAGTAAATGCGATGCTCTACCAACTGAAAAAATAAAGCACGCCAGGGAGGGGGAGAGAGAGGGCAGACAGCTCACCAGGGCTGGCACTGCTTTAGCTGCTAATTGTGTGGGAATGTCTTTTGGACTGGCAAAAAAATCCAACTTGTTCAAAACTGTTCCAGAAACCAGATTAACAAAGAAAACATTCCAGATGGTGAAATACAGGACTTTGCTGCAAGCAGCCATTTTTCTCCCACTACGAGAAATATACCCCTCTGTGGTAGAAAACAGAATCATCAATGGTGGAACTAAGTAGAAAAACAATATCAATATCACACTGGGAATGTATCCAGTAACCAGCTGGCTCACAACTTTCCTACAAAATGAGCCAAAATAAGTTAGCACATACATATGCATAGCACTATAAATAGTCATATATGAGATATAAGAGCTAAAAATAATCATCCAAACAATCAACCGCACTCTATAAGTCTAAGTTCTGTGTCTAACCGAAACCCATCTCCATTCTCTCAAGCATCTCTCTCTCTGCCCATAAAATATACAAGGAACTTAGGAGACAGTGATATTACTATGAGAACTGAAATAAAACTGCAAGGAAGAACAAAAGCAGCCAATAAGTTATTCTAAGATAAATACCCACTTTGTCAATAACTTTCATTTCGAGCAAAAATACATCATATCATATCTTGGATGCTTGTAGCTGTCAGATGATGTCCAATTTACTAAAGACCATTTATATAAAACCTCATAATAACCAATACCAACACAATTATTCCCAGTCAAATATTTGCATTTACAAATTCTACTGATCTCTATGAAACAGAATAAATAACTAGATCCAGAAACACCCCAATAAATGCTACTTCCAAACCAAATCAATATTGAGCTATGAGACTAACGTTAACTGCCCCTGCCATCTTTGTATCCTTTCTTTCCTATGCCTTCCATAATGGGCCAGGCATCACCACATTCTAATCGCTCCTAGAAACCATGAAAAATTAGCACAAAGTCCAACTTAGTACATTAAACTCTGAACAGAAACAAATCCACACATTTAATTTAACAGTACAGTCACAAGCATGATATTCTCATATTTTAAATCAATCCTCAGGACCTCTTTGCATAAGTCCACAATGATCTAATGGGAACCTTCATCGGTACCATAATTAAAAGAAAAAAATTCAAAATCAGGGTGGGCAAGCGACAAGTAACAAGGGTTCTTCCCCACCCCACTAGACCCCAAGTCAAGTAGTCAGGAAATCAGATGGTTTTGTCACAGGGCAAGTGATTTCACCAGGTACAATAGCTGGCTGCTGACACAGGACAAACAAATATCATACCCATACGGTCAATTTATTATTTTAATAAAGGTGGGTGAGGCTCTGATAAGCAGAGCAGGAAAAAGTCTAAGCCACAATGCTGAGAGCCACTACCATATATGTCAAATACATATAGCATTTGATGTTTCTTCAATGCTCATAGGTTAAGACACTTTCTATACAGAATTTTACTGATGTTAATCATTTTAGTGCAAATCTGTTGTCAATTTGACACTAGACTAATTACGGGATGTCCCCGAAGTTTACAGCTGAAATTATGCACAGCTCCATTTTTTCCTCTTTTCTTATTCTGTTAGTCAAAAGCAAACTCTGAATGTCAAAGAACAGTCCCATTCTATTCTTGGTGTTCTTGGAAATCCCTCATTTTCACCTCAGAGGACAAACTTATTGGGTTTCACAGAAACCCAATACTAATCAAAGCTCTCCTGAAATATTTGTAATTCAATCACACACTTTCACAGATGAATCATGATTGAACAGGATGAACTGCCCGCAGTAAAGAAATAAAATAGAGAGAAGGATGTTATTGCTTTTGACTCAGTTCTAGTCATAAATTAATGAGCTAAAATAGGGAAATTGTATCTTACTAGTCACTATTTGCATTAGTTTGTCATCATCAATGACAACTACACACAACTGTGAACCCAAAGCTAGTGTTATTAAGTTTGGCCAATCTATTAAATATTATAATCTATCAGCCTAATTCAAGCAAGCTTTTTTCGAGCTTGAAGCATGGACTTAGCACAGGCCAATCTACTTTTTAACCAACAATGAGCGATGTAGGTATTCTAATAGTAGATCTTTCAATCAAGAGGATTTAATACCATGTTAAGGAACCAGTGAACACAAAGCTTAAATTGTTAGGGTTCAACCTTTATCGTCTTTCATCATACTATTATCATTGACTAGTAATAATAATAATAGTAAATAAATAAATAAACAATATACTGCAACAATCACAAATTCCATGACCATTCAAAGAGATGAAAGCCATAAGTGGTGCAATAACTAAAGCAGGATGCCTACCTTTTAAGAAGTCCTCTCAAGAAAGGAAACGTTTTCTGCAGCAAGGGTAGATTAGCCAAACTTTGTGCAAGTGTAACAGGAGCAAGAAAGAAAAACAAGAATGCTATAGTGGCCAGAAGTGTTGCCATCCTGCGAACCCAAAACTGTGTATATGGTACGCAAAGATTTGACCAATATACATCACGTGGTTCTGGTGCTAAATCTGTGACCCACAACATAGGGTCTGAACATTGGAGAGCTTCTGCAACAGAAGCAGCTGCATAGCGAGTTTTAAAAAATACAAAAGCAGCTGCACATTCCTGTAATGAATATCAGATTTGTTTTAGTCTAAAATCAATCACATATATTGGGATTACTATAACAATCCACCATGATGTGGTATGGAAAAGAAAAACAAATCAAAAGCAATTCAAAGACACCAATGGTAGTACTAACAAAAGAGTCTTTCGCCCCCCCTTCCGTCATGAAAATTGTGCCTCGTCCGTTTCATACTTAACCATGCAAGCATCTTAGGAATACACTAAGGCACGATTCAGTAAACAAATTCTTTGCAAATTATTCATTCTTCGCAAAATTTTAAAACCATCCCTACTTATCACAAATGTAATAAAAAGTGTGATTAAACAAATAAAAGAGTATTAAAAATACGCTCCAAAACATGTCAATGTACATCATTTCATTCCATCCTTACTTCGACATGTTATTTACTGAACGGGGCCCAAGTCAACAGAGTTAATGCCAACATAGTATTGGTAATACACACAGAAGAAAAGCAGATCAGTGATGGATATTTCGACAAACAGGTCTATCAGCCAGCAACTCCAAGAAGAATTTAAGAGTAACTAAAAAGAGACTATTAATTAACTAAAAACAAGTCCTCCATGTTCAAAAGGAAGATGAAATGCAAAATACCATAATTGCTTGTTATATGTTATTGATCCATCTGAGAAGGCAAATGATCACAAAAGAACATAGAACATTTGATTCTTAATTAAACATTGATACTTCACTAACTAAACACAACAGCATTCATAAATGCCAACAAGTGCTAACTTCATAGAATTAAGAAGAATGTTGTCTTTGCCAAAGAAGCTTCATATCACAAATAGAATGACCTTATCCCCATGCTGACCCTCTGGTTAAAACTAGTATTATAAAGAAAAATTCCTCACCACTCCCTTATATGACAATCAAAGTATGAAAAAACATTTCTAGGCGTATTCAGACTATTGCTTTCCCCATCACAAAAACATCAACTAAAATGATTTTTTCTACTGCTAAACAAAGATGCAGGTATATGGTAATATCTTGAAATTCAAGATTCTAAGGTATTTTATAATATGAAGTGGACATGGGGCATGTATTCATCTCCAGCTGCTGTTTAGTGGGCAATTAAGACATGGTACCAGCTATTGACAAATAGAACCTGAATATTTACTTATGAATTATAATCACAACCATAACGAAAAAGACATGGTTAATAATAAATGAAGAGGACAAAGACAAACTTCTTCTGGTAAGATAAAAGGCTAAAACCATGAAGTAGAGACTTGCACAATTGCAGAATTAATTGCAATGCAAAGTCCCATGGAAAATTTTGACCAAAGCTTCCTGTGGATCCCGTTTTGCCATATTTTGTCTTTTCTTTGGTCCAACAGGCAGCACAACAGCTAGAAAGGAGGATGGAAAGGAACAATTACGCAGATCCAAAATCCGCAACATGTGCTTGCCAATCCAAGCAACTTATTGTATAATAACCCATAAAAATATGATCTTTGATGCGTGCCAAGTTTAATCCAGTTTGGAGTTATTTTTTGGTGTTGGTTTTAAAGGGTTTGGGTATTGAGGCACAACAGATTATGCTTGAGTATTGAGGCAAAACCTCCATTTTCCTTAGTTCTTCCAAACCACCGAATTCACCTTTCTCCACTTTACCTCCATATTTCCTCTAACTCTCTTCTTGTGCATCTTGATTCTAATCTACTCTCATTTTCCAATCCTCTATCTAGCTCACTTGTGTTTTTCATAAAAAAAAAATAAAGGTAGATAGATTTTGAAGTTGAGGTTGTTGCTCTCTATCTTCTTGATTTTCTAATTTTTGGTTGATTTCTCTAAGTTTTATGCTTTCTAATTTTGACCTTGTAATGACATGCTAGTGTACTGTATTGTGGCACTTGAATGCGGGAATCTATGAATTGAAATGGAGTATTCAACCCCAAATGATGGGTCAAATTGACTAGAAGTAACCTAAGCCTCGACTCATGGATAAAAGGAAGAATACTTGGAAATAAGTATTAGCCTTAGATGCTTATGGTTATTAATGGATACCTTAATTATCTTAGTATAATCTAGCTAAGTGACAATGTTATCACCCCTTGATTTCTTCTAATGGGAATGGTAGATAATGTGAGATAAGTTTGGATTGGTATAATAAAACACTAAACCACTTAAAGAGGAAGATTATGGAACACTATATCCAATCTTCAATTAACTACTGGGATTAGTTTGTCATAGGGCATTTCTTCTTATCATTACCTTCAGGCGAGATATAAGAGATTCAAGTGTCTTTCCTACCCTAGACACTGATGGTATACTAAGTGGTGTCGATACAAAAGGGTCTAGTCACCTAGGCAGGTTTATTTGGCTTCGGCCGAACTTTATGCCTGTTGATGGTTACTTAGCTTCTAACGAACTTATGTCCATTCGGTTACTTGGTTTGACTCTCAGATCATGAGGACAAACTAGCCCATTGCTCAAAACTAAATAGATATATAATATCATAAATTGGCAAATAATTAAACGAAATAGACCCTAGGGATGCCTAAGGTGGTTTACTTCATTAATGAGCAGCATATATGTGTATATGCTATGATCCATACTTTCCTAAGTCCTATGATATATATGATTATCTATGAATCCAAGTCTATCATTGAGCATATTATCCTCATATGCATATATAGGTATGTCATATTAAGAATTGCATACAAGCATGTTATGTGTATTTTATGTCTTGATATATGAGCATGTTGTATGTAAGTTGGGCATGGTCCATGTATGCTTGCTATGACCTTACATGTATCATGTACTTCCATGATAGGATAATTTGACTTACTTACTCAGTACACAAGTATTGGCATACCCATTTAGTCAGTAATCCCACAAGGACTCTGTGCAAGTTTGTGCACGTCCATATACTTGTTTAGGGCCGAGGCATTCAAGAGCTCGACATTCCAGTGTTGCATTTCTTTTTTTCCAGTCATTAGAGACCGAAAATTTATTGTATTTATATTTTCCTTGATTCTCTTCTTATGTATTTCTCCTTGTTTTAGGGCTTCATATAACCTTAGTTTTGTAAAACATATCATTCATATCATTTATGCTATCATCTTGCACACTCTAGGTTTTCTATTGTATTTGTTAGTTTGGATACTCGGTCTTATGTCTAGCATGGTATGCAAAACACTTACTTATACAAGATACAGTAGTAGCACCCCATTTTTCATATATTGTTTTTGTATTTTGTTTTCACAAATGTTTTAAAAATGAAAATTTTTCGATAGTGAAAAATAGGAGGATTCCATATTGCATATCAACCTTACATATCTATCTCCGACTAGCTTGGGGCTTGATGACAATAGTTAATTCATGTATAACAAGCTAGAAAATGTATGACAAACTTAAACAAGCATATAAACAAGAGTTGGTGCAAGTGAGCAGAAGAAAATATGCAATCTAAGACACAGGAGTAACCCATAAATCATTAATCATTTCAAACCTTTTCTCTAGAATGTAAGTCATAAATTCTATAGTCGGCTTTTCCTTTGCCAGTCGCCTCGGATTCATTAGGAAGAATGCTCAAAGATTTACACACTTCACAGAAACCACAACGTGCACAGCCATGTTCTATGCTGAGTTCTCTACTGTGATTTGAAAACATATCATACATCTTGGTAGCCTTATCCTGCATTCCAAAACATCAAATTTTAAAGCAACACATAGCATCACCACTCAAAAGCAAGGAGAAGTTCATTTAATTATATTACTTAAAATGAATTGACTTAATAAAACTAAAAATCCTACATCATAGAGTAAGCATGACATCCTTTCTATTTGGCAAAGGAATAGCAGTTTTTTATTGGAAATCTTGAACCAATAGCTGTCCTACATGATCCCTTAGGCACTCTTAGTAATATAATCAAAAATATTATTTTAAAAAATGAATAAAAACCACTAGTAAAGAGGATGCAGGTTTACCAATCTGATCATTCTATTAATCAGCAGATCATTAGAGGGATATAATTTACACAAGAAATAGTTCATAAAGTTATAGCATTCTTACAGAATAAAGAACCAAATTACTACAAAATCAAAGAAAGCAGATGGAGGGGTTACCATATTAATCAATCGTGAATAGTATTTTAAGTACACAAACAAAAACTTGAATATGTTTTGATCTATATATTTCTCCTCAACACTACAGTTACATTGCATAGCACTTACAACTTGACTCCAAATGGACCAAGAAAAAGTTTTAAAATCAGCTTAGGCGGCCACAAAGATCATTCGTACAGTTTTTTATTTTTAGAAGCCTGGGCCCCGAAGAAAGACCACAGTAAGGCATACCTTCATCTTCTGAATTTTACTGCACCGATAGACCATTTGGTGTGACAGGTAACTAGATGCATGGTATTTGGTGAAATGACTCTTTAGTGAGTCACTAAAAGTCTTTTCTGAAGACCATGGGATACCACGAACGACAACTGCAAAACGACTTACATTCTGAGAAGTTCCAGAAATATGTTCCAGCCTCATTTTAATGATGTTCTTATACTCCTAGGAAAGAAACGGCATCTGGTCAGATATTAAAGGAACATATTAGCTAATTGCAATAAACAACAAAAATCATTGCAATATGTCCTTCATCCTTACAAAGTAAAGAAGAATGCAAGCCGAGAAGCAAATGATATACAATGCAAGGCAGTGTGCCCAGAGCCTGAAGAAGAAAAAAGGTACAAACAGAGGATTAAATAAACTACATCCACCAACATAAAGGGGAATGCAAGAGTGGTCAGAATAATTGAGCCATCTTATAGAGTTGATAACTGAGATACTGATAAATGAAGATCTTTTAGAGTTTAATGAAATCTAGTCCATGTAAAACAATATTAAGAAAGTCACATAAGAGCTTGTAATGTCTCAACCCCTAGTATTTATCAGAAATTAAAACATGATACACTTCTTAATGTTTTGCAACGGGTAAAGCAGAAAGAAATTTGCAGTACCTATAGTGCTTTTTAAGTCTAAACTGAAATCTCTCTGCTCAACCTACAACTTCAGTTCATCTAGTTTTCACAATTTGACCAATATTACAGAGAAGATGAGAAGATAATTAAAAATCTATGCATTTCACATGGTCTGAATCCAATATTACATCACAGCACAAATGTCGCCCAAAAAATTATGTAATTACAACCTTTCTTTAAGCTCTATAAATATATTCAAAGATCTTCATAGTCACTTCAGTTAAAGACTCTGAATCAAAGTGCATTGGTATAATAATCTAAGATACCACAATTTGATGAGCCCCCATATCCATGGCATCAGGATATTGCTTATGTGTGTGTACATGTCTGTACAAGTAGAAAACTCCGCATAAAATTTTAAACTAGCTCCACATTTAGACAAGAGAAAACATACCATCTTGATCCTTCTGGTATGTTTTGTATGGTAAATGCTTCAAGAGAGGCTGGTGAAAATTTACTGTCCTTTGCATCCTTTCCAAAGTAATTTAATGGAAGCACAAGGGACAATGAAACAATACAAGCAACAGAGAATATCCGTATACTGCAAACAAACAGCACACCGTTATAGATTTGCGACAAAATATTATCGACAATGTCACATTAACTTTATAATAAGCCAAAGTACTTTCTTCCTGCACAACCTAGTCCAACAAAAACATTTCAGATCAACAAGACATTCTATATGCAAATTTTCAAACATTATGCAAGCATGGTATAAATAGGGGGGAAATAAGTACCTGAACACTAGTACTCTAACAAAGACGGCAGCATCCAATCCTCCAATAGCCAATATATCCTCTTCAGGAGCCTTCCAGGCCTTTAAAATCCAACTAGGGGAAGGTACAAATCTATCGAACCAGTGAGGGTCATGCCGTTTGGATCGCATGTGTGCTAGAGTACGAGCAAAGTATACATTTCTAAGGCTTGGTTGTTTTCTCAGAACAGAATAGAGAGAGAAGAGAATTACACAGATGCCGATATTGATACCAGCTGAGGTCAAAAGACCAGATAATTCCATCTCAAATTCTCAGTCCACAAATATCAGAAAGATTTAAACATGATAAAGTGAAATTCCAAACAGAACGTGAAAGCTGCAGTGTATTCGTACTTCGTTACACTGCCAAGTTTGATGCTTAAGCAATATTGTTCGATATACCTGAAGCTGCAAAGCCATTCCACAAACAGTTAGGGAAGCGGAAATTGTCTCAACCTAGATATAACGAACAGCAAATAGGTTACTGTATACTATTACTACGTTCTACCTCCCAAATTGAATCCGTAAAAGATATCATTACTTGATCTCCTTTTCTCTATCACCCTCAGAATGTTATTCACAAATATGAAATCAACTCTGTGAATGAATGACACTCAAATCACAAACTCTCTGAATGAAATCAACCCCGTCGCTTTTTCTTTATTCCATCTCTAAATCATTCCATAATCATTACTTAATGAGTTAACCCTCAATCACCTTTAGCTTTGGAGAAGCTGCAAGGCACATTGAACAAAGAATAAACCAGTATTCCCTCAAACAAGCAAAGTAATCACTAAAACAAATCGACAATATTGAAGAGGAAGATCAGCAAAATAGTGAAACCAACGAAAAACGCGTCAAGTAACAACGAATTCCCTAATCATCAAACATTCAACATCACAATCAAACTTAAAAAAAAAAAAATCTCAATCAAACGAATAAACAAAATGTAACGTCAACTCAATGCAAAATTCAAATGACATGTGCCCCAGGAAAAAGAGGACAAGCAACAAAACAGAAATTTTCAAAATCGTCGGTCGACGGACTTACAAGATATCACTAAAAGGCGAAATAATCACGAACACGTCATAATTCGAAGTACGAAAATCGTAATTGAGCAACAAACGAACAGAATCCGAAATGTGGCAATTTATAAGAAATAAATAAATAAACAGAGAACCACCAATTCTTTACTTTCGCTTCACAGAAAGACAGGGAGATAGAGTTGAGGAGACGGAACGAAAGACAGTAGAGAACAGAGTGAGAAGGAGAAGGGCAAACAAGTTCGTGATTTGAGAGCAACGTCAATCCAGTTAAGCGAAAAAGGTGAAGGCGGTCTGGATAAGCGGTTGTCAAAAGTTTGTTTTTAAGGTACGAATAATTGAATTAATCTCTCCCATTGAACGTATTCGAGAATCCAGACTGGATGCCTGGATGGTGGATATGCGTCGGGGTTAAGGGATTTAGCGCATGAGAAAGAAAAGGAATACTTATTTACAGAGGAGTGGGGGCCAGGGGCGAAGAAAGGAAAGGGTAGGCCACGTGGGCAATAATATTTGGACCGTCAGAGAGGCTATTTCGCACTGTCAAACCGCCCTAACTGTATATAGGAATTAGAGCTCTTTCTATTCCCCTTTTTTTATCCGATCTTAATTAATACTATAATTAAATATTTTTATTATTTCCCTTTATTGAACGGCTGTATATAGTACTTGGGAATGTAATATATTATTTTTATTATTGTATTATTAATAATAATAATGTCATAACTAAATATTTTGATTAACATTATTATTTGCTATTTTTATAATTAATATAATTGGGAATATATTTTACTATAGAAGAAAAGGAATAACCCTCAAACAAGACGAGATAAGAGCCTAAGTGTGCCGGGTAAAAATTAAACTAATAATTAATAGTTTGTAAGTCATACATCCATTCAATAGTTAATCATAGATTTTCTATTGATATGGGCGGTAAACGAGCCGAGCCGAGCCGAATATCCTTAGGCTTGGGTTCGGCTCATTTAACTAAACGAGCCAAAAATAATGTTTGGGCTCGACTCGTTTAACTAAACGAACAAGCCAAACCGAGCTTTTAACAAGTCGAGCCGAGCTCACAAGCTAAAGCCAAAAATTGAACCGAGCCGAGCTTTTTCGAGTTCGGACTCGGCTCATTTATTACTTATAGGCTCGTTTAACTAAACAAACGAGCCGAACCGAGTCGAATACCAAACTGGCTCAGCTCATTTGCAGCCCTAGATATGGGTATTTTTTAAACATTAATTTTCTATTAATATGAATTTTTTTTTATCCATCATTGGCCTTGATTCGATGACACAATTAATTCCATGAGTTACATTAATCGGATGACAAGCTTGAGGATCGACTAAGTAGCTAGAGTGCTAGAAAAGCAACCTATATATAAATTAGTCCATGTTCACTTCTCTATCCTTATTTAAATTTCCCCTAATCCCCTATCCTTCACATTCTCCCTTTGTATCTTATATCTTTAAATAGGAGGTCTCATTTTATATTTAAGGCATCTATCATATTAATAACATCACTTTTCCTCTCTATTATCTTTATTCAAAATTTATAATCCCCGAAACCTTTTATTTCTCATTCTTAGAATAGCATTAGGTGAAGTCTGTGGACTTGAACAAAAAGTTATGTTACCTACATAATCTCAAAGTTGATCTAATTTAGGTTCTAGCAATCCTCTCAATAATGATGACATAACCATAGTCTCTCAGCTTCAAGTGGTGAATACGGAGCTATAAGCATCCATCTGGACAATACTATTATATATGTTGGCTCCAGTTACCCGTACCCTTAACCACTATCCTACCATCCTTAGTGGATGCCCATTTTTAGCAAAGCATTAATACCAATTACACCCTATTAAAGTCCAAGATGAGGCATCAGCTAATGTGAATATAAAGACATAGCATTCCCATTTTTCACTATAGTAAAAATTTATTTAAAAAAATATGGAATTAAACATCGAAAATTAGTATTATTACGACCACACTTAATATAAGATAGATGTCCCTTATCTATTTTATACTAGGATAAAAATCCTTATAATAAAACTTGAAATATAACTAACCAAAACACTACTAATAAAGTTAGTGAAAAGACTTATAAAATCATTGTTGATAACTTAGTGGAAGACATTGATTTCAAAAACCAATACAAATATAAATGGAATTTACGACATGACTTCTAAAAATCATAATCGAAAACTAAAATCAAATTATAGAAATACTCAAGGGCTAAAATTCCGGTTAGCTTATCTCTCAGCACCAAACTAGAATATATGTATAGAAACACCTACGCAAGTGTAGTTATAATACCTCAAATTTTTAAAATTTAACTGTATTAAGCTTGATTATTTTATTATCATAATTTGATAAAAATATTTAATTATTTTAATTTTGATTTTTTTATAGATTTATCGATGATTTCAACTTCATATTATAATTTAATTAACTAATCATTGTTGTTGCAGATCATTCTAGATAAATTCATTCACAATCATAAATTTATTATACTCATAATTTTGGTTTTCATTTAAAAATATGTATTTCCATTATTTTTTGTAATTTATTTTTAATACTTTACATTTATTTTTTATCATAACCTTGTCATGCAATTACTACTTTGTTTTGGAGTTATATTTTGTTCATGAAATAAATTATTTAAATTATAAAAATTTCCTTTAAAATAGTAAAATTATTTTAATGATTGCATCCGTAGAAAATATTTGTGACTTTAAATTTATCCTTTTTTTCAAGGTTGTTTAGATCTTTGAAAAGTTTTAAATTAAAAAGGTTTTTGTAAATTATTTATGGTTTTCTTTTCGAAAGTAATTTTCTTCAGTTTTACCCTTTTTGGTTTGCGGTTAACCATTTTAAAAAATTATTTAGATTAATCCCGCTCTTTTAGAATTTGATTTAAATATTTTCTTATATGGTTTTAAATATTTTTGGAGGTATTTTATGTATTTTCATAAATAATATAAATCTTTGCATTTGTTGGTATTTTCTTCTAAAAGCTTCTTTTAAAATTCTAAATAGTTTTTATATTAGTTTTATACATTCGAATCTTTACGAAAGGATTTTTGTTAAATGAATCGAATAAAATTTTTCTATAAATATTTTTTAAGTATTTTATGTCATATTATCTATATGTATATTTGTATAATAAAAAAAAACCCCTATCCCCCATTTCTTTCTTCTTCTCTGCGCTTTTTTTCTTTTCTCTTCTCCGGCACTAGATCTCCAAACCTCCCTGCTCCCTTCCCTTTCTCCTTCATCATCTAGCACCACCACCACACTACAGTTGCCATTCGACAATACCACCACCTGTCCCCATCTTTATTACCCACGCCAATAGTAGCTAGCCAGAGCAACATCAACACAACGGCGGCAGCGACGGCGCGCCACTGTCCGGCCACCTCCACTACACTCGACCACCGACCAGTGCTTCTTACCCTCCAACAAAGTTCCATTGATCCTTAATTGCTCTGATTTTTTATGTTTCGTATGGTATATTTTTCCCAAATCCTAACTCGTATTTTGATTAAATTTCTATTAATTAGCTTATGATAAGTTAAATTAGTTATCGAATTATGTATATATATGGTGTATAAGTGATTTGGAGTAGTTTATTGCAATATATGTGGTTGCTTTGTGAAAATTAAAATTTTAACTTGATTATGTCCCGATTTTTTGGATTCATCGGATTAAGCTATTTGTGATAAATTAATTATTCAATATGCTGTAAAATGTATCTACTTTCATATCGGAATTGTCAATTTGAGAAATTTATGCATAATTAATCAGAATTGGATTTCTCGATCAAAATCTGTGTGTGACAAAATTAGATTGCATAATCGAGTTGTCTCATTCAATCGAATTTGTAATATGTTTTGAAATGTATTTAATTTTATGTTGGAAGTGTCGATTTAGAAAAATTATGCAAAATCAATCAAAATTGAATTTTTTGGTCAAAACTATTGTAGATCTAATTTGGATTGTGTAATCAATTTATTTTATTCAATTAATTATATAATTTACATTAGAATACATCTAATTGCAATTTTGAACCATCAATTTAAATATCTTAATGAGAATTGACCAGATTAGTATTCTGAACTCAAAAACCCTAAATATGTTAAATTAGTTATTTTTTATTGGTTTTGATCAATTGAGTATAGAATATGTTATAAAATATATCTAATAACATTTCTAAACATTCAATTTAAATAAATTAATAAAATTTAATCAAAATACATTTTTGGGGCCTAAAACCCTATATTTCAAATGAAATTATAAAATTTGGCATTTGTATAGTTATTTTTCTAAAATTAAATTTATAGAAATAATTAAAATAATCTTAATTGCAATCTAACACCTTTAATTGGGATTAATTAATTAGAATTGTCCAAGTTTGTGTCTTGGGCTTTAAAACCCTACTTTTGGAAAATGATTATCTTAAATTGGTTACTTGTAAGAGTATTTTGTTGAAATTGGTCATCTAGATTTATTTAAAATTAGTTTAATTTTATTATGAGGCTATCAATTTGAGGCAATCAAATTTAATTACTTGGTTTGCAGTGTAAGCTTAGAAACCGTAATTTTTAGAGATAATTCTATGAAAATTATTTGCTTATGCTTCTTTCACCTAGCAGATTTCTAGCTTTGATTTAAAATTATTTGAATTGTATTTTTATATTATTGGTGTGGATTGGTTCTCTAAGAATAGTGGGGTTTTCCTTTTGGTCTTAAAACTTAATTAGTAAGTCATTTTCGATAAAATTAATTTATACTCTATTATTCTTTCCCTGATTTTCTAAATTAATTTGAAATGCCCTAAGCGATATGTGTTAAACCCGATTTAGTTAATATTTAATCTTAAATCTTAATAAAGCTATGCTCACAAGTTTTAGGTTTTGGACATGGTTTTTTAAGAAAGATCGTTTATGTCTCATTTTGTTGATTAAATGATAATACTTGAATTATTGATCGATAAGGTAGTTTCTAACCTAATCTTACAATTTCTATCAGCGATCTAGAAAAATATTATCGTGGATTGTCAAGCTCTTTATATCCCTCTTTTTCTCAATTTGGTTAGCTAGCTTCGAATTTAGGTAAGTCATTGCTTACCCTTGCTTATGATAGAATGTGGAATGTATATCTTCTTAAAGTAGAAGGTAATGCGTATGCTTTATGATTTATGTCAAGCGTATATTATGCTTTTGTGTGGTAATTCTATGTATGTATGAGTTTATAACTTCAATACGGATACATGTTAGTATGCCTATTAAATATTGTATGTGTTTGAGTATGTTAAGAGTTGAGCATGATTATGTGTGTTGACACTGAAAAAAATACATAATAATAAAAATTAATATTTAACCGTCATATGGTTGATCAACCTAAATTGGGGGATAATTAAATAAATATTCCTAAAATTATTTGGGATTTAAAAATTAAAATAAAATATTTGAATTTTTCGCATCTGATTGGTGTTTTTATTAAATTGGGCTTAATTTGACTAAATATTGGCTTAACTTTTACAATGAACCATAAGTCCAAAAATAAGCTCAATCAAGCCTAAACATTCCAACTCAATCCCTTTAGGAGCTTTAATGCCCAAAGGCTTGCAAGAGATGATTACCAATGTAGTGAAAGCCCAATTTGGCATTGCTTTCCAAAGTAGCTTATCTTACATGAAACCTACATAAAGAGGATTGATTGCTTGCTGGTTATCAACCTCCTAAATTCCAGTATTTTGAAGGCAAGAGCAATCCCTAGCAATAGGGATGTTCGTATTATCCGATATCTGCTTATTTGATCTGATATTCGAAGCGATCCGATCCGAAAAAATAAATAACCGATCCGATTTTTTTTTCAAATAAAATATCCGATCGGGTCAATGAAAAGTCAAACAAACCAAATATCCGATCCGACAAATACAAATAATATCCGATCCGAAGAAAAATATTTATACATTTTTTTATAATTTTTTATTTTATATATAATTGTATATAAATAAATTTATATGTGTCTGTGTATAATTTTTACTTACTTTATTTATTATTTGAGGAAAAATTTAATTTAATTGAAATTATATTTTTAATACAATCCCTTTTTAGATATTTATAAAAATAAAAATACTCTGCATACCGATAGACTCCATCCACTCATTTCTTATTTTAGTTTTAACATTGGATATTTGTTGAGTAAGTCGGATATTTGCTAAGCGAATCGGATATTTGTTCAGCATTCTCTCAACAAATCGGATAATATGAAATATATTTGTTATTTGGTAATTTTTTTATATTTGAAATTGTAT
The DNA here is from genome assembly GCA_030549775.1 of Tamarix chinensis. Lineage (NCBI taxonomy): Eukaryota > Viridiplantae > Streptophyta > Magnoliopsida > Caryophyllales > Tamaricaceae > Tamarix > Tamarix chinensis. The sequence goes on from CM060172.1 coordinate 36,801,014, forward strand.
TCGGCTAATACCGGTTATATTTGATATCCGATCCGAAAATTCAAATATCCGATCTTCCGAATATCCAAAGTTTCCAATCAAATATCAAATATCATTTTTAGATATCCGAAATTTCAAATATCCGACAATCAAATATCCGAAATATTGGATATTTGAACCGTGAACAGCCCTACCTAGCAACATATAGTATATTTCATTGAAACTTATAATAATACAAGTATCGAAGGAGACTTGGTGAAATTCATGAGATCATTGGAGGGAAATGTTTTTAACTGGTACACTAACCTCCTTAGTGAGTCCATTGACAGTTGGAAAGATTTGGAAAAAGAGTTAAGCAATTACTTTTACAGCACTCACCGAACTGTAAGTATAGTAGAGCTTGCAAACACAAAGCAGTGGGAGAATGATCCCATCAAAGAGTACATCAAGCGTTGGCATTCATTGAACCTAGATTGCCTCAGCGAAGCATTGGCTATCGAAATGTGCATTGGGGTATTGTGTACATCTTATAGGGCCCCGGACTTTCTCTGAGTTATCTACCACTACTCATAACATAGGGGTGAACGAAAGATGAACATAAAATACCTATGCATGAGCAACCTAAGGAAAAGAAGGAGTTCAAGAAGAACAAGAAGTCTTCCAAGAGTATGACGAAGGAGGTAACGGTTGTTGGGTATATCTGATCAAGATCTCAGCTAAGCCACAAAGATTTAATCAGATTCAAAACAACTATAAGCAAGAGTTTGCAAAGAAACATACCACTTTGAAGGAATTAGAGGCAAAGCAATACCCATTTCCTAATTTTGACGTCCCACGGATGTTGGAAGATTTGTTAGAAAAGAAGGTGCTAGAATTGCCACAGCCAAAGCATCCATAAGAGGCAAGACGAACGAAAGATCATAGGTACTGTATGTATCATCGATACATCAGCCATCTAACTCAAAAATGTATTACTTTGAAGGATATGATCATGAAATTTGTGAAAGAAGGAGTAATTTTCCTCGATTTAGAAACCCCAGCAATAGGGGTAAATTACATCACCGTGATGGGTGACTCACCCGAAGTAGTGCCTATAAGGGTCGGTTGGTTTATTTAGTTTGGAAGCTTGAAACCGATTATGATATATGTCATAAATAGCTATTGTAACACCCCAAAATTTACTATTTTTTTAAAGCGGAAGAATTTAAATTAAAACTCATGAATTTTGGGGATGTTATTGCCACACTTAGTACCAAACCGGTTCTCTCCGACCGTTTCAGTACCAAATGCTAAGGCTAAGAAAATATTAACAATCAATTATAAATCAAGACAAACTAAAGCATCAAACGGTTGTAAAACAAAAAATGAGCTTACAACCGATAGAAAGTTTATTTGAAAGTACGCATAAAGAATTATTATTCATATCCAAAAGAAAATGAGCTTACAATCGATAGAAAGTTTATTTGAAATACTCAATGCAAGGTAATAAATCAAAAATGATAAATTTGATACAACGAAATAGCAAACATACATAAATAGCATAAAGAATGAATACGCCCACAACACTCTCGAACTTTGAGCCAACCACAGGCTCAACACATAGCCCTGACTGATGTCTCACCTACCTGCACAAAGTCAAAAGAGTCTACTACTCGTAGAAATAAGTAGCACCCATGAAAAGGGTGATCAGTACGCTACGTACTGAGTAAGGTAACCGAGCATTAAGGCCAACACATAGCAGCACATAAATAATGCAGAATAATAAAAGAGCGTAATCACCAACATGATATCATAATTGCATACAACCATTTAGGTAAAATTACAAAGGTCATGTATAATCCGATTCATTTACTTAATTAATCTATGATCAAAAGTCGATTTACACCATACTTTTTATCAAATCTACACGAGTACGGGAACCCCACTATTATAGCTGGTGAACCGAAAACACATAGGACATCATGTCCTAACCACTATTATTAACCAGTGGACCAGTCTCCAAAATACCGTAGTACCTGGCCACTATTATTCGCCACAGGACCGATCTAGCCCCTACTCATATGGTGTTCTACTGTAAGTAATTAGTGTCTTTCCCATGTCTTGGCACAAATATGTTCTGTTTTGTTGAGCACAGAATCTTCCACTATTATAGACGGTGGACCGAAAATGCACAGGTATAAAGCCCGACCACTATTATTACCGGTGGATCGGTTATACATAGGGCATCATGCCCTAACCACTATTATTCGTCGGTGGACCGGTCTGGGCCCGGCTCAACATCTTCCACTTTATGTGATTAATGTTTTAAGTATCTTATTCAGAAGCTTTCATCTTAGACATGCATGAATCATTCTCTTTACACTTCACACATCACAAATCATAAAATTCTACAATCATAATTACACATTAATCACCAAATACACATGATAACACAAAACTATAAGCAGCCACAACAAATCCTAATTGTCCACACAAACCCTAGCTCGGTCTCCTATGCATCCTTATATTGCTCCACGTACTATTTTTCACCCAAAGTATTTAAACACCCAAACAACACTTACATTACCTTCCTCATATCCCAATTCAACTTTTCATATGTAAATTTCACTCCCATGCAAACTTTATACATCTCATGCAACCTTTCGAAAATTTCATATCTAACCCTAAGTCCATACGTATGAAATCCTAAATTCTTTCATGCAAACCCCAAGATTTCATCATATAAAACCCTAAATTCAATCCATACAAAACCAAAGATTCATCCATACCAAACCCTAGATTCAAACCATATAAAACCAAAGATTCATCCATATAAAAACCAAAGATTCATCCATACCAACCCTCAATTCAATCCATACAAAACCAAAGATTCATCCATACCAAACCCTAAATTCAATCCATACAAAACCAAAGATTCATCCATACAAAACCCTACATTATATACTCCCCTACAAAACCATAAATTAGATTATCCCATATAACACCATAAATTAGATTCTCTCATATAAAACATAAATTAGATTCTCCCATACAAAACCATAAATTAAATTCTCTTATACAAAACCATAGATTAAATTCTCTCTCACAAAACCATACAAAACCATAAATTAGATTCTCCCACACGAAACCCTAAAATTTCCCATTTTATTCTTCCACTCATGGATCATTAAAATACTTAGGACAATTCACATCCCTTGGTCAACTTCTTGCCCCATCCTCTTTTTTCATCCTTTTCCCCACACAAAGCACATCAACACCCTCACATGCATGTCTTATAGGGTAACAACACATATCATCATATATATAATATTTCATCACATATAGTACACATGCCATACAAAAGCATACTTCAACTCCACGTTGTACCACATACGAAATAATTACAATAATAAACATAGGATGCATATCATACAAAGCTTATAATGCACATCAACACACAATAGGCCTTAGTAACCCCTTACCTAAAACGACACCGGTCTTGGAGCACACTCCTACGCCTCCTTAGGGCTTCAACAAAATAATAACATATTAATAAAAATAATATTAACAAATTTCTAACTTTACTAAAGATATAAGAAATAATATAAATATAATAGAAGTTGATAATATAGGATTTAAGACTTTGCCCTAATAATAATACAAATGATACTAAAATAATAATAGCAAAGATACTAAAATAATATCAATGATAATATAAATAATAATAATAACAACAACAACAACAACAACAACAAGAACAACAACACTTATGGTAAAATAGTTATAATAATAATAATGAAATAATAATAATAGTAGTAATTCAAAATAGTAATAATAATAATAATAACATATTAATATTAACAACAACAACAACAACAACAATAATAATAATAAAAAAATCGAATTAAAAATATAATAGTGCTTTGGCCCTCAACATAAATAATAATAAAAACATTAATACTAATAATGATAATAATACATATTAATAATAGAAATAATAATAATAATAATAATAATAATAATAATAATAGTATTTATATTCAAATAAATGAAATAAAATATATTAAGGCTTGTAAAAATATGGAAAAGGGTTGAGAGGGTCTAGGGTTCAACCTTAGGCTGGTGGGGATAGGCGGCATCGACGGTGGTGCGCGGTGACGACAAGAAAAAGAGAAGAAAAGGGGAAAACTTGAATGCTAGAAAAAAGATAGGGAGAATAAAGGTGGGAGTACAGGTGTTTAGAGTTGCCCAGAAGGAGAGGGATAGAATAAGGGTGGTGGTGCAACCAAAGGTAGTGGCGCACCGCGGCGGCGGTGGTGGCTGAATGGAGAAGAAGGAGAGAAAGGGAGGAGGAGAGGGAGGAAGAGGAAAAGGAAGGTAGGGGAAGGTAAGGGAGGGTCTGCAACATAATTTGGGAGGTGAAAGAAGTGGCAGAAGCGGTGTAAGAGGTGGCTAAGGGTAGCGGAGGCAGAAAATAGGGTTGGTCGGGAAGGCTAATTCGCATAGCCAGGGTGGTTTGCGCAGAAATAATTAAGGGATATAGGACACTTGGTTAGCTAGAGGGCGGTGCAAGGAAGAGTTTGGTAGGCGGAGTGGGTGGCGTTGTTGGCCGATGGAGGCAGGGATGGCGTCTAAAGGAGCGGCGGCGAAAAGGAAGGATTCCCAGGGTTGGTAAGGGGTATTTATAGGGTTTAAATGAAAGGTTAGGGTTTGTGGGACGAAGAGAGAATAAGGAAAGTAGGGTAAGGGTCAATGGCGGCGATGGTTGGTCGATGGCAGCAAATTTCGGGCAAAGATTGTGCGCAAGAAAGAGAGGGAAACTGCGGGAGAAATTGGAGGTAGATTAGTTCAAAATGGCCGACGAGTTAGGGGAAAGAGGGAGGAAGGAGAACAACCGGTCAAAACGGCCATAATCGGTGGAGAAATTTTTGGCTGGGCGACGGAGGTTGCAGTCAACGGTGAAAGCAGGATCGAAGGTCGGGGGAAGAAGAAGAAGGGGAGTCTGGACCGGGCGGCTAAGGAGAAAAAGAAGGTGAACCGGACTGATCGACGTGGTGGGGGTGAATTAAATGAAATGCGGTGTTTTGGTGGCAAAAGGAATGAAGAGCGGCGTTTAGAGTGGGCCGCGCTGAAGGAAGTGATCTAAAGTCAAACTTGGCCCATGAACCCGTGGCACTTGTTTTGGAAGCCCTTAGGTTTTTTCCATTTGCTTACAAGTTAGAATCTATTACATGCCTTACTTGGGCATACGATTAAAGCCTTATTCAGCAAAGACCAAGCAAGTAGAAGCCCAAAGAGAGCCGTGGTTATTTTGATCTTGTTTAGTTTTATTTTTGTGTTTTTTTATTATTATAATAATAAATAATGTAGCAGCTAGTGTGTGTGTCGGTTGCTTAAAACCGTTGAAAGGAGTAGTTTAAGGGGAGTGTTATTAGCTCTTTCAAATGGGTATTTAATCCCATTAAGAAGAAAGGCAAAAGGTGCACCAGATTAAGGAATTGTCGTTGTTTCATTTATATTCATTAAGAAGCATTTAATGCCTTAATGAGGGGAGTTAAAAGGGGGCATCTCTTTAATTCTTAGCTATTATAGCTGAACGGTTTTGGGGCTATTATTCAGCCAAACCGTTGGCTTTCTTTTGCTGTATGATATTTCCTATAAATACAAGTTTGAAGAGAGGAATAATAATTCCTGATTATTCACAATATACCTTATGGTTTTCTCTTTGCTTTAAGTTTGTCTCAACTTAAAGATTATTTCCTTATAGCTTTGAGTTTGTATTGAGTTATAAGATTAGGGTGAGCTTTGAGTTTGTCTTGAGTTCTTGCCTAAGATTCCGGAACTTTGAGTGTGTTCTTGAGTTTTGGTTCACTTTCGTTATTTTATTGCTAATTACTTTCTGTCCAAATTTAAGTATTCGTTCTTGAGACTAAAATTAACTTTCTGATCTAAGAGGGTGTTTTGAGAATTACATTAGGAAGAAAGGAAGGAAATGGGAGCGGGCCGCGGGCCGCTGCCAGTCTCAACTTGAGGAGGAGAAAAAAAAAAGAAAAGAAGAAGAAAGAAAAAGAAAGAAAAAAGGAAGAAAGAAAAGGAAAAAAGAAAAAGGGAAAAAGGAAAAAGAATAGGTTAGGTTAATTAAATTAATTAAAATATTTGGGATGTTTAAAAATAATAATATTTAAATAAAATAATATTTAAATCCCCTTTTTAGACTAAATTAGGAATTTTAAAAAAATTTCCATAAATTCCATTTTAATTAGCAAATCACCCAAATTTTATCCAATTAAATTATTTATAAAATTAATATTAATTTGAAACTATTTTCTACTTCTTATTTTAAATAAAAATAATTTGTTTAATTAATTTCCAAAATAAAACCCCTAATTAGCTAAAATACCCAAAATTTTTCTATTAAAAAATTATTTATTATTTTATTCTTGAATAACCCTAATTAATTCACTTTTATTATAATAAAAATAATTTATTAAATTAAATTTTCCAATAAAACCTTATTTAAAAATAATTTTTAAAATTAGTAATTTTCGGGCATTTTAGCTATAGTTCATAAACCTACACAAATGTTGAAGACCTCAAAGTGAGGGATGACCCTATGGAAATCGATGAAGATGACAACGATTGGACTTCAGTGACAAGAAGAAAGTCAAGGAGAAGACAAACTCTAAAGCCTCACTTGCATCGATGCCAGGGGAAGCAGTCCAAAAAAAAGATATCAAGCAGTCCAAAAAGGGAAGAAGTTGAAGCCACGAAAGGCAAAAGTCTTGCTAAAACAAGAACTTCCTAAGCTAATCACACTGGTAGAATTCTTTTTGCTAGAATTCTTGGAAGTTTGTGAAGTTAACATGACTTCCTACTGTGTAGTTGAAGAAGAGGATGCAGGAGAGAATACCCAGTAGGATGATAATGCACTCCCTATACTTGATTTAAATAGTGATAAGATGACTAAATGCCTTCACAAAGCAAAGTCCTACAACAGTTGCACATGTTACCAAAAGAAGTTTGAGAAGATATGATTAAAGCACTTCAAGGCCTAGAAGTATGAAATGATGTAGATGATGTGGTTTGTTGCACCTCTCTCCCCTTCATGGATGATGATATGTTGCTCGGAGATAAAGCACATAATATGCCTGCCATACTACCACTAAAGGATCAGTAGTGTACTGGTTGACGGAGGGTCGACTGTAAATATCATGACATTATTCACTATGAAACAACTTGGGATACTAATGAGCGAGCTCTCAAATAGTTGACTTTTCATCCAAGGCTTCAATTTGGGAGGAGAAAAGTCTGTAGGGAAGATATATCTCAACCTCACTATTGGAATCATGACTTCATCAACATTATTCCATGTGATTGATGCCAAGATATTCTATAATATGTTGTTAGGCCATCCCTAGATCCATAAGAATGGAGTAATCCCTTTAACTCTACATCAGTGCCTCAAATTATTCAAAAATGGAGTACAAACAGTGTTTGCAGATGAAAGGCCCTTCACAATAGCTGAGTCATACTTTGCAGATGTTAGGTTCTACAATAAGGTGGAAGAAACGCCGAGAAAGATGAAGCTGCCAATACCACCAACAAGAAAGACTACAACGACGGAGCAGATTGATAAAGTAATAGATAGAATCCCAAAGGTAAATCTAGAGGAAATAGAGACATCGTCCGCCAATTAGGAAGGAGTACAAGTGGGTCCTGAACTCAAAGAGAACTTGAGGCACAAGATGGAAAGTCCTATGATCTTGGGGTATATCCCAAAATCCAAAAGGAAAGAAGGGAAATCTCCATTTATAAGCTGTGATCGTAACCTTTTTTGCGCTACCACTTCCATAAAGGGAGGATTTGAAAATTTTGAAGAGGAATCTCATGGTTCCAGTCACAAAAACAATTCAAGCAAAGATAACTAAGCCCCCATTACTAGGTTTTGAGGAGTCACCCAAAATATTGGCAAAAGAGATCATCATCCCAATGCAAAGAACAGAGAAGGGTTTTGATCCAAATGCGTATAAATTGCTGGCATATTATGGTTTTGATATCTTTACTTTCAAGATAGCAAATGAAAATAATGGGAGGCCCGTAGAGAGCACACTATATGGCATGACTAACACCTAAAAGAAATTGTTAGATCAGGGTCACATGGTATGGACATCAAGAACATACTATAATAATTTTGGCTAGAGGAAAGAGCAAAGGGTAGTCATATGCTATATATCACTGCTAAAGAGAGTGAAGATTTGGAGGGGAAAAATGTCGACATCAAATATGGGTATTTGATAGATTGGACCACTAGACTAATAGGGAGAAAAGCCTTACAGGAGGGAAGCTCAACTCAGAAGAAATCCTCTGTGTTCTCATGCCTTGGGATCAACAATTAAGATAGCAAGATTTTGATTAGGAAAAAATAAGCTTAACTGATTCTAGATGAATAAGGGAACGAAATGAGGAGTCTCATACCACCATGAATGAGGCACTATGCCAAGCTGCAAATTAGCACATAGGGAGCCCTTAGAACTAAAAAGCATGTCATTATTGTCACCAGGCAAAAGCATCAAGAGAAGAAAGATTCCACATCAAAATAATTAATAGCTTCCACCAAGTACATAACTGTCAAATATGACTCAAACCAAGAGATGGTAGAATAGGAAGCACCTTCAGAACTTGAAGATGGGAGGTAAGATACTATGGATGAATTGAAGGAAGTTAATTTGGGTACTACGAAGGAGCCTAGAGTAACCATCGTCAGTGTTCTACCGAAACTCAAGGAGGAAAATGAATATGTTGGGTTATTTGAGGAATATAAAGACGTACTTGATTGGACATACAAGAAGATGCTTAGACTTGAACCAAAGATAGTAGTACATGAGCTTGAGATTAAGCCCGAGTGGAAACACAAACTGATGAAGCAACCATTATGATGCTTTCACCCAGCGATTATTCTGGAGATAGAGAACCCTTATAGGTCACAAACATAGTCCCAGTCATAAAGAAAAATGGGAAGCTTTGCCTTTGTGTAGACTTCAGAGATCTAAACCATGCATGCCTAAAAGATGACTTTTGTCTCCTCGTTACATAATTGATGGTGGATGCCACAACAAGACATGAAGCATTGTGATTCATGGATGGATATAATGGTTATCATCAGATTCACATGGCTCCGAAGGATGAAGAATGCACTGGCCTTCACACCCCAAAAAGAATATTCTGTTATCGAGTCATACCCATTGGATTAGAGAATATAGGGGCCACCTACTAAAGGGCTATGTAAAAAATCTTCAACGACATGTTACATAAGGTCATAGAATGTTATTTGGATGATTTAGTAGTCAAGTATGAAGAGACAAACACATTCAAGATCTCAAGACAGTGTTTGATCGAATGAGAAAGTATCGTCTCTAGATGAATCCATTAAAGCATGCATTCAGTGTTATTTCTAGAAAGTTCTTAGGTTTTGTTGTCTAATATAGAGGCACTAAAATTGATCAATCAAAATTGATGCAATATAGAAGATTTCAAGACCAACAAACCTCAATGAACTTAGTAGGGTGTTGTCAACCATTTAGCCATCTCATAAAAAAGGGAGAACCTTTCGAATGGGATAAATCTTGTGATAATGTTTTTGAAGGTATTAAAAAGTATCTCCTTAATCCACCCATCCTAGCAGAACCTCTACCAAATAGACTAATCCTGCTTTATGTGGTAGCACAAGAACACTCATTGGGGGCATTATGAGCACAAAAGAGTGAAAAAGGGAAGGACCAAACACTCTTGTTGGGCATAAATCAACTATAACCCAATTGGGAAGATATGTTTAGCCTTAGTTTTCACTATACAGAAACTGAAGCATTACATGCAAGAGTATACGACACATTTGATATTACATATATATCCAATCAAATATATCATATTTAGGTCAGTGATGATAGGACAACTAGAAAAATGGGTTTGGTGATCAATTAATAAAATATTATCCTCATTCCCCAAAAGGTGATCAAGGGACAAGCATTGGCAGATTTCTTAGTCGATCACCCAACCCCCGCTAAGTGGGAATTATTAGATGAGCTACCAAATGATGAGTCACCTTTCATTGAGGCCCTCCCTCCATGGGAAATGGACTTTGGTGGAGCTACACGTAGAGACGATGCTGGAGCTGGAGTGGTGTTTGTGTCCCCTCAAAAACATATTTTTATATATTCATTTGTACTCATTGAGTTATGCTCTAACAACATGGTATAATATTAGGCATTCATTATAGGACTCGAGATGGCGCTAGAGATGGAAATTAAGGATCGAAATGCCTATGGAGATTCAAATGTGGTGGAGGATTATGATGTGAAGAAAGATGATTTAATTTTCTACCACAAATACGCTAAATGCTTGCTTGGGAAATTCCATGAAGTAAAGTTGGAACACATATGAAGAGGATCAAATAAGGTTGCTGATGCACTTGCAAACTTGGTAGCAATAATAGCATTAGGGATTGATGAAACAACAACAGTGTCAATATGTAGTCAGTGGGTCATACTGCCTATCCATGATGAGGAGGACGAGGTGTAAAACTTAGTATCTGTCTCTAAAGTGGACTTCAAATACTTGAAATAACAACTTATAGACTATTTGGAGTACAAAAGATTACTAGAAGATCTCTGACATCGAATGGAGATTTGGCAAAGAGTGGTTCACTTCTACTTTCACAATGACACACTTTACTATCATAATGCTAATGGACTCCTCCTTCGATGCCTAGGGTAAAAAGAAGCAAAGGAAGTCATGGAGGAAACTCATGCAAGAGTTTGCGGGGCTCATAAATTGAGGCCAAAGATACATGATAGAATTAAGTGCCTCAGCTATTATTGACTGATGCAAACCAAGGAGTTGGACTTGTTAATCATACACTTGGGGATGATGCAAATCCTTCACAAGATCCTTTATCGCTTCCAAGTGGTCCAATTACACGACTTAGAGCCAAACATTTCAAGGAAGCACTAAATGGGCTAATCCAAGATATTTGGGCTGATTCTAAACAGACCAAGATGGGCTCAAATAATAATCAAGACTTAGTCAGCATCATCAAAGAAGTTGAAGAGACTAATATTTATGCAAAAACATTTCCAACATGATCTAACCATCAAAAGGCATGAGTTTCATGAGTTTCAAGATATTAAATAGAGGATTAAAACATGGTCTTGAATGGTTATGTTAAATACATTAAAACATGGCCTTTAGAAGTCCAAGAGGCCTAAAAAACGTGGGAACTTGTTTATTTTATTGTTTGTGTTGTTTTAAAGCTTTAATTATGACTTTTCCTATTATAAGAGGGTGTTTTAAAAGCTTTAGTTATGATTTTTTGTATTCTAGCTTTATTTATGACTTTTCATATTCTAGCTTTATTTATGATCAAAGAAGTTGAAGAGACTAATATTTATGCAAAAACATTTCCAACATGATCTAACCATCAAAAGGCATGAGTTTCAAGATATTAAATAGAGGATTAAAACATGGTCTTGAATGGTTATGTTAAATACATTAAAACATGGCCTTTAGAAGTCCAAGAGGCCTAAAAAACGTGGGAACTTGTTTATTTTATTGTTTGTGTTGTTTTAAAGCTTTAATTATGACTTTTCCTATTATAAGAGGGTGTTTTAAAAGCTTTAGTTATGATTTTTTGTATTCTAGCTTTATTTATGACTTTTCATATTCTAGCTTTATTTATGACTTTTCGTATTCTAGCTTTAGTTATGACTTTTCCTATTCTAGGAGGGTATTTTAAAGCTTTAGTTGTGACTTTTTCTATTCTTGGAGGGTTGTTCCAAGTATATATATATATAGGTATTTTGAGATGAATAAGGATATATAACGTTTTAAAAAATTATCATATTTGTGAGGTTTTGTGTTCTTCTTCGTTCTTAAAAGAACTTGTAGAACTTATCAAGTTAATCTTGTGGCGTTCAAACAACCGCACTTATTGCCTTGATTGTTGAGAGATTCTCAAGTTTTCTAGGTGTGGCATTTCAATCCTTAGTATTCTTGGTTCTCATCTTCTTAGGTGTTGGGTCAAGGCTCAAGCAATCTTGTCTTCATGATCTTGAGGTTTTAAACCATTGTTGCTATTGGGTTTCATCATAGTTGTTGATGGAGTTCATATCATTTGGTATCAGAGCTTTGGTTCAAAGATAAGTTTGATTATCTTTCATTTTCATTTATCTTTTATATACTGTTACCTCTTATAAAAAAAGTGAAAAAAATTTTATACGATTTCAGTAAAAAAAAATCGTCAAAAAAAAAAGAAAAAAGAAAAAGTGAAAAAAAGGTACACGATTGTGATAGGAAAAAAAATCTTGGCCTTTTCGTTAGTTTTGGTTGTTTCTCATTCATTTTTATCTTTTTTGAATTATTGTGGGATTATTTTGAATTAGTTTCTAGACGTTCGATTAAGAACTAAATAAGACACAAAAGAGAGAGAGAGAGAGAGAGAGAGAGAGAAAAAAAAGGCAAGAGTGTGTGAGACCATAAGAGGGTAAAAGCCGTTTAGTGTGAAAACACGAGCGCGAGTGTATCAATTATTGAGAGAAACACGTGAGGGAGTGCTTGTGAGGATTATAACTTTGTTTTGCAGATTTTAAATATGTCCAACAATCAAGAAGATACAACTAAAGAAGTTCAACAACCTGCAGTTCTGAATCTCCAAATGCAAGCCTTGTTAGGGGAGATGAGGCGTTTGTTGAGGGCTGAATTAGAACCTATTGGATAGGGTAGAAGCAGAGGCTCCTAGGAGACATCAACAAGGCATCCCCAATAGGCAGCAAGGTGGGCGTGTTCCGTGGCAAAATGTTGAGAAAGAGGCGGAGTCGGAGTTTGATGAGCTATATCTGAACCGGGGCAGGTTTCAGCATGGGAATAAGAATCAAGAAGCTAGGATGAATATCCCAAGGAGGGATAATGATTTGGGAAACATAAAGAATAAAATCCCATCTTTTCAAGGTAAAAGTGATCCTGAAGTTTATTTGGAGTGGGAAACTAAAATGGATATGGTGTTTGATTGTCACAACTAGGGCTGTTCACGGTTTCGGATATTTGAAATTTCGGATATCTAAAAATGATATTTGATATTTGATTTGAAACTTCGGATATCCGGAAGATCAGATATTTGAATTTTCGAATCGGATATCATCGGATATAAAATATAACCGATATTAGCCGAATATAATTTCAAGTATAAAAAAATTACCAAATGACAAATATATTTCATATTATCCGATTTGTTGAGCGAATGCTGAGCAAATATCCGATTCGCTTAGCAAATATCCAATGTTAAAACTAAAATAAGAAAGGAGTGGATGGAGTCTATCGGTATGCAGAGTATTTTTATTTTTATTTTTATAAATATCTAAAAAGGGATTGTATTAAAAATATAATTTCAATTAAATTAAATTTTTCCTCAAATAATAAATAAAGTAAGTAAAAATTATACACAGACACATATAAATTTATTTATATAAAATTATATATAAAATAAAAAATTATAAAAAAAATATAAATATTTTTCTTCGGATCGGATATTATTTGTATTTGTCGGATCGGATATTTGGTTTGTTTGACTTTTCGTTGACCTGATCGGATATTTGATTTGAAAAAAAAATCGGATCGGTTATTTGTTTTTTCAGATCGGATCGCTTCGGATATCGGATCAAATAAGCAGATATCGGATAACATGAACAACCTTAGTCACAACTACTCGGAGATAAAGAAGGTTAAGTTGGCTGCAATTGAATTCACTGATTATGCCATTGTTTGGTGGGACCAATTACTGATTAATAGGAGAAGGAATAGAGAACCACCCGTGGATGAAAATGCTTATGAGGAAGCGTTTTGTACCCAACCACTATTATAGGGGATTATATCAAAAGTTGTAGAGGTTAAATCAAGGTTACAAGGAGATGGAGGTAGCTATGATCTGGGCTAATGTAGACGAGGACCGGGAAGCCACCATGGCTAGGTTCTTACACGGATTAAATCGTGAGATTGTGGATATAGTTGAGATGCAGCATTATGTTGACTTGACATATATGGTGCATCAAGCCATAAAGGTGGAGGAACAATTCAAACGAAAAGGATTGGTTAGGAGGGGATACCCTATGGCTACCAATAGCACATGGAAGACAGCTCTAAAAAGGGATGAGCATCTACAAAATAAGCCAAAATTTGAACACTCCAAGAATTCCAAACCAACTACCACTGCTACTATAGGTAATACCGAAACTTCAAGTTCTAAAACACGTGATATTAAGTGTTTTAAATGCCAGGGGCGGGGACACATAGCCAGCCAATGTGTAAACAAAAGGGTGATGGTGATAAATTCCCAAAGAGAGCTTGAATCGGAGAATGAGGAAGATGTAGATGATGACGACATGCCACCTTTGGAGATGATGAGCAAAGTGCTGTGGTTGGAGATTTATTGGTAGCAAGGTGAGTTCTCAATATGTAGGTTAAGGAGGAAGAAAGTAACCAAAGGGAGAACTTGTTTCATACTCGGTGCTTTATGAAAAACAAAGTTTGTAGTGTCATTATCGACGGAGGGAGTTGCACAAATGTAGCCAGCACTTATTTGGTGGAGACATTGGCCTTAACTACCTTGAAACATCCTCACCCTTATCGGCTTCAATGGCTGAATGAATGTGGCGAAATCAAGGTGACAAGGCAAGTATTGGTGGCATTATCCATTGGTAAATATGAAGATGAGGTGCTTTGTGATGTGGTTACTATGCATGCAAGCCATTTACTCTTGGGAAGACCATGGCAGTATGATCGGAGGGTTACACATGATGGATTCACAAATAGGTATTCTTTCACTCATAGAAAACAACCTATTATTCTTGTGCCATTGAATCCAGAACAGGTCAGGGAGGACCAATTAAAGTCACAGAGATCAAATGAAAAGAAAAAGAAATGAAGGCCGAAATTGAAAAAAAAAGATTTAAAAAAAGACAGAAAAGTATTGATCAGAGAGAAAAAGAAAGAGAAGGGATTTCGGCCATAGTAAGAGCAAGAGAGGAAAAATTCAATTACATTGCAAAAAAAAAAGTGAGATCAAGAGAGCATTATTTTCACACCAGCCCCTTATTGTACTCATGTACAAGGAGGCTCTTTTATGTACTAATGATCTCGTCGGTACTTTGCCGAGCGATATTGTTTCTCTTTTACAGGAGTTTGAAGATGTCCTTCCCGAAGAGGTACCTAATGGATTACCACCAATCCAAGGGATTGAACATCAGATTGATTTCATACCAGGTGCATCAATTCCTAACCGACCTGCTTATAGGAGTAATCCCGAGGATACCAAGGAACTTCAGAGGAAAGTAGGTGAATTATTAGATAAGGGGTATGTGCGCGAAAGCATGAGTCATTGTGCGGTTCCGGTGATATTAGTTCCTAAGAAGGATGGAACATGGAGGATGTGTGTTGACTGTTGAGCCATCAACAACATAACGGTAAAGTATCGTCATCCCATTCCTAGATTAGATGATATGCTGGATGAATTGCATGGTTCTTGTTTCTTTACAAAAGTGGATCTTAAGAGCGGATATCATTAGATTAGGATGAAGGAAGGTGATGAATGGAAAACAACTTTTAAGACTAAATATGGTTTGTATGAGTGGTTAGTGATGCCTTTCGTTTTAACTAATGCTCCGAGCACATTTATGCGTTTAATGAACCCTATTTTGCGTAAATATATTGGAAAATTTGTCGTTGTGTATTTTGATGATATCCTAATTTATAGTAAAAACTTGAAGGAACATGTAGCGCATTTGAGATCTGTCTTGGAAATTCTAAGGAAAGAAAAGTTGTTTGCTAATCTCAAGAAGTGCACCTTTTGCACGGATAAACTTGTGTTTCTTGGTTTTGTTGTTAATAAGAAAGGAGTTGAGGTGGACGAGGAAAAGGTGAAAGCAATCCAAGAGTGGCCAAGACCTACAACAATCAGCCAAGTGAGGAGTTTCCATCGCTTAGCTAGCTTCTGTAGACGGTTTGTGCGTGATTTTAGTAGCTTTGCCACACCACTTACTGAAATCATCAAGAAAAATGTGCCGTTTAAGTGGGGGAAAGAACAAGAAAAGGCATTTAATCTTATAAAAGAAAAGTTAACTAATGCACCTTTGCTTGTTTTACCTAACTTTGCTAAAACTTTTGAAATTGAGTGTGATGCTTCAGAAATAGGTATTGGAGCTGTTTTGAATCAAGAAGGTCATCCGATTGCTTATTTTAGTGAAAAGGTGAGCGGGGCGGCACTAAATTACCCTACTTATGATAAGGAGATGTATGCCTTGGTAAGGGCTTTGGAAAATTGGCAGCATTATCTATGGCAAAAGGAATTTATGATTCACACGGATCATGAGTCTTTGAAGCATTTGAAAGGACAACAAAATTTGAACAGACGCCATGCCAAGTGGGTGGCATTCATTGAAACATTTCCTTATGTGATCAAATACAAATAAGGTAAAGAAAATGTGGTAGCTGATGCCTTATCTCAAAGGTATGCTTTACTTTCCATTTTAGATGCAAAAGTGCTCGGCTTTGAATACATTAAAGATTTGTATGCACAAGATCCTGATTTTAGTGATGTCTTCAATGCATGTGAAAAAATGGCATTTGGTAATTTTTATAGGCATGAAGGATTTTTGTTTCGGGAAAATAAACTATGTGTGCCTATGTGTTCTCTACGTGAATTGTTTGTGGGTGAAGCTCATGGTGGTGGTTTGATGGGTCATTTTGGTGTAGCTAAGACATTAGGAATTTTGCATGATCATTTTTTTGGCCTCATATGAAACGTGATGTGGAAAGATTTTGTGAGAAGTGCATCCCCTTTGCCAATACCTACACTACAAATTATATGATTTATGCCAACGGGGCCTTATCTATTGGTAAAAGCTATTTTTTTGTTGGTAAAAGCTTTTACCAACAGATTTTTTTTTGTGACAAAACTGTGGGTAAAAACTCTGTGCTTAAAATTTTTACCCACAGATATGTATCATCTGTTGGGAATAATTGATAATGCCCACAGATATTTATCTGTTAGTAAAACTTATGCCCACACTTATATCTGTAAGTAAAAGTATTAACCACAAAATAATATCTGTGACTAAAAGTATTACCCATAAAATAATATCTGTAACTAAAACTATTATCCACAAAATAATATCTGTGACTACAAATATTAGGCACAAAATTATATCTGTGATAAAAAGAATTAACCACACAATCATATCTGTGTGTAAAAGTATTAAACATAATATTATATCTGTTACTAAAACTTATTGCCAACATTTATATATTGTTGGATATACATAATTTAACCATGTATGTATGTATATATATTGGTAAAACCTGTACTGGCCAAAATGTACAAAATTTATTGATATTATGTGTTACCATAATATCCAACATCCACCTGTAGCAACAATTTATACTTATATATATATATAATAAACTACACCATATATAATTATCATTGTGTAGTACAAAATAATTAGTTGCTTAGCTCCCAAAGGCATAACAGTCCTTTAAGTACAATACTATATAAACGACTTGTAGCATAAGCTATTATACAAAAACATCTTCATACACTGATATACAAAATCATCGGCAATTATACAAAAACATCTTCATATGTTGATATACAAAATCATTGAGAATCTTCGTAAGCTTACAAGCAAAAGCACGGAGAGTCTTCGTTAGCTAACATATATTCAAAAGCACCCGACATCTTCATAATTTGATATACAAAAATATCGATCATATTTGTAAGCTAACAAACAAAAGCATCAATCGTCTTCATAAGCCGACTCACAAAAGCTTTTTTAAAAACGCATCAAACATCATCTTCTTCATTCTCCTCTTCAGTATCATCCTTTTCATTCTTTTCATCCTCCATTTGATAATAATCGTCAACATGTTTTCCCTAAATATATATATACAATTAACTTAATCATATTAATCTAAATTCATATCAAAAAGCTAGACGATGAGAGTTTGTATTCTTTAGGGAACCAATAATTTTTTTCAAATTTTTAGTGACATTATCGATAAAAAAATTACCATTAAACAAAAAAAATTGGTCATTAAAACGTTAATTATTTATAGTGAACACAACGTAACTCACTCACTCTAAATATTTCTACTACAATTGCTTTTTTGTTTTCATTTTATTCATTATTTTCCATGTAATAAAATTTCAACGCCTAACTTCACATAAAAACTTATTCTTATATAAAAACATATATATTTTATCTTATGATATAATTTGCATTATGAGTATATAATATACGAATTATCTAAGATAAAATTTGATGCGGCAAGACAACCATCCCATGAAAAATCCTAATTAGCATAGATAAATTTCAATGTTATGGCTAAAGGGGATAAAAAATGAAAGGAGAAATAGAACCAATTGGATAAATAAATGGAAAAAAAAATTTAAAGCATAGGAAACTCAAAACTAATTGAGTATATACATATCCAAAGTTTTTTTTTGTTTGGGTTTTTTCATAAGATTGGTACGGAAACTATCTTCTAGGTTTGGATTGCATAATTTATTTAATATTTAACTATTTGTAATAATTTACTAGTGTTCCTCATCTAATAAATATTTTGAGAACCTATGACGAGACATAAACTTAGAACTTTTCAATAGGTCGGCTAAGATAGGTTAACAAGAGTAAGGATCGTGATTAGATAAAGACATTAATCGGAGAAAGATCGTTGACTAAACAACTAATCTAGGTAATAGTTTTATAATTTTTTTTTTATTTTTCTCTCTTTATTTTAGTAGATTTGGTAAGTGGCACATTAGCCGAGATTGAAAGAGAAGAGACACACATACCATAGTTACCCAATCTAATCACTATGTGACCCATAATATTCTCATATATTCATCTATGCACTATTTTAGAGGTAAAAAAATATACCCAAAATAAATGTGTTGCGTGAGAAATGTAAAAAAAATTATCAGTATTTAATGAGGAACTTACCCATGTGACTAAGTAACATGGACCACCTATTACAAGATCATCTATTACCATACAAATAAGGTTTTAAACTTACCCATGTGACTACATAACATGGACCACCTATTAATGGCTGTTTCCTTAGTAGTTTTCATATATTCTATCCTTTCTCGCCTTCCTAATTGAAAGAAATTGAATGTAATAAAAACTATGAATAAACTCATGTCTTAGATTACTAAATGTAGGTATGAAATATAATATAAGTAAATATATACCAAATTTAGTTCTTTCATCGACAATTAGTTATGTTTCTGTATGCAACTTAGAAATCAAAAACCAACATATTAAAAATAAACTTTCACCAACAATTACCATTTATGTTACTAAGAAAAAGAAAGTACATAAAAGAAGAAAAAATTTATAAAAGATAGATTTACCTCTAATTGTTCCCGACTTATTGTAGTTATTTTCTTCTTACTTGATGCTTTTTCCAAACACGACATGATAACCTAACAACATACAAAGTAGAATTAGTATATATTTTCATTCAACATACCATAACAAAGTAGAATAAGTATATATTTTCATTCAGCATACCATATTGAAAATGATAATTAAAAATATTGAAAGACATATAATACAAAATATATTTAAGCATAAGAAAAATAAATACTATTAAAAACCTTAAAGTGCACAATCTTCATAACCAAAACACACAAACATTTCTTTACATTTCTAACATTATAACCAAAATCATACAAAGATACATATTTATAACACTACTCCGTATCATAATCATATAAAGTTTTATCTTCTTCATCACTTTGGGTACTATATTCTTCAATTTCTTCATCATCATTATTGTCTTCTGTCATAGCAAAGAAAGGTTCTTCTTGTTCTTCTCCAGTAACAGTGAAATCATCTACGGCTAAATCTGTAGGCATGCTAGTTTGTCTATGATCGTCTTCCATTTCAAACAAGTCTCTTGGCTTAGTGACATTGACAACATGTCAATTTCTTTCTTTAGAATCTGGGGTATAGAACACCTGCAATGCTTGAGATGCCAAGACAAATGGTTCACTTGTTTTCAGAATAGCCTTTAGATTAACAAGAGTAAATCCAAGTTCGTCCTCTTTAACTCCTCTACTAGGATCAACAAGTTCCTACATAATTTTCAACAAGTATAGACATCAAAATAATGAGAAAAATAATGACAAAGGATAATGACTAGATTTTTGTAGCACACGATGTGTGTAGCTTTATATATTATAATTATATCTACAATTTAATTGTAGGTGATGCTATCTAATCCACGAATATAACATGACCATATAGTGTCCCTTGCATGTTTGGTGAAGTTATTTTTTTTCCAATATTGAACCATGATTAACAAAGTAACAAAATGAGACAACATCATAAAAGTAACAAGAAGATCAAAAAATGATAACAACCAACCAATTCAATTGATAGATATCTAGCTAGAACTATTTTTTAAACGCCCAATTGACTTTTAGTAAAGAACTTTAATCAATAAATTCGAATAATACTCAAACTCCAATTAGATAAGTGTACAACCACTATATATATATATATATATATATATAGAGTACTATTATGCACATATAAAATTCGATTGTAAAAGAATAATCGTTTATAAAAAATTAATTATGTTGCACATTATGAACTAATAAAAAAATATAGCTACATTAACATAAAATCTTAGAGATAACCAAAAGAATGTTAGGTCATTATAGGCATAAAAGGGAAAAACCAAGTACATTAGGCTATAAAGCATTAGCTTTGAGGACTTGCAGCTCAAAAGTCCTAGAAAAGACCCATAAACCTGTATCATACAAGCAACCTATCACCAAATCAAAACCTTATGCAAAACGCCCAAAGAGAAACCAAAAAACTATAAACTAGTACACATATTGGGCTATCACAGAGAAGTCCATGAACCTCCTTAACAAATGTTAGTGTTGGCCATTCAAAAACTATTCAAATATTGGAAGGATCCACTTACACAGATGTACGAGGTCGGGTGGTTTCTTGGGCCTCTGCTGGTACTTGTGGATTCAGAGGTACAAAAAGAGGGACACCTTTTGCTGCTCAAACCGCAGCAGGAAATGCTATTCGTACAGTAGTCGATCAGGGTATGCAACGAGCAGAAGTTATGATAAAAGGCCCTGGTCTGGGAAGGGATGCAGCATTACGAGCTATTCGTAGAAGTGGTATACTATTAAGTTTCGTACGGGACGTAACCCCTATGCCACATAATGGTTGTAGACCTCCTAAAAAACGACGTGTGTAGAAAGAAACATTGAAGAGATTTCAAGAGAAAGAAATGATTCAATGATCTGATCTATTATCTATAATATTACTATGGTTCGAGAGAAAATAAGAGTATCTACTCGGACACTGCAGTGGAAGTGTGTTGAATCAAGAACAGAGAGTAAACGTCTTTATTATGGACGCTTTATTCTTTCTCCACTTATGAAAGGTCAAGCCGACACAATAGGCATTGCGATGCGTAGAGCTTTGCTTGGAGAAATAGAAGGAACATGTATTACACGTGCAAAATCTGAGAAAATATCACATGAATATTCTACTATAATAGGTATTCAAGAATCAGTACACGAAATTTTAATGAATTTGAAAGAAATTGTGTTGAAAAGTAATCTATATGGAACTTGTGACGCATCTATTTGTGTTCGGGGCCCTAAATGTGTAACTGCTCAAGATATCATCTTACCACCTTCTGTGGAAATTATTGATAATACACAACATATAGCTAGTTTGACGGAGCCAATTGACTTTTATATTGGATTACAACTCGAGAGGAATCGTGGATATCGTATAAAAACACCCAATAACTCTCAAGACGGAAGTTATCCTATAGATGCTGTATTCATGCCTGTTCGAAATGTGAATCATAGTATTCATTCTTATGGGGATGGGAATGAAAAACAAGAAATACTTTTTCTCGAAATATGGACAAATGGAAGTTTAACTCCTAAAGAAGCACTTTATGAAGGCTCTCGGAACTTAATTGATTTATTTATTCCTTTTCTCCATGCAGAAGAAGAAAACTTTAATTTAGAGGACAATAAATACAAGGTTACTTTACCCCTTTTTACCGTTCATGATAGATTGACTAAACTAAAACAAAACAAAGAAAAAATAGCATTGAAATTGATTTTTATTGACCAATTAGAATTGCCGCCTAAGATCTACAATTGCCTCAAAAAATCCAATATACATACATTATTTGACCTTTTGAATAACAATCAAGAAGATCTTATGAAAATTGAAAATTTTCGGATAGAAGATGTAAAACAGATATTGGGTACTCTCGAAAAGTATTTCGCAATTGATTTACCGAAAAAAAAGTTTTAAATCCATTTTTTTGTAAAAAAAAAACTAAAAAAAACGAATAATGAGTTTTGATGGAATGGTTAGCACAATCCATATTTTTTGAATAGATCCACAGAATGAAATTGAAGAGATGTATCTAGGGAAAATTAACCTTGAAGGGACTATTCCCTAGATACACATATCTTTTAGCGTTAGCGAGGGAATGAATAATCTTTTTTCCTTCATATTTTTATATGTTACTTTTATTTATTAGTTGTTTTGGGGGCAATGGAAGTGGAAAAAAACATTGGCCAGATGATACTTTATCAGATAATTGTACAAAGAAGAAGGTAGGTTATAGAAAAAAAAAGTCAAAGTAAATAAATCCATATAAAGAAAAAAAATTTGGATTCAGTATGGATAAAAGATCTTCCTATGTTATACTATTCAATTAATTCGCGACGGCGGATTTATTTGATAGTTCAGATATTGTTATTCATGATATTGATCCGATTCGATATCATCTAGCTGGAATTCATCCCATTGAATTGACAGGCGAAATTTTTATCATCTCTATGGGATTAAATCCCGAGTTATTCCGAAGTAAAAACGATGAATTATGGAAGTAAATATTCTCGCATTTATTGCTACTGCACTCTTCATTCTAGTTCCTACTGCTTTTTTACTTATCATATACGTAAAAACGGTCAGCCAAAATGATTAATTTGAATGAAACTTTACTTCTGAGTTATTTCTAAATGATTGAAAAAATATAAAAAAGGGGATTCCAATTTCACTTCTTATTCTTCAACTTAAATGAAAAAAGTGGGTTAGAATCAGCAGTATTTTATGAGATCTGATAATATGGTAGAAAGAATATTTCTTTCTACCATATTATCTATTCAATTAGTCTTTTTGTATTGTATAAAGTTAATATAAATCAATAAAAAATATTGATTCATATTGATCTTCTCTATTTAATGTACATAGGACCAAAATTTTGCTACATTGATTTATTTGTATTGATTCCCAAAAGACTCGAAAAATCACTCTGACTTTTGTGTTTCAAATTCCTAGATTTCGTTTCAAATAGAAAATATTTGTTTAAAGAAACAAAACGAAGTTGGTAGGACATCGATTAATAAAGACACTTCAGCATAGTAATATTTTTTGAGCATTTCCAAGAAGTAATTGGTTGAGCCAGTGACAGATGATCCGAGAAGTTCTATGGTATGGGAACTTATTCCAATTTCGACAAAGAAAAGGAGTAATAAACTCCACCAATTTGAAACACTTGAACCATGATATGAAATGAGTCGATGCGATGTCTAAAAAGTATAAATAAACTTGCAAAAATAATCAAAAATAAATACGCAATATGCGATTAATAAAGACTTAACTCATATAAAATAGTATCAACCTCCCCATTGCGTATTGGTACTTATCGGGTATAGAATAGATCTGCTTCTCTTTCTTCCTACAAATAGAAATTTTCCATTATTACCAACAGAATAGAATTCAGATTAATCATTGTTCCATGGGTTATTTCGGAACAAAGGTTCATTCCATAGCCAGAATTTTTTCCAATGCAATGCAATAAAGTTACATAGTGTCTATTTTTCTTTGATAAAGGGGTATTTACATGGGTTTGCCTTGGTATCGTGTTCATACTGTTGTATTGAATGATCCTGGTCGGTTGATTTCTGTCCATATAATGCATACAGCTTTGGTTGCTGGTTGGGCCGGTTCGATGGCTCTATATGAGTTAGCAGTTTTTGATCCCTCTGATCCCGTTCTTGATCCAATGTGGAGACAGGGTATGTTTGTTATACCTTTCATGACTCGTTTAGGAATAACCAATTCATGGGGCGGTTGGAGTATTACAGGAGGGACTATAACAGATCCTGGTATTTGGAGTTACGAAGGTGTAGCCGGAGCACATATTGTGTTTTCTGGTTTGTGCTTTTTGGCAGCTATTTGGCATTGGGTTTATTGGGACTTAGAAATCTTTTCTGATGAACGTACAGGAAAACCTTCTTTGGATTTGCCTAAGATTTTTGGAATTCATCTATTTCTTTCTGGGGTAGCTTGTTTTGGTTTTGGCGCGTTTCATGTAACAGGCTTGTATGGTCCTGGAATATGGGTGTCCGATCCTTATGGATTAACCGGAAAAGTACAATCTGTAAATCCAGCATGGGGTGTAGAAGGTTTTGATCCTTTTGTTCCGGGGGGAATCGCCTCTCATCATATTGCAGCAGGCACATTGGGTATATTAGCAGGCCTATTCCATCTTAGTGTCCGTCCGCCCCAACGTCTATATAAAGGCTTACGTATGGGCAATATTGAAACTGTCCTTTCCAGCAGTATCGCTGCTGTCTTTTTTGCAGCTTTTGTTGTTGCCGGAACTATGTGGTATGGTTCCGCAACTACCCCGATCGAATTATTTGGTCCCACTCGTTATCAATGGGATCAGGGATACTTTCAGCAAGAAATATATCGAAGAGTTAGTGCTGGACTAGGCGAAAATCAAAGTTTATCAGAAGCTTGGGCTAAAATTCCTGAAAAATTAGCGTTTTATGATTATATTGGGAATAATCCGGCAAAAGGAGGATTATTCAGAGCGGGTTCAATGGATAACGGAGATGGAATAGCTGTTGGATGGTTAGGACACCCTATATTTCGAGATAAAGAAGGGCGCGAACTCTTTGTACGTCGTATGCCTACCTTTTTTGAAACATTTCCTGTTGTTTTGATAGATGGAGACGGAATTGTTCGAGCCGACGTTCCTTTTAGAAGAGCCGAATCAAAGTATAGCGTGGAACAAGTAGGTGTAACTGTTGAGTTCTATGGTGGCGAACTCAATGGGGTCAGTTATAGTGATCCTGCTACTGTGAAAAAATATGCTAGACGTGCTCAATTGGGTGAAATTTTTGAATTAGATCGTGCTACTTTGAAATCTGATGGTGTTTTTCGTAGTAGTCCAAGGGGTTGGTTTACTTTTGGACATGCTTCCTTTGCCCTACTCTTCTTCTTCGGACACATCTGGCATGGATCTAGAACCTTGTTCAGAGATGTTTTTGCCGGTATTGACCCAGATTTGGATGCTCAAGTAGAATTTGGAGCATTCCAAAAACTTGGAGATCCAACTACAAGAAGACAAACAGTCTGATACTGATACAACATTGCTTTCGTATTTTTCGCCTTTTTTTCATTTTTGAATTTTACCTCGGATACCTGATCAATTTTGATTTGAATCAGTGCCTTTTTTTTTATTGGGTAGATAATCTCATATAAACAGGTATGGAAGCTATAATTGTAAACCACGACGAATATATGGAAGCATTGGTTTATACATTTCTATTAGTCTCAACTCTAGGGATAATCTTTTTCGCTATTTTTTTTCGAGAACCGCCGAAAGTTCCAACTAAAAAGATGAAATGATTTTTCATTATTTCCATTGAATTGAAGTAATGAGCCTGCCAATGTTGATAGGCTCATTACTTTAACTAATCCCCGTGTTCTTCGAATGTGCCTCTTAAAAATTCACTTGATCACTAATACACACAGAAAGTCCATGAACCTCCTTAACAAATGTTAGTGTTGGCCTAAGATCACTTGATCATATACCCTAGGAAAGCTACTTGATCTTGTAAAAATTCACTCTTAAAAATGTTGGCATACAACTATTGTGCTCTAAATAACGCAAATGTTTGCCTCAGATGTTGTACATTCTCCTCATAACAATTAGAGTAGATGAGAATATTGTTTATGAACACCATACAAAATTAATCCACAAATTATCAAAAAATCCAGTTCATAAGAGCCATAAATGCTTATGGTGTATTAGTGAGTACGTAAGGCATCACTATATATTTGTAATGGTCATATCTAATTTAATAAGCTGTCTTTAGAATATCGTACTTAGCGATCCTTAGGTGATGATAACCTAACCAAAGATCAATCTTAGAAAATACTATTGCTCCCCTAATTTGGTCAAATAGATCATTGATTTGAGGTAAAAGGTAACAGTTTTTACCATAACTTGATCTAATACTTAGTAGTCAATTAATGCACTATCTCATATTTCCATCCTTCTTCTTGTGCAACCTAGGGTGATACACTTAGTTTAATGTAGCCCTTCTCTAGTAATTTTTCTAGAGGAGCATTAAGGTTATCATCTTAGTAGGTGTTATACGATACAATGATTTAGATACAAGCTCTAGCTCTGGCAGTAAATCAATTGCAAACTCAACATCTCAAACTAGTGACATACCTATAATATCATCAAGAAACAAGTTTGAATACTCTTGGATCACCAGGATATGCTCTAGTGATGTGTTAGGGGTGTCAATTTCTTGAACACTACACTAAACTCCAGAAACTCCAGAATCCAACATATCCGGACATAACTGGGTAAATAATCACAAACTCCATAAATCAACATATATCACATAATTAGCATATCCAATTCATTCATACAATACATATATACTTAATTAAATAACTAATTTAGCTTAATTAAAGCCCATTCTTTCATAATTAATCAAAACAAAAAATTAGGATTTCGGGAATTTATACCAAACGAAATCAGCTAAATCAATGCAGGTAAATGGTGGTGGAGCTTCGTCGGTGGGAGAGGAGCAGTCGCCTGTGGCTGACCGACGCTGGAGCTGTCCGGCCGGTGGCGCGCCACTGCTGCCTTCTTCCCCTGCTGCTGCGCTACAACTGCCCTTTCGCACTGTTGTTCCGCTGCTGCTGCTCCCCTAATGTTGCAGTGTGCGATGACCGGGAGCTGTGGCGGTATGGTCGAGCGGCGGCAAGGTAGTGTGCGACCAGCGATGCTATCCACGGATGAAGGCGGGGTGGGATCTGCAGGCACCAAACGACAGAGGGGTCGGGGTCTCGGGGAGGCGTAAGGTCCACACATAAATGCACAGGAAACACAGGAAAGGAAATAGCACGCGGGTAGTTTGGGCCGAAATAAGACGCGGGAGCTAGGATAGTTAGGGCCAATTTTTTTTCTTTTTCAAATATTTAAAAGAATATATGGCAAAGATATAATTTTAAATAGATTAAATTTAATATAAAAATAAATACTATACATCTAAAAATATTCTTGAAAAATTTTATCTACAAATTATTTAACAAAAAATCATTTCAAACGGATCCGAAGGCCTAAAATCAATATAAGAGGTATATAAAGAATTTAAAAAATATTTTCGAAAAATTTTATCAATGAGTGTAAATATCTATATTATTTTTTTAAGTTGTGAAAGTCTTTAATTCAATATTTTTTTAAGATCTTATCGACCTCGTAAAAATAAATAAATTCAAAGATAAAAATATTTACTACAGATAAAGATATTAAAAATTTCTATAATAGATGACATTAAAGATAATATTTCAAATGCATTCGAGAAATATTCTTATAATAGTTTAAACGACTAAAAATAATTTAACACATTTTCAGAAAAGCTATCTGTAAGCCCTAAAAAAATAATTCTATTAATAATAATTAATTATTATAATATTGACTATAATAATTATAAATTTTTTCTTACAAATAATATAATTAATTTTACTGCTACTCATAATAATATTATTAATTATCTAATAATATTATTAAATAATAAATTTAAATAATAATTAGTATTGTTTAAAAATATTTAATATAAAATTAGTATTTTATAATGTATTATTATGATAATATTAATCATAATTTATAATAAAATAATAATTATTATTAAAAATAATTAATAATGGGAAATAAATACAAATATTAATCATAATTTCCAACAATTAGTAATAATAATTTTTTTATTAAAATAATAATAATAATAATAATAATAATAATAATAATAATAATGTCCTAAAATAATTATTCTTAGTAATAATTTATAAATAATTATATTAATAAGAATAATATGAATTATTATTTTAAATAAATTAATAATAGTATCTAATAATTACTAATATGTTATTAATAATGTGAATGATTATTGATAATATTTATTATTGTTAAGATAATATAGATTTGAATGATAATTGGTATTATTTAATAATAAATTAATTTAATAGTAAGTGGTAGTAAATATAATATATATTATTTCATTACAATTGTTAAAAGACACCGTTATGAACAATATTAATATAAAAAATTAGAAATAAAATAATAATTAATAATAATATATATGTAAACTATTATTTCTAATAATGACTAATGACTTTATTATTATATTATATTATATTATATTATATTAACAATAACATAATTAATCATTATTAAAATTATATAAAAACAAATATTATTATTGAATTTCATAAACACTAATACCAATAGATGTAAAAGTGGGTATTAGTTCTGTTGGTATAATGCTACTAATAACCACAGATATAAGTGATGGTAAAATATCTGTTGGCATAACATATTAATACCAACAGATAAAAAATTTCTATTGGAAAAACTACATTATTTCCCACAAAAAAATTATCTGTTGGTATTGGTTATTTTTACCAACAGAAAAAGTATCTGTGCCTAAGTTTTTGTTGGCAAAAGTCAATTATTTTGTAGTGCTAGTGAACCTTGGACTCATATTTCTATGGATTTTGTTTTGGAATTACCTAGAACTAAGAGTTTTTGTGGTGGTAGATAGATTCTCTAAGATGGCACACTTCATTGCTTGTCATAAAATTGATGATGCATCACATATTGCTGATTTATTCTTCAAAGAAATTGTTAGGTTACATGGCATGCCTAGGACCATTGTTTTTGATCGGGATGCAAAGTTTTTGAGTTACTTTTGGAAAACTTTGTGGGGAAAGTTAGGAACCAAGTTATTGTTTTCTACTACTTGTCATCCACAAACGGATGGTCAAACTGAAGTCGTGAATAGAACTTTTATCTACTTTGTTACGTGCTATCATTAAAAATAACTTGAAAACATGGGAATATTGTTTGCTACATGTTGAATTTGCTTATAATAGAAGTATACATTCAGCAACTAAGTTTTCACCTTTTGAAATGGTTTATGGCTTTAACCCTTTGTCACCATTGGATTTAACTTCTTTACCTTTGAGTGAACGTGTGAACTTAGATGGCAAAATGAAGGCTGAATTTATAAAGATGATTCATGACAAGGCATGATTGAACATTGAAAGGAAGACTCAATAATATGTCCAACAAGCCAACAAAGGACGCAAGAAGATAGTGTTTGAACCAGGTGATTGGGTTTGGTTACACTTACGGAAGGAACGTTTTCTAGAGAAACGACGTTCAAAACTCCTACCTCGGGGTGACGGACCATTTCAAGTAGTGGAACACATCAATGATAACTCCTACAAGCTTGACTTACCAGGTGAGTATGGTGTTAGTACAAGCTTTAACATTTCTGATTTATCTCCTTTTGACGTAGGTGATGATTTGAGGACAAATCCTTCTCAAGAGGAGGAGAATGATGCAAACCAAGGAGCTGGACTTGTTAATTGTACACTTCGGGATGATGCAAATCCTTCACAAGATCTTTTATCGCTTCCAAGTGGTCCAATTACAAGACTTAGAGCCAAACATTTCAAGAAAGCACTAAATGGGCTAATCTAAGAGATTTGGGCCGATTCTAAACAGACTAAGATGGGCTCAAATAATAATCAAGACTTAGTCAACATTATCAAAGAAGTTGAAGAGACTAATATTTATGCAAAAATATTTCCAACATGATCTAACCATCAAAAGGCATGAATTTCATGAGTTTCAAGATATTAAATAGAGGATTAAAACATGGTCTTGAATGGTTATGTTAAATACATTAAAACATGGTCCTGAATGGACTTGAATGACCTTTAGAAGTCCAAGAGGCCTAAAAAACGTGGGAAATTGTTTATTTTATTGTTTGTACTATTTTAAAGCTTTAATTATGACTTTTCCTATTCTAGGAGGGTGTTTTAAAAGCTTTAGTTATGATTTTTTGTATTCTAGCTTTATTTATGACTTTTTATATTCTAGCTTTATTTATGACTTTTCCTATTCTAGGAGGGTATTTTAAAGCTTTAGTTGTGACTTTTCCTATTCTTGGAGGGTTGTTCCAAGTATATATATAGGTATTTTGAGATGAATAAGGATATATAACGTTTTCAGAAATTATCATATTTATGAGGTTTTGTGCTCCTCTTCGTTCTTAAAAGAACTTATAGAACTTATCAAGTTAATCTTGTGGTGTTCAAACAACCGAACTTATCACCTTGATTGTTGAGAGATTATCAAGTTTTCTAGGTGTGGCGTTTCAATCCTTTGTAGTCTTGGTTTTCATCTTCTTAGGTGTTGGGTCAAGGCTCAAGCAATCTTGTCTTCATGATTTCGGGGTTTTAAACCATCGTTGCTATTGGGTTTCATCACAGTTGGTTATGGAGTTCATATCATTGACTGATAATGGTACAAGACTATATGGATTATGTGAAGAGGTGCAAGCCATGCCGGTTTCATTTAAATTTCATCCACCAACCACTAGAGCTGTTACATCCTACAGTAGCATCATGGCCATTCAAAGCATGGGGTCTTGATGTCATTGGTCCATTCACACCAAGTGGAAAATCTTATATCTTAGCTGTAACATATTACTTTTCTAAGTGGGTTGAAGTCGTGGCACTAAAAGAAGTGAAGATGGAGAATATGGTGAACTTCATCTGAACTCACATCATCTTATAGTTTTGAAGTTTCCAGGTACATCTTAACCAAAAATAAGGATTCCATTCATCAATCAACTGGTCACCAAGTTATGCCATAAGTTTGAATTTATGTAGAATACATCTTCCATGTACTATGCTTAGGCAAACGGTCAAGCCAAAGCTTTCAATAAAACATTATGTACTTGATGAATAACCCAATGAAACTCCACTCAAGCCACACCATACTTCTTGGTTTATGGAGTTGAAGTAGTATTATTGATTGAGATCCAAATCCCCTCACTTTGGATTGCTATCCACGAAGGGCTTGTAGAAGGTCAAAATGCTCAACTTTGCTTTGCTGAGTTAGAAGCACTTGATGAAAGAATATTGCAAGCGC
Source organism: Tamarix chinensis (assembly GCA_030549775.1). Classification (NCBI taxonomy): domain Eukaryota; kingdom Viridiplantae; phylum Streptophyta; class Magnoliopsida; order Caryophyllales; family Tamaricaceae; genus Tamarix; species Tamarix chinensis. The sequence continues at coordinate 36,832,400 of CM060172.1, forward strand.
AATAAAACCTTGAATGCCATCAAGCTTGTATGATTAGAGCTTTCAACAGGAAATTGCGCCCGAGATCATTTCAAGTAGGTAATATGGTGCTTGCAATCTGAAGACCCATCATTCTTAGTCACCACATAGGTGGAAATTTTGCTGTAAAGTGGGATGGTCTATATGTTGTCTAAGAAGTCTATTGTAACATCCCCAAAATTCACTACTGAAAATTTTCGTTAATTAAAAGGAAAATAGCGGAAGCAAATTAATAAACCATGAACTTTAAGGATATTACCGCCACACTTAGTACCATACCGGTTCATTCCTACCATTCCAATACCAAGTGCTAAGGCTAAAAATGTAAAATACAATTTTACGAGAAACTTAAGCATATATAAATTAGAGAAGCGCAGTAGATAATTTACGAGAGTAAAATCCAACAACGGTGGTTACAAAATAACAAATACATTGAAGTTAAAAGAGACAAATTAAAACCCTAGAATTTACCGAATAGTACCTTACGCTCTTTCCCGAGAACCCACTTGAATAGCACCTGAATACGACCTGCAAGAAGTATTGCCCATTGAATAGGTAGGGGCCCCATGAAGGGAACCCTTCAGTATTATGGTACTGAGTAACCCTTTAAAAACACACTTAGAAACATACACGCAATGTAACACATGAAATACTACTACATTCGTACATAACCATAGGTATAGACATGATATTCGGATCCATTTATTCACACATCCAACAATTCAATCAGATATTAATAGCGTATACGTAACATTCACTTTCGTACATTCGCCTACTTAACAAGTCAACCAAATATTAATAGGCCATAATGAATAATCGATATATTTCGGGCCTTAAGGCCATTAGTCCATCATTAATCAATCATCTCAATGATTAGCATTTTTCCATAACTTATTCACATCAAAATCAAATTTTGTTGAGCTCGGGAACCCCACTATTCTGGTCGGTGGATCGGAATACAAATATATATCATCCAAGGTAAAACATCCCGGACCACTATTATATCCGATGGATCCATACTCATGAACATTATCCAGAGCAAAACATCTTGGGCCACTATTATTTCTGGTGGATCGATACTCATTAATCTTTCACTTTAATGATTAGTGTTTTCCCTTTTTAATTAGCACAACAACTCCATTTATTTGCCTCGATAGGGAGATCAAGATCCCGGGACACAAAGGTACATCGGTTGCACTCATGCATAAAAGCTACTCAAGCTACTCAGTACCCTTCAACTATCAACCCAGGGACGCAAAGGTACCCTGGTCGTACTGGTGCATAAAGCTAACTCAGTACCCTACCGAAAAGGACACCTAATCCTTAAGTATGCATACCCCCTAACTAGGTCCGTAGAGCTAGATAGAGTAGATATAGGGCCTAGTTGGGGCACAAAGGCACTCCAGCAAATACCAAATAATCATGGGCTAAACCATGTCTTTAGGGTAGCGACCCCTAAAGAGCCACCATTCCCGATCTCGAGGTCTTTCACTTTAAGTATTAGTGTCTTAATTAATGGTGATCACAAAAGCACAACAATTAGATAATTATCCAATTTTAATCGTTCAGATATCATCAGAAATTTCTTATTCAAATGGTTGTCCAAGGTAACACAGAAGACTCATTAAGGCTGTCCTAATCTCATCTAATTTCGAATTAGAATTCATTCTTGTGATTCTTACTAATCATCAAATACTCCTATCTCGCTAGTCAACGTTATTTGAGTCATATTACGAATTTCCACAATCACAACGACATATTAGATACAAACTACTCATTTACCCCTTACTTATAAAATTACTAAGTCATCCCTTCCTTACTTGACAAATTACCATAATACCCTCCATATTACAAAATTACCAAGTTACCCCTTACTCGATTTAGGTTACCAAGTTATTGCTCAAACTTATTAGGTCACTAATCTCCCTTCATAATTATTACCCTTAATATACTTTCCATTTAGTTGGTTAGATTACCACTTTGCCCTTTCTCCTTTATTATAATTAATAAATTATCACTTTGGTTAGATTAGTTGGTTAGATTAATAAATTATCCTGGAGTTGATCAAATTACCAAATTACCCTTCCTCCTTATCCTAATTACCAAATTAACCCTTTATTTAGTTAATTACCAACTTACCATCCTCTATTATCAATTACCAAACTACCCTTCTTCATTGTCAAAATTACCAAATTACCCTTTGGTTGGTTAAATTATCAAATTACCCTTTGATATGATCATAATTACCATTTTACCCTTCTCCATTATTAAATTGTCATTTTACCCTTTTCTTTTATTAAATTATTATTTTACCCTTCTCAATTATTATAATTACCAAGTTACTCCTTTCCAATTTCCACTTTTATCCCTTTTATTTATAAAATTACCATTTTTCCCTTTTTGTTATAAAATTACCAATTTACCCCTTTATTACAAAATTACCAAATTGCCCTTCTATTACAAAATTACCAAATTGCCATTCTATTACAAAATTACCAAATTGCCCTTCTATTATAAAATTGTCAAATTGCCCTTTTATTACAAAATTACCAATTTGCCCTTTTATTACAAAATTACCAATTTGCCATTTTATTACAAAATTATCAAATTACCCTTTTATTACAAAATTACCATTTTACCCCTTACTTCCAAAATGACCAATTTACCCCTTACTTCCCAAAATTACCATTTTATCCTTTTATTAACAAATTTATCATTTTACCTTTGCCTCCAAAATTACCAAAATACCCTTTTTAATTAAGAATTACCCTTTTACCCTTAGTACACTACTTATATTAATTATTATTATTACTACATAAAATATTAATATTAACTCCTCATCCACCACTCTTATAATTAATATAGCATTATTAGCACCCATATATATATTAGGCTATATTCTTGTACAAGATACCTTACTAAAATCCCCTAAGGCTTCCAAAACATTAATCATGCATTAAAATCACAATTGCATAATATAATATGGTTAATACTTAACATTTTCATTAACAACCAACTCTCATCCTAAATAATATTTCCATACATAGCAATACTCTATCATGCTTCCTTTTTATCAATCAACACAACAACCACATATATCATATTAAACAACATAAACCAAGAATAATAATATATTAAAAATTCTAATGTGCTAACATACGTTAATCCATGCATTTAAGTGGAATTTAACGATTATCTCGATTTCCACAAAAATGAACCTTATCGGTATTCCGGTTTAAGGTTCAATCTTGATTTATAAAAACCAATGCCTAAAATAATTCAAGACTTATTACGTTAGAAATTATGAAATCAAAATATAAGGCTTTAACAATTAATAGAATAATTAACTTAAAATATAATTATACCTTAAAATTATTAAACAAATAGATCAAGAAATGCAGAAACTCATGCTGCATTAGCAGCATGAGCTGCATGCAAAGAATGAGGAGGAGGGGGGCTCGAAGGTGGTGGAAATAGGGAAGGATAGGTATTTTTGGGTTGGTGGTTTGGGGCTAAGAAAAGGACATGGTGGGGAAGGATTTGGGGCAAGGGAATGGTGCACAAGTGTAGAGGGGGAGTAGGTGGTGGTCGGGGATGGGTTGAAGGTGGCTAAGGACGACGGAGACGGCGGCAGCGAGGCTGCGAAGGTGGCGGCTGAGGAGGGAGGTCGAGATGGAGGCTTGTGACAAAGGAAAATGGGGAGGAAAAATGAAGGCTTTTGGGTGACAATTTCGACCAAATGAGGATGGGGTGGTAGAGGGGGTTGCAGGGAGTAATGTGGTGGCTGATTTGGCAGCAGAAATGGTGGGACGGCGGCGGAATACGGCGGTGTAGGGTGGCTGCCGAGAAGGGAGGGAGAGAAGAGAAAAAGAGGAGAGGAGGAAGAATGGGGGATGCGGGGTGGCTTGATGGGGGCTATGATCGGTCAGGGGTGAGGTAAAGGGTGGTAGGAGGTGGTGCAGGTGGTGGTTGAGGCGACGAAAGCGGTGGAGCGGCGGCGATGAAACAAAAATAGAGAGAGAGGGGGGAGGAGAAGAAAGGGAGAAAAGAAGGGGCTCGGGCAAGGTATAAGGCTCGAAAAAAAAACCCGAATGGAATGAGAAGGGAAGGAGAAAAAGAATAAGGAGAGAGGGGATGGGATTGGGAGCTTGAGGGTGGCGGTAGGTGGTAGGGAAATGGGAGTTGTAGGGAGGGGGAGAAGGGATGGTGACGGCAGGGAGAGGGAGAGGGAGACAGGGATGGTGGGACCAGTATGGCAGGAAAACGACGAGAAGGAGAGGGAGGGAGATAGGGGAGGTCAACGGGGGAGAGGGAGTTGCAGGTTGGGCGGCGAAAATGGTGGAGGATGGTTGGGATTATCGCCGGGGAAAGAGGAAGAAGAAGAAGGGAAGAAGAAAGGAGGGTCGGGGGCTGGGGTGCGTGCGAGCAGACCGGCCAAAGGAAAGAAGGAGCCTACCCGGTCGAGGAAGAAAGAAAAGAAAAGGAGGAGGGGCTCACACGCATGAAGAAGAAGAAGAAGGGCCACCAGGCCCAATGGCGCAGGGGGTGAGGGAGAGGCAGGCCAGCCAGCCGGCGACCCAAAGAAGGAAAAGGAAGAAGAAAGAAAAGGGAAAAGAAGAAAAAGGAGAAGGAAAAAGGGAAAAAAAGGAAAAAGAAAAGGAAAATGGGATTAAATAAAATAGTTTAATTTATAAAATAATAAAATACAATATTTTTGAGTAATAAATTTATTTAATAATTTAAATTAATATAATTAAACTATAAGGGTCTAAAAAGGATAATTTTAGTAAAATAATGATTTGGAAAATTATTTAAATAATAAGAGTATGATAAAAATAACAAAATATTTATTTTAATTTATTAAATATTTATAATAAATTTATATGCTCAAAAAACCATAAAATAACTAAAATAAATAGATTTAAAGGCTAATTTATCCCAAATAAAATTTATTTATTAAAATATAGGCTTTTAGAAATTCGGGGGATTACATCTACACCAATGGAGCTTACACGATAGTGACTGGTGATGGATTGAGAGTTCCTCAAGCATTACTACCCATAGAACATCCATTGTAATACTCTTAGCTTGCAAGAGTAAAAACTGTGAACGGCTAAACAAAATAATAATAATAATAATAATGATGATGATGATGATGATGATGATGATGATGATGATGATGATGATGATGATGATGATAAATCAACTAATTAGGAGACAAATGAGCCACTCCTGGTCTCCAATATGAGGAGGAGTATGGCTCGATGAAAAAATCCCCAGTGAATGTGTTCGACCTTCAACTATTGCTCAACAAAATGATTCCCCATAGGTGTACAATACAATCCCTTCATAATTAACCATGAAGGGATTGATGAGCATTTTGCTAGACATATGATGAGTGTGCATATAAGCTTCCATCCATGTATAAATATAATGTGCCCTAAAGGTCGTTGTCCAAGGGCATAATAGTGTAATGTATTTTAATCCTCTATAAATACTAGCCATAATCAAGATAACCAATGAGAATGTGTGCCTAGCCGCCATCAGGGACGCTACTTTGAAAGTGTGAGGTCAAATGGATCCATTTCGGTATGGAAAAACAAAAGTGCACAACCAGCACTACAAAAAGGAAGCAAGATAAGTGTTATCTCGATCATCATCCTGCACTTTAAGCTCATCAAAAGACTTCCTATCTTCCCTCAGCTGGTGGATCACATGCTTGGGAGGATAAGATCTAAAAGGCTTGGGAAGAAAGGGCTCCATGTCTTCATTTTTTCATGCACGTAAAGTAAAATAAGTAGAAAAGCAATGTTGGCAACAAACGAGGAGATTAAGCTTGTTGTTACCACCTACATTAGTAAGCTCCACATCAGAGGGAATGAACTCTTCATCAAAATCACTAATAAGAGGGATAACACTCAACTTCACCACATTGCAAATAGAGATAGAAATCTCTCCAATAGAAGTATATAGTGTGCTTGTTTCCGGGCACCATAACTCTCTGGAAGCTCGAATAAAGGAGGTGTGACACTTGTATAGGAAAAGCAAAGCATACATGGCATCTAGGAGTTCTATTTCCTCAAGTCTGCTACAACAACGCAAAATGACATCTTGTAACCACTCCTAATACCCTTAGAGTAAACGAAAAAATTGATGCATTGAAATGAGAATCCCTACTTGCAACTCCAATAATAATAAGCTTGCGAAGTGTTTGATAGTCTATGCTGAACGAAGGAGCTTATTGGTGTAATGAACATAAGGAAGAAATTGGATGATGCAGATCTCCTAACACATCTTGCCACCATGTATTAACCATCGATGAAGATCAGCAACCAAACTATTGTTTGGATGTTGTTAACCGTTGATGAAGACAAACAACCAAACTAGCATTTGGATGCTAATTAACCATTGATGAAGTACCCCAAAACCTTAATTTAGGAATTAATAATAAAATAGGGATTAATAGATGAGATCAATTAAATATAAATTTTTTAATAAAATAATATTATTATAATAAAAGTAATTAAGACAAAAAAGAGGAAAATTGAAATGCCCTAAAAATTTTTAATTTTTTTATTTATTATTAAATAAGATTTTATTATGAAAATTAATTAAATAAGTTATTTTTATTAAAATAAAAGGAGTTTAATTAGGGCAAATTAATAAAAAATGTATAAGTATTTTAATTAGAGGAAATTTGAGTATTTTAGCTAATTAAAGATTTTATATTGTAAATTAATTAAATAGATTATTTTATTTAAAATAAGAAAGAGAAAATAGTTCCAAGTTAATATTAATTTTATAAATAATTTAATTGGAGAAATTTAGGGGGTTTTAGCTAATTAAAATGTAATTTATGAAAAATCTTTCAAAAATCCTAATTTAGCCTAAAAAGAGATTTAAATATTATTTTATTTAAATATTATTATTTTCAAATATCCCAAATATTTTAATTAATTTAAATACCCAACCTAACTATTTTTATCTTTTCCTTTTTCCCTTTTCTTTCTTCCTTTTTCTTTCTTTTTCTTTCTTCTTCTTCTTCTTCTTCTTTTTCTTTTCTCCTCCTCGAACTGGGCCAGCCCAGCGGCCCAGTCCCCCTTTCCTCTTTTCCTTTCCCTTAGCCAGCCCAGCCTGCGCGGTGCCTCTTTCCCTTCTCCGCCTCATTGTGTTTTAGCATTTATCCCCTCTAAACGCTGCGTTTCATTTAATGCACCTTAGCCCTCGTGCCCGGACCGCCCGATCTCCTCTTATTTTCTTTCTTTCTTTTCTGCGCCGAACCACCCAGTCCAACTCCCCCCATCTTCTTCTTCCTCTTCTAGCCTCAACGCCATACTTGGAACTCATTTCGATCGGCCGAAAATTTTGGCGGCAACTACGCACGATCGTTGCCCACCTCCCCCTCTCTTCCATGTCAACTCATCGAACACATCTACTTACCCACTCCCCTCTCCTCGCATGTTTCCCTTTTCCCAGCCAACTGCCTGCCACGTCTTTTTTTTAATTTCGCAGGCAACCGTCACCGCTGGCGAGCCCAACTGACTTGCCAATCCTCTCGTTCTTCCCCTTTGACCTAAGCCACCCTTTTTCCTCCTATAAATACCCCCTTCCCAGTCTGCAATCAAGCTTTTCCCCAAAACCCATAATTTCCCGACCTTGCCACCGCCACCCCTTTAGATGTCTCGTCCGCCGCCTTCGGCCAACTTCGCCGCCCGTTCCGCCTACCAAACTCTTCCTTGCACCACCTTCTAGTTAACCAAACTACTCGTTCCCCTCAATTCTTCCTACACAATCCACCCCAGCTGTGCAAAGTTCTCTCCTCATCCAAACCTTTTTCTGTCACCGCCGTCCTTCGAACCACCATTAGCCACCTCCTCTGCCGCTTCCACCACTTCTTTTAACTCTCAAATTATTCTGTAGACCACCCTCTACCTTCCCCTACCGTTCTTTTCCTCATCCTCCCCTCCTCCTCTCTTTCTCTCCTTCTTCTCCATTCGGCCACCGCCGCCGCCGCCGTGCGCCGCCACCTTTGGCTGTGCCGTCACCTCCATTATGCTCCTCTCCCTTTGGGCATTCTTAAATAGCCCAACTTCCACCTCCATTCTCCCTATCTTTTTCCCAACATTCAACTTTTCTCTTTTTCTTCTCTTTTCCCGGCCGCCACCGCCGCCATGCACCATCGCAGGTGCCGCCTATCCCTGCCAGCCTAAGGTTGAACCCTAGACCCTTTCAACCCTTTTTCCAATTTTTACAAGCCTTAAATTATTTTATTTCATTTATTTTAATATAAATCCTATTATTATTATTATTTCCATTATTAATATGTATTAGTATTATTATTATTAATATGAAAGTTCTTATTATTATTCTGTTGAGGGTCGAAGCCCTATTATACTTTTAATTCGATTTTATTATTATTAGTATTATTATTATTGATATTATCTTTAATTTTAATATTAATATGTTACTATTATTATTATTATTATTATTATTATTATTCCTATTCGAATTACTATTATTATTATTCCATTATTAATATTACAACTACTTTACTATTAGTTTTGTTTTTATCATCATCATCATCATCATCATCATCATTATTATTATTATTATTATTAGTACTATTACTACTACTACGACTACTACTACTATCATTATTATTATTTTCAAGTGTTAGTATTACTATTTTATATAGGGCTGAAACCTTATTGTGCTTATTTTAAATCTTAGTAGTAGTATTATAAATATCATGTCTTATTATTATTAGGGTTATTAGTATTTTTATTATTATTAGTATTTATTCTTACTAGTGTTATTATTATTATTATTATTATTATTATTATTTATTATATTATTATTATTCAATGTAGGATGGAAACCCTACTTCTTTTTATCTTCGATCATTATCTTTACTATTATTACCATTATGGTTATTATTATGTGATAATATTATTATGGCTTTTATCATCATCGTCGTCGTCGTCGTCGTTGTCGTCGTTGTCGTCGTCGTCATTATTATTATTATTATTATTATTATTATTATTTCATCATTATTATCATTACTAAATTTGTTTATTTATTTTAGTAACATTATTATTATTATTATTATTATTATTATTTTGGTAAAGGGGCTGAAGCCCTCTTATTTCACTTTGTTTTGAATAATGCCCTTATTATTATTATTATTATTATTATTATTATTATTATTATTATTATTATTGTTACTATTATTATTATTATTATTATTATTATTCTTATTCTTATTCTTATTTATATTATCATTGATAGTATTTTTAATATCTTTGCTATAATTGTTTTAGTATTATTATTAGGGTGAAGTTTTCAACCTTATATTATCAACTTTTATAATATTTCTATTATTTCTATATCTTTAGCAAAGTTATTAATTAGTTAATGTTATTTTATTAATATATTATTATTTATTTAAAAGCCTAGTATTATAATGAGTTAGTGATTAATAGTATTTTTGATAGGAGAGAGTCTAATTTTAGCTTTTCTCTCATAATAGGTGAAACCAGTCAAAGCCCTAAGGAAGCATAGGAGCGTGCTCCAAGACTGGGGGTGCTAAGGCCTTTTGTGTGTTTATATGCATTATGTGCTTTGCATGCTATGTATAATATGTTTATTATTATTAATTATGTTGTATATGGTATGATGTGGAGTTGAAGTATGTTTTTGTGTATTTGCATGGCATGTGTATTATGTATATGTGGTGATTTGTTTGTAACCCTATAAGACAAGCAAGTGAGGGTGTTGATGTGGTTTGTGTGGGATAAAGGATGAAAAAGGAGGATGGGGAAAGAGGTTGACCAAGAGAGGTGAGTTGACCTAATTATTTTAATGATTCATGAGTATAAGAATAAAATGGAGAATTTTAGGGTTTTGTGTGGGAGAATCTGATTTATAATTTTTATGGTTTTGTGTGGGAGAATATAATTTATGGTTTATATGGGGGGATCTAATTTATGGTTTTGTATGGGAGAATCCAATTTATGGTGTTATATGGGAGAATATAATTTATAGTTTTATATGGGAGAATTTAATTTACGGTTTTGTGTGGGAGAATATAATTTATGGTTTTATATGAAAAAATCTAATTTATGGTTTTGTATGGAAGAATCTAATTGATGGTTTTGTATGAGAGGATATATTCTAGAGTTTGGTATGGATGAATCTTTGGTTTTGTATGGATTGAATTTAAGGTTTTGTATGACGAAATCTTGGGTTTTGTATGGTGGTATTAATGGTTGCATAGTAGTATTAAGATTTTCCTGGTGGTATTAGGGTTTGCATGGTGGTATTAATGGTTGCATGGTGGTATTAATGGTTGTATAGTGGTATTAGGGTTTGCAGGTTGGAGTTAGGGTTTTGCATGGGAGTTAATGATTGTATAGGATTTAAGGTTTGTATAAAAAGTTCGAGAGGTTGCATTGGGTGTGTAAAGCTTGCATGGGAGTGAAATTTACGTATGAAAGGTTGATTTGGGATATAAGGAGGGTAATGTAAGTGTTATTTGAGTGGTTGAATATTTTGGATGAAAAATAGTATGTGGAGATTATATAAGGGTCTGTAGGAGACCGAACTAGGGTTTGTGTGGACAATTAGGGTTTGTTGTGGTTGCTTAAAATTTTTGTATTATCATGTGTATTTGGTGATTTAAATGTAATTATGATGGTAGAATTTATTATTTGTGTTGTGAGATGATTCATGCATGTCCATGGTGAAAGCCTTTGAATAAGATATTTAAGATACTAATTACTTAAAGTGAAAGACATTGAGATGGGACCAGCCGATCCACTGGTCAGGAATAGTGGTTAGGGTTTTTACCTTATGTGCGACCGATCCACCGGTTATAATAGTGGTTAGGACATGATGTTCTATGTGTGACTGACCCACCGGTTATAATAGTGGGGGATCCCCATCTCAATGGAAACTAAACTAGAGTTTTGCTAAGGAAAATAAAAGACACTAATCACTTATAGTGGAACACCATGCGAGTAGGAATCGAACCGATCCACCAGATAGGAATAGTGGTTAGGGTTTTACCTTATATGTGACCGTTCCACCGGTAATAATAGTGGTTAGGGTTTTACCCTATATGTGACCAATCCACCGATAATAATAGTGGTTAGGGCATGATACTCTATGTGTGACTGACCCACCGGTTATAATAGTGGGGTATTCCTGTACTTGCATAGATTTGACAAAAAGGCATGGTGTGTATCGATTTCTAATAAAAGAAAGATTAAATAATTAATTTGGACCTTTTTGGGCCTTATGTGTGGACTCGTTGATGATAGACTATGGTTTGAAATCAAACTGTATGATTTGATGTGTTTATGTGTTGGCCTTAGTGCTCGGTTACCTTACTCAGTATACGGCGTATTGATCACCCCTTTCATGGGTACTGCTCATTCCCACGAGTAGTTGGCCCTTCAGACTTTGTGCAGGTGGATAAGACATCCGGCGGGGTTGAGTGTTGAGCTTGTGGTTGGCTCAAGGTTCGAGAGTGACGTGGCCATATTATCTCTTCACACGATTTAATTCCTTTTTTTATTTCTTTTGTATACGTTTAATTCCTTTTGATTATTCCCTTCGAGGAATTTAAATTGCGTACTTTGATTTCTATGTTATTATCTCTTTAATTCATCTTATGAAATCTTGGTTTAAGTTTTATGTTAATCCTTTTAGCCTTAGCACTTGGTACTGAAACGATTGGAGAGAACCGGTTTGGTACTAAGTGTGGCGGTAACATCCCCAAATTTCACAGGTTTTAAGTATTTCTATTTTAATTACTTCCGCTAAAAAAAAGTGAATTTTGGGGTGTTACAAAAATAATGTAGAAATTAAATTAGTGGAGGTTAGGATGATTTACTAACTAAAATAGATTTTAAGAAAATTTAACTAGAAATTCTAAATTAATACAAAATGAAAATTTAGTTATTTAATTTTACTAATTTTATTATTTTCAAAAAAATTTAAAAAAATCTCAAATACCACAACCAACTCATTTTTCTTTTCCCCTTTTCCATTTTTTTCCTCTCTTTTTCTTCCTTTTCTTTTTCTTTCTTCCTTTTCCTCCTTTTATCTTTCCCCACTAGTGTGGGTCGGCCCAATCCTCTCCCCCTCCATCCTCCTCTCTTTCTTTACCCCGCGCAGTCCAACCCATCTTTTTTTTCTTTCCCCCTCGCACGTCCTAGCATCCCACCCGATTCTCCCTTTTCCCTCCTTTCATTTTTTCCATTTCCCCCTTCTGCCCTTGTCTCCTATCTTGCCCTTGACTTATTGATGCATATGGCTACTTTGCAGCCATGGCTCTACCTCTCCCCTCACTTTCCCCTTGATCTAACTTGCAAGCCATTGCCCTGCATCGGTCCCTGCCCCTCTACAGCCTCAACACCCCCACGTAACCCCTACAACCTTGCTAAAATACCCCTACCCCTTGCAAACCTATACCTCTATAAGCTTGCACCGGCCTACCACCGCTGATTGGCAGCTACTTGCCCCTTCTATTCCCTTGTCCTTATTGTCCTCTTCCCCTCCCCCATGCCTATACAAACCCCAGCCCTCACCCTTCTTCCTCTTCTTTTTACTCTACCCAAAATTCCCTGAAACCCGCCTTTGCCACCCCATCAGACACAGCCCCAGCTGTTGCTGCACCTCGCCCCCATCTAAACTTCCACACACCCTCTTCCCTTTACTACCCTCTACCAAAAAAGACCACTCCTTGCCTCTAACCCCCCACTGCCCTCCCAACTCATGTAAAGTGGGTAGCTCAAGCTTCCCTTTTGCACCCTATCACCATCCTACGCTGCCTCCTCCACCACAACCACCACCCCCACTACCTCCCTCTCTACCCAACAATCCTTCCCCTACCTCCCTATACCCTCCCTTTCCTCTTTCTCCCCCTCCTTCCTTCTCCTTTCTTCTCCTTTACCCTTAGCCACCGCCACCACTACCACTTGTGGCGCCACCTTGGCATGCCACCACCACCACTATAACCCTCCTGGTCAAGGAACCCTACCACCTCACAACCACCACTTATCTTCCCCTTTTCTAGCCTCAAAGTTTGGTCTTTCTAATTCACCACCACCTCCATCGCCTTGTGTCACTACTGTTGCCACCCCAACTACCTCCTCCATCCTTGGTTGTCCCCTAACCCTTATTTTTACTTAAGTGTAATTTATTTTGTATAATTGTTATTATTAGTCTTATCATCATCATCATCATCATTGTTATTATTATTTCCATTATTATTATTATTATTATTATTATCATCATCATTATTACTATTAATCCTATTATTGCTATTATTACTAATATTATTACTGTTAGTATCATTAATAATACTAATCTTTTTATTATTAAGACTATTATTATTATTATTACTATTATTAGTCTTTTACTAATAATTAGCTAGGGGATAATAAAAGACAAAGGAGTAAGAGAAAAGTTAACATTAGTGTTCCACTCTTATAGGTGAACCAAACCCTTCCCTTAATGAGGCGTAGGAGTAGTGCTCCAAGTCCACAATTCATCTAGGTAAGGATGTGGTTAAGGCCAAATTGTGTATTTTGTGTTCATGTGTGTTTCGTTATGTGCTTGTATCATTTGTGGGTATGGGCTAAATGCTTGTAGTACAGCTTGCTATACATGGAGCTAAGGTAAGTTGCGTATGTGTTATGACATGTGTAAGATGGGAGATATGACTTGTATTTTGTGATATGCCCTTATATATTCTTACCCTAATATGATATGCATGCTAGGAGTCCTTAGGTAGTATGATGAGGTTGTGGGGAGCTAAAAGAATATAAGGAAAGTGGAGTGAGTAGAGAGAAGTGGGAAAAACCTAAGTACCTTATGACTTTTGGGCAACCAAATAAAAGGATAATAGAAATAAGATAAAAGGTTGGAGTAAATCTTGCATGAGAAGGTAAGGCTTCCATGGGGTGGTTAGTCTTTGCATAGAGGTATCGTTTATGTGGGAAAAGGTGATTTAGGGATTAAACAAGGTGAGGGAAGAGTATTTTAGGTGATCGGAGTCCATGGGTGAAAAATAGTACATTGGTTGAGAGAAGTATGCATGGGGGACTTAACTAGGGTTTGTGGGAAAAACCTTAAGTGGGGGAAGTGTGTGGAAGAGAGAACTGGTGGTAAGTGGTTAGAGTGTGGGTGGAGAATAGGAGGGTGTCTTATGAAGGGGGGATGAGTCAAGTAGAAAGGAGGGTAGAGTGTGTGTGATGATGGGATGAAGTAAAAGAAAGGAGTACTAGGGTTTGGAGCGACTAACTAGGGTTTTCATGATCACATGTGAAGGATGGGGAGTAAGGTTGTGATGTTGGATGTGGATTAAGTGGGGGTGATGGTGTTGGAAGAAAAGGGAGCAAGGGTCATTTATGATTAGGGGTTATGAGGCAGTAAAGCAGAAATATGGGAAAGTGGACCTTGATCCATGTATGCGGGAGTTTGGGAAAGATAGAGCTTTTCAGAGGAACTAGAGTGAAAGGGTGAGAATGGGAAGTCCCATGGGGCATGCATGTCTATTGAATAAGACATTAACCATTTAAAGTGAAAGATTATTGAGATGGACTAGACAAATCCACCAGCAAAAAGTGGTTAGGTGTAGGGTGTCCTGGAGACTGATCCGCTGACAAATAATAGTGGTAAGGTGTGTGTTGCCTTAAGTTTTTTCAATTCACTGGCTATAATAGTGGGGGATTCTGAGCTCAATAAATCAAACCATAAATGATAATAAGTTTCGAAAACAATACTAATTACTTATAGTAGAATACCATGAGAGTCGGGGCCAGACCAATCCACTGACATAATAATGGCCAGGAGCACTTTACCCTAAAGATTGATCTACGAGCAAATAATAGTGGCCGTGAGCATTTTACCCTGGGTATTTCCGATCCACTAGCTGTAATAGTGGGGTTCTCGTACTTACATAGATCTAAATTGAGAGTTGTGTGAAAATGAAAGTAATGGCCTAAATTCTAATACTTATGATTAACGGGACTAACTCACAGCATGCATTATTTACCATTTATGTTCTATGGTTTTAGCTACATGGTTACCTTACTCAATATGTAGCCTACTAATCACTCGTTTCATTAATACTACTCATTCCCACGATCAATGGCCCCTCTTGAGTTTGTTTAGGCAGGAGATGATATATGTGATGATTTTGACACCTTCGATGCATTGGGCAGGACTGAGTGATGGCCTGTTGGACTTGTCTTGGGGTCTGAGAGAGTGATGTCCGAACTCACTTTATTTTGACTTTCTCATCATTTTATCGATTATTTTATTTCCCCCATAGGGGCATTGTTATTGTACTCATTTTCTATTTCTATATTGACTCCAAAATTTGCACACTCTGCTTTATTTATGAAATGTTGGGAACATTGTGGTTTTGTTTTCTACTCAAAATAATATCTTTTAAAATTTCTAGCCTTGTGGTTGGTATGAGATTGGCTGGGGTTAGTCTTGTGTTGATCATGGTAGTAGTACCCCTATTTTAGTATATGGTTTTTTATACAAATGAAAATTTTCAACTGTGAAAGTTGGGGGTGTTACACTATTGTTTGGGTGCTATTAACCATTGATGAAGAAAAGCAACCAAATTATCATTTGGATTCTAATTGACTATTGATGAATATAAGCAATCAAACTATCGTTTGGATGATGTTAATCGCTGATGAAGAGAAGCAACCAAACTATCATTTGGATGCTAATTGACGATTGACAAAGATAAGAAACAAAACTATTATTTGGATGCTGATTGACTATTGATGATGTAGGCAGCCAAACTATCGTTTGGATGCTTATTGACCGTTGATGAAGATAAACAACCAATCATTTGGATGTTGTAGACCGTTGAAGAAGGGAATGTCCAATGTTGCGAGCGCCAAGACAATCGTTGATTCGAGCTATTATTGCCACATATATTTTTGTATGTATGTATATAAAATAAATAATAATGACAACAAAAAACTACCTCAAGTATAACCGAGAAGCTGTTTTTTATAAAAGTAGAAAAGTTTGAAGATTTGAAAAAGCTCCTTGATTTGAAATTGCACAATAACTAAAAAAAAATATTAATATATTCTCTATGAAAAAAATGAGAAGAAGAAAAAGACTTACATATGTCAAGTTAAGCAAAAGAAAAAGAAAAAACAAGAGAGGATATACATATGTCAAGTTAAAGAAGAGAATAATACAAACAAAAAAAATTACATGCATGCACGCATGAAAAAACAAGAGAGATTACAGCGCATAAACCAAATTGTTGATGAAGAAATAAAAAGGGAAATGCATAAGGTATCAATCGTCATCCTAAACTAAGGAAATAAAGAGAAATTGAAAACAATTAGGAGGAAGATTATACCTCATGAAGAAAAAAAGGGAGCATAACAAAAGAAAAATAAAATACAAATAGGCCTCAATGTCTTCACTACATACAAGGACTTAATAAAGCCATGATCAGTTGCTACTAAAAAAAAATGATTAGTAAGAAGGTTGACCATGTAGCTTGTACTATACTAGAATGTGAGAAATGTTTCCTCAATAAAAGATCCACAATAGAGTTACTAGTACAATCGAAACCATGCTCGAACTTATCACCTCGGACGTCTTTGGCCTGTCAATTTATGCTCTGTAGCATCACAAAAGGTTCAGCTCTCATGTATATATTTTATAGCTCAACAAGTGTAATATTCTCTAAGCCTTGGGATTAAATGACAATTAAAAAAAGATAGATTTTGGCTAAAAGATATATTTTGGTTTAAGTTATATCTTTCTGTCAATATATATTTTGGGAGGAATTCCAAGTTTGACATTATTTCAATCATACTGTATAATTCAAAAAAAAAAGACAAAATTTGGCTTAAGCCATATCTTTTCGTCAATATCTATACTTTATTCTAGAAAAATCTTGATATATTTTTGTCAATATAAAGATTATATTTTGTGTGTTTTTTTTTAAAAAAAAAGGTACTATAAGCCATAGTCCTACGGTACAACAAGCGTACCAAGCCAATGACTCATAGTGGGGGCATTTGTTGATAAAAAAATACATAACAATAAAAAATAATATTTTACCATCATGTGGTTGATCAACCTAAATTTAGGACACTTAAATAAATATTTTTAAAATTATTTAGGATATAAAAATTAAAATAAATATTTTAATTTTTCATGTCTAGTTCATATTTTTATTAAATTGGATTAAAATATTTAAATTGGGCTTAATTTGATTAAATATTGGCTTAAGACGAGACGGGCCAAAGCTTAAAAGCCAAGAGTGTTATTTTCTCTATAAATAGAGGGATCCCCTCCTCATTTTGGAGACATTGAAATCCGAAGATCAAGAGCTTGCCGAGAGAACACTCTCAAGCACTTTGAAGCTAAAGATCAAAGACCCGAAGAATGAAGATCTGAAGATTGAAGAAGTAAGATCCAAGGATCATATAACGAAGATCAAATAATGAAGAACTGTTTAAGATCATCGAAGTTCAAAATGTTGAAACATTACAACATCATCGAACCTACTTCAAAAGATCAAGCACAACCAAATCATGCCCTCTTTGTCAGGAAAAATAAATTTTCATCAATATGTTTGGATCAAGCTTATTAAAATTAAGATGAGCCTCGAACAAGTTGAGTCCAAAATTCAATATCGCAAATTATAGTGACATCCAACGACACTATCGATTGCTTAGGAGATTGAATCAAAGGATATTAAATATTATGATAGATTTATACAGAGATTGTATCTGCATTCAATCTAATAATATATAAAGACTATATTTTATTCTTTAATTTTTTCTTCACTAGAAATTTGTCTTTAAGAATATGGTTAACATGTTCAACTAATTATGAAATATTTGTTGATTTTAGAGTATGTTATAATGTGTCTAAATTGTAATCAATTTAGAAAACTGTATCCGTGGTTGAGTATGGATTGAAATTGTATGATAACTTATGATGTATTTTTATGCCATGAAATTATTCGATTCTAACACTACTTGAATTATTTGACTCTAAAGACAATTGAAATTATTTGGCTTCAATGCCACTTACATCGATTAGGCTTTAATGCCACCTAGAATCTATCAACTTTAATACCACCTGAAATCAATCATCTTTTATGCTACTTGGATTAGCTCGAATTTAATGCCATTTGGACTAGATTAGCTTTAATGCTACTTGAAATTAATTGGCTTTAATGCCACTTGGAATAGATATAATAATGAAAATTCATTGTGTCGATGGAAGTGATTTAAGTGTTGTTATGTGGGCTTGATTTATGATTGGTTAAATCTGTAAATAAAACCTTAATCACTTAAAGTAAAAAATCTTAAGTCAGGACTTGTATCACTCAGGGCAGCTACCTGAGTTAAGTTTAGTATTCACTTGGTACCATTCCGATATTTTTCTCTTCTATCATCTAGGGTGCCTTACGAGGTCCAAAGATACCCTATTCTACTTTATAGGTGTTTCGATTTATTTCAACCCTATAGGGGGTATGCATACTTAAGTGATTAGGTTGGCCTATTTATTAGTGGTCTGGTTACATTTCTGTGGAGACCGCCTAGGGCTAGTACCGTTCAAGTATCAGATTAGTTGTTATGATCTCTTTAAATCTCTGTCCTCAATATAATATAATTAAATGGTTATGAATACTATAATGAAATATAATAATAAATTATTCTCGTTCATTCATGAGCTTTATATTTCATTATCATATGCATGTCTCTTGGTTGTCTTCCTTATAATAGTGATGCCACATGACACATGTTCGTATTCGGTTACTACGTGATCCATTATTTAAATCACATGTGGGCCTTATGTGTGATTATAGGATAATTGTGTTACTCAGCACGTGATCATGATTCCTTGTATGCTTGTACCTTATGTGTTGTCATGTCCATTCATGTATTCATAAGCATGTATCCATGAATCCATATTTTATTATATGTGTCACATGTATAATTGAGTATGAGTTATTGTATAAGTAGAATGGTGTATGTATCACATGTATAGTTGAGCATGAGTATTGTGAGCTAGAGATTATCATATCTTATGTATATTACGTTTCCTCCCATGAAAGGTAGTTCTGATATACTAATACTACCTTGGTTGAATGGTTATTACAATAATCCACTAATGATGGAGAGCATACCTCTTGTGCAAGCTTGAGATTCAATTTTATTGATGGGTTGAAGGCTTGGCTTTGAGTTTTATCCCCGAGGGATTTGTCTTTATTTATTTGTAGTTACTTATGAAAATTTTCAAGTGTTATATTAAATTTTTAATGGCGTTGTAATTAAATTTTAATTTCCTATTACTTTGTTAAGCTTTTAAAATCTAAGGTTATTTCATAGGTTTTCCATTGATTTGATCAGGGATTATTTTGTTCAATGAAATTGTTCACTTGCCATCTGTCATTAGATATTTCCTTGGGAGAGTTTATCCTCACGACATAGATGTTGTTTGAATTTTTGTTGGACAAGTTTTAGCTATGAGATAGATGTTAGACATTTATCTTATGTTAGACATTTTCTATTGTATCTTCTATATTATTCCTTTAAATGAAAATTTTTCGGAGTGAATTTTGGTGGTGTTATAATAGTATCAGAATGATGATATAATGAGTAAACAACACTCAATGTATAGTGATATCATGCCCACATAGATTCACATACATGACATAATCGATAAACACATGAAGTACATGTGATCACATGAGTTTATAACCTATTATACGATTCCTAATAATCCATATAACACTCCTAAATGTACTAATGAAAAATTTTATTTTTAGTGGAAGCTTAATATCAAGTTAGATAGGTGTTACTACTGTACTCAATATATGTCTGGTTTACCAATCGAATACAAGGTAAAATAGTTAAACTCTTAAAATATTGTAAAATAGGGAATGTGATAGATTCATAAATTATAACACTCCACTTCTAAAAAACATAATTTTTATAAATATTTTTTTCAATAAGTATAATTTATTAATTAAATGAATGGATAAGTAAAAATATGTTCACCAAAAATTAAGAGCAGCATATCAATCAAACAAACTCACTTTTACAAAGAGGGTGGAATAATCTTCTAGGAACTGAAAGGACAATAACTTTAACTAAGGAAAAATCATCTCTACTACAATGTTGAAAAATTCTCAAATTTCTCTTATGCTACATTTACATTTGCAACATAAGACACAAAGAGTGCACCCAAAACCTGTTTCTTAGACCTATTTTGCCTCAAACTTGGAATCAATGACTTAACTTCCCACTACAAATCCACTATACTGTCCCTTCTGCTCGTAGCAGCTCGAATCCTTCTCCATATGGCGTTAGTGAAAGAACAATGGAAGAATAAATGATCTTTGTCATTTAAATAACATTGACAAAGCACACAAGATGTATCAACCTATATACACATACATAGTAGTTGTAACTTAATAAGCAATATGGCATGCATTGCTAACCACATAGGGAACCCGTGCCTTGAAATATTTAGCGAATGCCATACCTATTGTGACCATCTTTCTTTACCATTTTTCTATCTAACCACTTCTTATGCATGAGGGATACTATAATAAGTAACCCTAGTAAGTAGTCAGAGTTAGCATAAAGTTTTGCAGCACAAATCTAATACTTAATATCTTTTGAAATAACTAAGAGGTATAAGTATTAGGAATATACTCCCAAATTTAATAATCCAAGACCACCCTCATCCTTAGGGAAAAAAATCTGATTCCAAGCCACCAAATCTCTCTTCCTTGCCATCCGTTTACTAGACCACAATAAATTCCTATATAGTATCACAAATTGATGAAGAACCTTCTTGGGTAGTAGGATAACCTGGTTGAAATATAGCTTAATTCTAAACAACATAAACTTTATGAGCTACAAATGGTGCTCCAATGTTTGATACTTGTAGTAAGTTTCTCCATCATAGGTTACAACATAAAAGAAGAAAAACTAGAGGAAGTGAGGGGTAATCCAGGATAAGTAATAAGAAAACAACCCTCATGAAAGTGTAGCAAATGAAGAATATTGCTTTTAACATCACTATGAACACCACCAAAATACATTGTGCACTTTTTTGTACTAAGCACCAACCCTGAAAGACTTAAGAAAGCATCACAAACATCCATCAAGCATTGCACACTAGCAACATCTCCATGGCAAAACAAAATAATATCATTTGTAAATCTTCAAGGTGTTACACCTCGAATGACCCCTAAAGGTAGGATTAGCCCCACAAAAGCCTAAGACATCTACTAAGATAATCCATGACAACCACAAAAAATATATAGTCAAAGTGGGTTACCCTTTCTCAGCCCTCTCTTGGCGTGAAAAGGCCTTTGTTAACACACCATTAACAATCTTAAAAACTAGTGTGGAAACCCATAAAGCATTAGTAAATGTTGAAGAAAAGACCAGTTAACTATGTCATAAGCATTATAAAGATCATACATCTACATGCATCTAGGTGCCACACCTCTGGTCTTCTATTTCCATACTAATTCTCGTGCTAAAAGAACATTATCCCTAATACTTCTTCCCCTTATAAAAACATTCTATGAAGGATTAATAATTGTAGGCATAATGCCTTGTAATATATGAGTTAGAACCTTAGAAATATTCTTGTATAATATTGTACAACAAACTTTAATTTGAAACTTAGAGACCCTTTAGGCATTAGCTTTATTAGGAACTAAAGTAATAGGTGTAACATTCACTTTAATGGGCATAAATCTAGTAGCACAGAACTCCCTAACTGTCAAAAGCAACTCCTCTCCAATTATATCCCATCAAGATTTAAAAAACCCTGCAATAAACAAATCCACACCAGGTGACAAAGTTTCAATGTGAGGTAACTATTGATAATAATCAATTAAAGCATCTTAGATCTATTGTGCACCCCTTATCTCTTTACCATCACTACCAAGTTAAACATCAACTTACTTCCTTCGATGTTTATCTTTAACTTGAGCATAAAAATACTTATGGTTTGAATCACCATAGTGCAACCCTTAAATGCATGTCTTTTGCCTTAGATACTATATTCAGTAGTAGGATTACACAAAGATATCTTTAGTAAAGAAGCCACCTCCTCCTTATGAACTACAAATTTATAAGAAATAGATCTATACTTTTTCCTATTCAAACCTTTAAGCTCAGTTTTAAGGACTTGCAACCTTTACATAAATCGAAACAAGATATTTCCACAAATTTGTTTCTACCACATTATATCCACCATAGGTAGAAATGCATCATCTTCAGCCCAAAATTGAAAGAACATTCCAATGACCATAGAAGAATGACCAAAGATTACAGGTCTCTAAAAGTCTGCCATTGAATTTGGGAAAACAACTAACCAAGTAAAATTAACCAAAGCCCAATATAACTCACAACTCACACAACACTTCCTCCTCACCACCTCTATTATTGGACCAAGTGAAGAAACAACCATGACACAGATCCGAAAATCCAAGATCTAAACAACAGTCTTAGAAGTCTTCTCAGATGAGGACAAAGCAACATTAAAATCCCCTAAAATAATACAGGGAGAGCCAAAGCATTCTTCCTACATTTCTAGAAATCATAGCATAAATGAATTCAACTGAAAAATAGAATAAACCAGAGAAATGCTTTACTTCAGAAAATATAGCTTGATTACAAGTAGCTATAATACTAACACACCAAAAATGAGGATCCCAAGTAACCTAAATTCTACCATTTGGATGAAAATCATAGTTGTGAAGAGCATCCCACCATCTCCAGAGTTTATTCATAACTCTACTGCTCTTATTCTTCTTGACCCTAATTTCCAAGAAGCTCACTAAAGGCAACTTATTTCTCATACATAAATTAATGAATTCCTTATGCTTAGAAGCCTTATTTAAACCTCTTATATTCCAAACTAAAGGCACCATAACCTCCTCCAAGTGAATCAACTGGCTCAGTAGGTAAATGTGAGCCGACACTCAACACTTGGAATTAAGTATATTGACTTCTTGTTATTACTCTCCCACCAGTACGAGGTGCTTGGCTATGTCTTATTCTGGTTTTAATTATATTCAAGTTTTTATCAAGCTGCACCAGTGTCTTAAAATAACCAGACATTCCTAGAAAACCACCACCTAAAGGAGAATGATGACTAGAATTAACTCTTTTACCCTAACAAGGCTTAGATAAGACAAGTGCTTCAGACACTACATTTTTATTGCCATCATCCCCTAAAGCTACAAATTTTCTCTTTCTATAGTCCTTAACTACCACCCAGTCACCTTCTAAATCCTTTTTACTCTTCCCGATCATCATTTGGTGCTAACTATGTTGAGCCAAATGACAAAAGGCATCACAAATATGACAATAACACGGTTTCCAATCATATTTGATCTATAAGTGAGTTCCTCTTCCTCTAGATCAAGGATTACTAAGCAAAATGTTTCTTTCACGTCCACCTCAACAAGAACTTTTGGATACGAAACATGTCCTTTCACTATAAGAAAAAGGATGAACACTAATGATCTTAACACCGATGATCCACAATTGTTGGTGTTAAGAATTATTATTGATGATTACTAGGGCTGTAAATGAGCTGAGCCAGTTCGATATTTGCCTTGACTCGGCTTGTTAAAAGATCGCTTCAGCTCGTTCATTTAGTTAAACGAGCCTAAAAGTGAGGCTCGGGTTCGGCTCATTAATTAAACGAGCTGAGCTTGAACTCGAAAAAGCTCGACTTGGTTCATTTTTTGACTTTGGCTCGTGAGCTTAGCTCAGCTCATTAAAAGCTCGGTTTGGCTCGTTCATTTAGTTAAACGAGCCGAGCCCAAACATCATTTTAGGCTCGTTTAGTTAAACAAGCTGAACCCAAGCCTAGGGGTATTCGGCTCGGCTCAACTCATTTATAACCCTAATGATTACTCATTGATTATAGGGTAAAACATTTTTGTTTGAAAAAAAAAGTAGGAAAAAACTTAATATTGACGATACCTATCGTTGGTGCTAAGTAGCACCAAAATTTCCCCCCAAATGTTTTATTAAAACCTTAGGAAAATAAATACTAATGAGTTATTTCTTAACTTCAATGATAATTTCTTGGAATATATTTCATTGAAATATAAATAGAAATCTTAATGCCGATGCTATTTTCCTTATTACGGACAATATATCATGGGTATTAAGTGAGTGATATATGGTTTAGATAAACAGAAGAAAAATATGCTACCAAGGAATGAGGATAATAATGATTTACTTATTACTCATGATTTTGCTTTTATACCGATGATTGTTCATTAGTAATAAGTGTTTTTTTTTGTACGACTAAAATGATATTGTCTAATTTAGTCATTCTTAATACAACAATAAGTGCCTTAATATTGATGATTATAATCATTGGTATTACGGGTATATTATATTCCTTCCCACAACTCCTAGCTCCTCATTTGTCTTCTTCTTTGACTTCCATTTTGTCTCTCTTTTATCGACGATAAGTTTTGCCATTTTTTCTTCTTATCTTTCATCCTTCTCCACTTGTTTCCTTTTTGTTGATTTTTTAAATCAATTTTATAATTCTTATGTACTTATTTGTATAAGATTATCTAATTATAATTTTATAGGTGTAATTCCTAGTACCACCATTGTGTCTCTGCTGCTCCGCTGTCTAGCATTGCCAAGCAACTTTGGATTATTAATTTAGTATAATTATTAAGTATTTATTTGTTTTATGTTAATTATTATTATATATTATTTAAATTAAAATAATTTTTGAGTTAGATTATTGTAGTTAGGGTGTGATTGATTAATTACATATTTTAATTAGAATTTTTGTATAATTGGACTATTATATTATTGTATTTTGGTTTTGTATAATTTATTAACTATATTTTGCATAATTTAATTATTAGATTATTATAGTGAGATTATGTGTATAATTAGATTATTGTATATAGTTGTTACTATGAGTGTTAGATTAGGAAAACTATTATTATGTTAGAGTATAATAAATATTTTAGTTAATTTTTATTAATATATATATATATATATATTAGGCGGTATTTTAGTATGTGTGTATAGTTTTAAAAGTAGCATGTTATTTTTTTGGCGATATGTAATTAGAATTTTTTTTGGCGATTTTGTGAGATTTAATTAATACCCGTTACTTAAAAATTAAGATAAATAAGAAAAATAAGATAAGAGATGAATAATTAGAATTTTTTTGTTCATTTTTTATTGTATAATAATAATAATAATAATAATAATAATAATAATAATTAATGGTGCCAATACTTCAAACACTAAGTGAAAATATAGAAACATTCATGGCCTTAGAGAGTAATTAACGAAAATAAAAAAAAATTACTTTGACATTTTTAATATTAAGGAATTTAATATAGTTAGACTCTTGCGAAATTATACAACTCATGTATTTGTGGGCATTAGATATAAAAAAAATTAATGTGTAACATCTTGAGTATAGAAAATATTTAATAGGAATATCTAAACCTAGTTATTAAAAAATTAAAGATAAAAAAATTTAATATTAATGAATTTGGCAATGCATACATCTATTTAATGATTAATCTATAATAGTTAAATATTTTAGGTAAAAAATTTGTCTTTAACTTTATAAAGTAATTAATGTAATGATATAAAAGAAACTAAAATATTTGATACTATTTAATTTTACTTAGTTAGATCCTTATGAAATTCAAATAAATGAAATAAAGTCAATGTTAACTTAAAGAAAGGTCCTTCATATTGAGGTTTATTGTGATTTTGTGCCCTTTTTTTAGGTGGTTATATACTACTTGATGCATACCCTTTGTATTACTTGAGGAAGTATTTTAATGGAAATATTATGCATTGTATGAGATGGGTACATGATGTTCTAGATCACATAGTAGAGAAGGGTTTTTATTCAGGAATAATGATGGACTAATGGCTTAAGGCCCAGAAGTACTGATTGTTCATTATGACTTATTAATATCTGATTGACTTGTTAAGTATGTGGATGTATGAAAGTGAGTATTATGTATGCTCCATTAATATCTGATTGACTTGTTAAATACATGAATGTAAGGATCTGATTATTATGTTTACACCTGTCATTATGTATGGGTATAGTGGCATATCTTGTGTTACATTGCAGGCTTACTTTTAAGTGTGTTTTAAAGAGTTACTCAGTACCGTATTACTGAAGGGTTCCATTCGTGGGACCCCTGCCTATTCAATCAGCAGTGTCTCTTGCAGGTCATTTTCAGGTGCTATTCAAGCGGGCTTCTGGGAAAGAGTGTAAGAAACTATATGGAAAGTCCTCTTTCTCTTTTAAATTCTTGTTTCAATGTATTAATTGTTTTGTAACCATCACTAGTGGATTTTATTCTCGTAAATTGTTTACTATGCTACTCTAATTTAAATATGTTTGAGTTTCTCATAAGATGTATTCTTCTCTTTTAGCCTTAGCACTTGGTACTGGAACGGTAGGAGTGAACCGGTCTGATACTAAGTATGGTGGTAATATCCTCATAATTCACGATTTTGTTATTTTGCTTCCACTAATTATTTTAATAAAATGAAATTTTTTAGTAGTGAATTTTGGAGGTGTTACAGTTAATCATTGCAACATTTGGGATTTAGATGATGACACTCTTGACAACATACATGTGGTAGATGATGTTGAATCGAGTGGCATTGACTTAAACTTTGTTATCAAAGACTAGTTGCCACAAATCCCGCTAATCATTCCCAACACTGTAGGCTTAACTTATGCTACTTTCCTTCCTTTTTTCATGGACTAAGGTGCCCAAAAAATGGCTTCTATAGGCTGTTTCATGGATGGACTTGGGAGCTACAAAAATCGGAGTAATAGGGGTTGAATGATACGACAAGATGCTCCCAAGGCTTATAGCTAATGTGGCTTATGCATGGTTGTGCATGGTAATCCATTTGGCACTTGCATGCCTTCCACTTATTAGATAATTAATTTACTCCAAGTTAGAAGTATATCATAGATTCTTAGCTTTGAGAAATTAATTAGTGCTAAAGGGACTTTCTTGATGTAAGGCCATTTATAATATGGCCCTCTCTTGATCAAAATTAGTTTAGATGAAAATACCTTAGGCATATGTCTAGGAAGTGGATGGTTCTGCATTAGTTCACACAACCATTCAATGGCTTCAATAAACTGATTGACTAGTCTGGGTTAAATAACATTCAAACTTGCGATACACACACCCAAATTTACCAAACTTTACCATATTAATCCTAACATGCTTCTATGTCATAAACCACATCGAGAGACATGTTACACACATAGAATCATATGGATACATGGTAATGTAGGAATTTACAAGTAATCATACTTAGACTGCCAAATCATGCATAAAGTTAGAGAAACCAAAAATGATTAAATTTTAGGAAGCAACTCTATCACATTCACGATTTATAGAATACAATTAGCCCATTTCCAACTTTAAAAACACTAAGAACATGGAACTACAATAAGCAACAACAAAAAAAAATCATTCATGGTAAATATAAGAATGTCTTACCTTGGAGTAATTCTTCTAACATAAAACTCCTAACTAGACAACTGTATACCAAGAATTTTATTCCTATAAGAATCAAGAGTTAAAACCGTTAAAACTACTTTTTAAAACTCCATTAAAATCAGAAGAAGAAGAAGAAAAACACAAATCAACATTTTCTTGGAAACATAATTCCAAGGAAAATGAAGCCAGAATTTTCAACCTTTCTCAAAACATTAATCCTTCCTTACTTAAGAGAAACAAGGGAGAGTTAAAGCCAAGAAGAACAAAAGGGAAAGAATAACTTGACAAAGGAGGGATGAAAATAAGAGAAACCCCCTTTTTTTCTTAGCAAAGAGGAAAAAGGAAGAATAATGGAGAATACTCAACACTTAGCAAATTTCACCAAGGTAAAGGAAGAAGGGAGCAAGAATAATAGGTAATAAGTGAAAATGAATTAGGGATATAGGGTATAAAATATAGATATAGTCTAAATCCACAAGAGGAAGAGAGATAATAATAGTATGGTTGAGTACGGTCAACCAAGGTATAAGATAAAATATGATGGTGTGAGGGAGGTTGGGTGTAGTTAGGGAGGGAACAATTGTAGAAGGTTAGAAAGTCAAGAAAGATGTGCTAGAAGTCAAATATGCAGCCAAGCTGCCAAAAGATATAGGAAAGTGAAGGTGAAAAGAGAAAATGAGATATGCCTTAAAAAGTTCTTTTTGGAGAAATTTAGCTACATAAAAATATAGAGTGATGTAAATAATGTAACAATAATCCCAAAGAACCATAATATGATCATTAGCATAAATAGATTCCAATTTAAAGTTTTTAGGAACATTATAAAGGGATTAAATCAAATCTAAAAATAATATAAAATTATTAGATAACCAGTCAACCAACTTGAGAAATCCAGTCGACTAGTTCGTTGAGACTAAAATTGTAGATCTTTGAGTGTACCAATCAATCATTTAGGCAAACCAGTTAATTGATACGCTTGAAATTCTCATTCCTATTATTATAGTTTCTAGCCCTTTTCAAAACCATAAATAATTTATCTCATATCAACATAATTTTAAATAAATTTTTAGGATTCTAGGATGGGGAATTACACTTGACCTCCCTTATCTCATCATGTGTTTTCCTTACACTTTCTTTGCCCACATTCAACTCAAGTCAAACTTCTCTCTCTCCCACTTATGATGTTGACTAGAAGTCTCTCCTTTACACTACATTCATAAATTCATTCCTTACCTTCTCCACTTGTTCATTTTGATGTAATTCTCAAAACACCCTCTTAGACCACAAAGTTAATTTTAGTCTAAAAAACGAATACTCAAATTTGGACAGAAAGTAATAACAATAAAATAACGAAAATGAACCAAAACTCAATAACACTCAAAGTTCTGGGATCTCAGGCAAGAACTCAAGACAAACTCAAAGCTCACCCTAATCTTATAACTCAAGACAAAATCAAAGCTATAAGGAAATAATCTTTAACTTGAGACAAACTCAAAGTAAAGAGAAAACCATAAGGTATATTGTGAATAATCAGGAATCATTATTCCTCTCTTCAAACTTGTATTTATAGGCAATATTATACAGCAAAAGAAAGCCAATGGTTTGGCTGAATAATAGCCCTAAAACCGTTCAACTATAACAACTAAGAATTAAAGAGATGCCCCCCTTTTACCTCCCCTCATTAAGGTATTAAATGCTCCTTAATGAATAGAAATGAAACAATAACAATTCCTTAATCTGGCGCACTTTTTGCCTCTCTTCTTAATGGGATTAAATACCGATTTGAAAGAGCTAATAACACTCCCTTTAAAATACTCCTTTCAACGATTTTAAGCAGCCCACACACACACACTAGTTGCTACATTATTTATTACAATAAAAAAACACGAAAATCAAACTAAATAAGACCAAAATAACCACGGCTCTCCTTGGGCTTCTACCTGCTTGGTCTTTTGTTGAATAATTCTTTAATCACACGCCCAAGTAAGGTATGTAACATATTCTGACTTGTGAACAAATAGGGAAAAACCAAGGGCTTCCAAAACAAGTGCCACTAGTTCATGGGCCAAGGTTGACTTTGGATCAATGATTTTGCCCTTTTCTTCAAAAGATTTTGCCCTCAAACTCGAAGCATCGAAATAAGGAGATAAATCACGCACATTGAAAGTGTACTAACTCCCATCAAATCATCTGGTAGTTCAATCTTATATGGACTATCATTGATCCTCTCAAGGACTTTGTAAGGGACATCAGAACGAGGCATAAGTTTGTTTTTGTGGAGCTTAGGAAGCCTCTCCTTCCTCAAATGCAACCATACCAAGTCCCCCGGTTGAAAAATAGGTTGTTTGCGGTTTTTATTAGCTCGCTCTTGGTATTTCTTATTCATCTCTTGAATTATTTTTTTCACTTGCTCACAGGTTTTTTGAAAGGTTTCAACCATCTTTTTAGCATCCTTTTCCACCATTTCCCCCTTAGCCAAAGGAATGAGATCAATAGGAACAAAAAGATTCATTCCATAAACTACTTCAAAAGGAGAGCGAAAAGCAGTCAATATTCATGGGCTAATTTCATGTCCCAATCCTTTTGCATTTTGCTTACAAGTCCATGCAACAAAGTATCCAAAGTCCTATTAGTAACCTCAGTTTGCTCATCAGTTTGGGGATGATGAGAGGTAATAAATAGAGACTTGGTACCCACAAGCTTCCATAGGGTCCTCCAAAAGTGAATAAGGAATTTGGAGTCCCTATCAGATACTATACTTCGAGGAATGCCATGGAGTTTGACAATTTCCTTGAAGTATAGTTCACCCACTTTGAAGGCATCATCAGTTTTATTACAAGCTACAAAGTATGCCATTTTAGAGAATCTATCTACTACTACCATGATGCTATCTTTTCCCCTTTGCGTCTTTGGCAAACCCACAATGAAATCCATACCGATACTTTCCCATGGAACATCCAGAACTGGCAATGGAGTGTAGAGAACCTTAGTGAAGTGTCCCTTAGCGTTTTGACAAGTAGCACATCTCTCAACAACATGGATCCCAAAATGTCCGGCCAATCCCCCACTATGGACTTCTCATACCAACTCCTCCCTTACTCCACTCTTCGGAACACACAACTTGTTACCCATAAAGAGGTAACCATCTTGCCATAAAAACTCCTTAGTAGGACTTCCCATCTCACTAGCAAAGTCAGGATCATCTTTGTAACACCCCTTGAGTTGTTCAAAACCCAAGATCTTAGCATCCACCATGGAAAGCAAGTAGTTTCGACGAGATAATGCGTCTGCCAAAACATTACTCTTGCCATCTTTGTACTTGGGACTGAAAGTAAATGATTGGAGAAACTCCACCCATTTAGCATGCCTCTTGCAGAGATTTTGCTGCCCATGTATGAATTTTAGATCCTTATGATCAGAATGAAGAACGAATGGTTTTGGTCTAAGGTAGTGAGAACAATGATCAAGCGCTCTAACTATGGCATAAAACTCACGATCATAAGTGGAATAGTTCATCTTTGCCCCATTCAACTTCTCACTAAAGTAACTCACATGCTTCTTTTCTTGTATCAAAACAACACCTATCCCTATCCCACTCACATCACACTACACCTTAAACACTTTGTTGAAATCTAGGAGCACCAGTATAAGAGCATTGCAAAGAAGAGATTTAACCTTCCCAAAGGCCTTTTGTGCCGCTTCAGTCCACTCAAAACTACCTTTCTTCGTCAATTCTGTGATTGGAGCCATGATGGTTGAGAAGTTCTTAATGAACCGCCTATAGAAGGAGACTAGTCCATGAAAACTTCTAACTTCGTGCACATTGGTTGGAGCCAACCAAGATTGAACCGCCTTGACCTTTTCTGGATCTACATGAACACCCTCTCCCATTATAATGTATCCTAAAAATACAACACTAGGAGTAATGAATACACATTTCTCAAGCTTACCATACAACTTCACCTCCCTCAATTTTTCAAACAACCTCCTTAAATGAATTGCATGAACTTCTTTTTTACTATATACACAAGAATGTTATAAACAATAATAAAATCATTCAAAAAAAGACGAAGGAATTCATTCATCAATCTCATGAAGGAGCTTGGTCTGTTGCAAAGCCCAAATGCCATAACCAACCACTCATACAACCCTTATTTTGGTTTGAAAGCCATTTTCCACTCATCCCCCTCTCAAATTCTCATTTGATGGTAGCCAGTCCTTAAGTCTATTTTAGAAAAGACTAAGGTACCACTCAACTCATCTAACATATCTTACAAACGAGGCATAGGGAAACGGTATTTGACCGTTATATTGTTAATGGAACCACTATCAACATATATCCTCCAAGTACCATCTTTCTTAGGTACTAAGAGTGTAGGAACGGTGCAAGGACTAAGGCTCTCCCTCACATAGCCTCTTTTGATCAACTCATTCACTTGCCTCTCAAGTTCCTTACTCTCTTCTGGGTTATACCTATAGGCAGCCTTATTGGGCAAAGGTGCTCCTAGAATCAAGTCAATGATGTGCTCAATGCTTCTAATTGGAGGTAAGCCTTTGTGCAAGTCATTGGGGGAACACATCTTTGTACTCTTCTAATAACTCATTTAGTAGGGATGAGCTATTACAAGTAGTACTATTATCATCTTTCACAACCAAAGCATACCCTCCCCCATTTTCTTCCACTATTCTTTTACACTCATTAAGAGTTAGAAGATTGTTGCTTTTCTCTTTTTATTTCTTAGCAACTTTGGGAGGTAAAGGCAATAATCTAACTCTTCTACCTTCTTTAGTTGTTACAATATAAACATTAGATCTACCTTTATGCTCCGAGTCGTGCTCAAATTGCCATGGTCTTCCAAGCAGCAAGTGACATGCATCCATAGGCAGTACGTCACACCACCTTTCATCTTCAAACCCTCCAACGGAATAAGAAACCAAAGCTTGCTTCTTCACTCTTACTCCCACACCATCATTCAACCAATTTAGCTTGTAAGGCTCGTCGTGATCCCTAGTAGTAAGTTTCAACTTACTCACAACTTCATTAGAGATCACATCAGTTTGTGCTCCACCATCAATAATCACATTGCAAGTTTTCTCACCAATCTTGCACCTAGTATGGAACAAATTGTTTCTTTGCCTTTCATCATTTTGTGGTTCACTAAACAAAATTTTGCGAACCATCGTCATATTAAGCTTGCTTTCTGGTGGGATCTCATCAAACTCTTCTTCTTTGTTATTTTCTTTTAAAGTAATGAAATTATAAAGCTTTTCTTCCTCATCAAACATGGCATATTGACCGACTATCATCAGATTTTTGCTAGGACACTCCGACGCCATATGTCCTCTACCATGACATTTAAAACACTCTCTCAAATTTTGAACTAGAAGAAAAAGATTTGTTTTCAAAAGTACCTTCTGACTTGTTTTGAAACGTACCATCCTTAGAGTAATATGGAGTAATTTCATGGGACTTTTGAAAGAAGTATTTTTGGGCTTCTCCTCTTTCAATTGAGACTCATATCTAATAGCCAGTTTACAAACATCACTAAAAGTATCTTCAACGCTCCTGTTTTCTTGCGAAAGATGGGTCAATTTTAGGTATTGCTCCTGTTCGTACTCCTTATTCACCTATTTATCCCTCATATTTTTTTTTCAACTTATCCCATGAGTTTATTCTTTCTTTCCCTTCTCCCTTCCTATTCCCCTTGAGGTTTTCGTACCATAGGGCAGCGAGTTTAGTGAGTTTGAAGACAACCAGTTTGAACCTCTTCCTGTCATCAAACCCCTTACACTCAAAGACAGTTTCTATTTGTCTTACCCAATCTAGAAAAGCCTCATTATCATGCCCCCATCAAATTCAGGTAGGTCAATTTTTAATCCCCTATCTTCATCAAATTTTCTAAGATTCCTACTAATACTTTCTTCCTCATTCTCCAACTCGTTCAATTTCCTAGTGGCTTTCAAAACCATTTCGGATATTGCATCCATTCTAGTATTTTGGCTCGCCTTATCCTCCTCTGATTTTTCCTCCATTTTCTCTAATTTTTGAGTGATAACCTGTAACATCTTAGCAAACTCCTCACCACCAACCATGACTTTTCACTATTTTGCTAGGTTATTACAAGTACAATAGATATTCAGCCGAAACTGAATGAAAATAAAAATGGCCGTAAGACTCTCAAGGGATTACATACCGTCAAAATTCAGGAAAATTTAAGCAATTAAAAAAAAGAAGCTCCTCAAAATCTGTCCGAATGAAGGAGAAATCTTCAGTTGAAATATGATGTGTTGGATTTGCTTTGTGTTTGCACAGTTCACGAAAACCTGACCAGTTTAATAGAAAATATTTTCTAAAAATTCTAAAATTAAATATGAGTATTCTACACAGACAAATACCCAAATTCAGAAAACGAATCGCTTGATTTGGATTTTTGAGGGCTGAGATATCGCTCTTCAAAGTTGACTAAAAAACTGGACGAATTCCAACGGTTTTCTTTCTCAACAAAAACACGATATTCCTTGAACCTCCACGCCAAATCTCTGATACCAGATGAATCATGAAGTTAATTTTAGTCTCAAGAACGAATGCTCAAATTTGGATAGAAATGTAATTAGCAATGAAATAATGAAAATGAACCAAAAATCAATAACACACTCAAAGTTCTGGGATCTTAGGTAAGAACTCAAGACAAACTCAAAGCTATAAGGAAATAATCTTTAACTTGAGACAAACTCAAAGCAAAGAGAAAACCATAAGGTATATTGTGAATAATCAGGAATTATTATTCCTCTCTTCAAACTTGTATTTATAGGCAATATCATACAGTAAAAGAAAGCCAACGGTTCAGGTATAACAGCTAAGAATTAAAGAGATGCCCCCTTTTTACCTCCCCTCATTAAGGCATTAAATGCTCCTTAATCAATAGAAATGAAACAACAGCAATTCCTTAATCTGGCGCACTTTTTGCCTCTCTTCTTAATGGGATTAAATACCGATTTGAAAGAGCTAATAACACTCCCCTTAAAATACTCCTTTCAATGGTTTTAAGCAGCCCACACACACACTAGCTGCTACATTATTTATTACAAAAAAAAACACGAAAATAAAACTAAACAAGACCAAAATAACCACAGCTCTCCTTGGGCTTCTACTTGCTTGGTCTTTTCGGAATAAGGCTTTAATCACACACCCAAGTAAGACATGTAACACATTCTGACTTGTGAGCAAATGGGAAAAAACCAAGGGTTTCCAAAACAAGTACCATGGGTTCATGGGCCAAGGATATACCACATAAATATTTTTATTTTAATGATAAGAATGCCTTACCTTCAAGCAATTCTTCTAACGCCTACCTTCTACCACTTGGCTTAGCTAGCATTAGTTTGATTCCTAGGAGAATCAAAGTTAAAACCATTAAAATCCTCATTCAAAACACCATTAAAACCTAAGGAAAAATTATTAGAAACAGACACAGAATACCACTTTTGTCTAAAAAATAGTGTTATGGTAAGAGCTAAAATCTTTAACTTTTCTCAACCTTAATTCTTCCTTGCTTAAGGTAAATAGGAATAGAATGCTGATACAAAGAATGGAGAGGAGCAGAAAAATCCCCTACTTTTCTTGGTAGAGAGTAAGAAAGGGTGCTTAACAATTGGTAAACTTTTCCACAAGGAGAAGGGAGAAGAGAGTAAGAAAAAAAAGTAAGGAATGATAATTGATCATAAATGAGAGTTATAGAGCTAATGTTGGATCAACATTCTCTAAGGAAAGGGGGATGAGACTGCTGAGGTTCAGCATTGGCAAGCAAAGAAGTGAGGGATGACTCGATGGGGTTGTGGAGCCTTGAGAGTAGTCAGAAATGAGTATGATAGTGGGTTGGCAAGTCAAGTGGTGGTGCACAAAGTAAATCTCGCAGACCTAGCTGCGAGAAGAGAAAGGGAGATGTGAGGGAGAAGAGAAAAGATAAAGCTTGTGTCAAAATGCCCTTCTTGGTAAAATTTTGGCTTATCAAAATCATGTAATGATCTAAATAATGTGAAAATAATCCTAGAGTAATAAAAGATTATTCTTATCATAATTGGGTTCTAATAAGAAGTTTCCATAAACACAAAGGAAATTTTGAATCAAAATTATAGATGGATCTAAAATTATAGGACAACTAGTCAATCAATTTTGGTAAACCACTCAACTAGCTGGTTGAGAACTAGAATTTAAATTCCCTAGCATGCCAGTTGATCACATATGTAAACCAATCAATTGGTATGCCTAAAATTTACATTTTTATTAGAATTTTAAGTCTATTTCAAAACTATAACTCATTTATTATATATCAAAATAATTCTAAATATAATTTGAAGGATTTTAGGATAGGGTATTGCAGCACTACCCTCTTACAAGTGACTTCATCCAAGAAGTATACAAAAGAAATGCATTGCTATAAGCTACAGACATAAGAAAACCCTTAGCCATCAGCCAGAACAATACATATTACTCAAGGTACCCAAGATAAGGATACTACCCCCTTAAAAGAAGCAGCGTTACCTCTGCAATATACCTAAGCAAACAAATCTTGATTCTTCATCTTGATCTCTTACTTAGACTCCCAATTAGCCTCCTTATCCTCATGACGTGACCACAAGACCTTCACGAATGGAACGATCTTCAATCACAACTCCCAAGTCTTGGAATCAAGGATTCTCAGTAGTTGCTCCTTATAATTCAACATCTTACCGAGCTCAATTGACTATGGTTGAATGATGCGTGGTGAATCTGACATGTACTTCTTAAACTAATAAATGTGGAAAACATTATGTAGGCATGAAAGCTCAACAAGCAAGGCGAGATGGTAAGAAACCTCTCAAAATCTCATACGACCCAATAAACCTTGAGCTAAGCTTCCCCTTACGACCAAAATGCATCACTCCCTTTGTTAGTGAAATTGTTATAAGGACTCTATTGCCTACCTCAAACTCATCTTCTCTCCTTTAGAGATCTACATAGTTGTTTTGCCTATCCTGGGCTACCTTCATCAAGTATCGAATCATCTTGATATACCTAATAGTGTCCTTTACCATCTCTGGTCTCCGATGCGAATGTCTTACTAGAGTTGCTCCAACACACAGGACTAAGTCACTTCTATACATAAAGTGCCTCAAAATGTACCATCCCTATGGTTGCATGATGACTATTGTTATAGGATAACTTTACCAAATCAAAGTGATCATCCCAACTACTGTAAACTCAAGAACACAAGCTCGAAGCATATCCTCCAAGGTCTGAATAATACACTTAGTCTACTATCTATAGCTAGGTGTGTGCATTGGGCCAAACCCTAACTGAACCAGAAACTCAGTTTTATGTAAATTACAATCCAAAAACTTGGACCAAGTTTAAAACGGGCTTCACTCAAACCCAAAATGTAAAAACTAAGTCAAATCTAGGATGAACCTATTTTGACTCTATGTTTAGACTTACCTTATTTCAACCCGTTTTCAACACTAGCAATTAACCTTGTTTCGATCCTATGTTAAAACTAACCCTATGTTGACCTTGTTTTAAAATTGTCTCTATTTCAACCCTTGTTGACATGGTTTTGAAACTAACCCTACATTAACCCTATTTGAATCATTTACTAGCCTGCCCATAGAGTATGCAGTGTGGAGATATGTCAAGATAGGTAAGCCTATCTTTGGTTTTGAGTTTCCTCTTAGATGCAAGCTAGAGGACAAACCCTTACCTTTGTATGTGAAGATTGTTCCAGATGATGGGGTTGTTCTGCATCTTTTTCCCTTTCCCTCTAAACACATCACATGTAATTTTAGTGGAGAACTTCATACACAAGTAAGAATATCTATAGCAGCTTCCATTATACATGATTTACAAATTAGCTTGTCCCTAATCTTGCATATTAACTTCATTAGTGAAGAAGTACCCTGGCTAGGTACAAAAGACCAGGCATCATACTTATGTAAGTACACTTGTTGTATCCATTTTGTCTATATTGATTCTTTCTTGCTCTATATGTGCCAAAGGTATTTGCATATCAAAGCATTATTCTAGGTCTTAAGTTGCTTCATACCACATCCTCCTTCATGCTTTGGTAAGCACATATCATCCCATGCAATGAGCGGTTGTTTTCCACCCTATGCAAAGCTTCTACATTGGCTGAGGATTTTCCTAATAACCTCAGAACATTCAAAATACTGAGCCAAAAGTAGGTTATGCCCTGCACCACCGATCTAACTAGTTCAATTTTCTCTACATTGGCAATGGCTAAGTTAAAAGTATCATAGTCAATAACCTTAAGTTTAGTAGGGCTAAGTGGGACCCCTAGATATCTGAAAGGTAATTGATTTATAGTCATATTACTGATGTTAATAATTTTCTCTTTGAGAACTGGTTTGACACCTGCTAAGTATAGCTCTGATTTCTTATAATTCATTTGCAAACAAGAATATCTACTAAACTCCCTTAATGAATCCATCAACACTTGCACTAGTGTTGCATCTCCCTTACAAAACATCACTAAAGCTAGGTGGGTGATTCCCAATTTTTTGCATCTTGAGTGATAAGAAAACTATAAGCTATGGGCATTATTTCTAAGAAGTCTACTCAAATACTCCAAGCACAACACAAACAAGTAGGGTAACATTAGGTGGAAGTTACACAAGCCATTGTCCATTAGATAAATTTTGGAGCAAAAACTAGTCCCACCATAACAACTTCGATGAACTTCCAATTTTCAGTGTTGCAAGCTTTCCTCAAATCAATCTTCATCATGCATTTCAGGGAGGCTCTCTTCCTATTATATTATTTCATGATCTCCTAGGATAGAAATATATTCTTCCTTCCCTAACAAAAGCTCCCTAGGTGTTGTAATGATAGTGTCAGTGATCTTTGTAGCATGCACCTTCTTTGGTCTAAGTGATAGTAAACAAGGATCAATTCAAATGTAAATGTAAATAAATAAATAGTTAGTACTAACATTATATTAGAATAATTGATAAAAGATTAAATGGTATAAAACAAAACTAACTTAATCAAATAAAGTAAAAGAAAATAAAGCTCATGAGAGCTCTACATCAACTTTTCCCTTATATTTTTTTGGCTGAAATACAATCTTGAGAGCATATGAGAGCTTGTACAGTATGAACTCACAAAGAAAAATAGAAAAAAAAATACACAAGTAAATAAAATGCAACTGTATTATTAGATTAAATACGTAAATGTATTTAGAGTGAGATCCTAAATTGATCCAAGTGATGGCCACTTAAACTAAAGATAGATTTCGATGCACTATAGATACCAGTACAATAAGAATATCACATGCTATATATGAAAGGATTAGATATTTAAGACTCTGCATTT
Source organism: Tamarix chinensis (assembly GCA_030549775.1). NCBI lineage: Eukaryota > Viridiplantae > Streptophyta > Magnoliopsida > Caryophyllales > Tamaricaceae > Tamarix > Tamarix chinensis. The sequence goes on from CM060172.1 coordinate 36,871,390, forward strand.
TCCACCACATGAAAACATCTGTTTCTTCATGTTGTATCTTTTTCTCTTCTATGAACCTCTCAAGTTTTATATTACAAGAATATACTCCATCCATCCTCATCACTTGTTCTAACACATGTTTTTTAATAGCATCAACACTATCCTTAACCGTAGGTGGATCGAAACTCTACCCAGAAATTTCTTCAGCTATAAATGAGCCATACTTCCTTATGTAATCGTCAAATAAATCAATAACAAATTTATTAACTTTTCTAGCCAATACCTCCCCTAATTCTTCACTATACATCCAACAAAGAATAATCTTCAATCCTAAAAACTCAAATTTGGATCTAAAATGACATCCAAGTATATCAATATGTTCATCATGTCACCCCCAATACTTGTCAAACTTAACTTTCATTTGAAGTGCTATGTTTCTAAAGTCATCATTCACATCCATGATGCAGTGATTCAACAAATCAAACATACAAACAATACCCAAAAAAATATGATTACCGGTCACATACAATGAACCAGAAACCTTAACACTCAAGTCATAAAACTCCTTCACGAAAAAAAACAAGGTGCTCAATTTTATCCCAATCGTCATTAGAGAGGGGTCCAACAACATCAACATCATGTGTCAACTCTACTGGGAGCTCCATCCTACAAAAACCTTCCCTAAATTTCACAAAAGTAGCCAACATAAGATAGATGGAATTACACCTAGTAGGCACATAAAGAGACAAAGAAGCTTTGCACTCAATCTTACACTCTTCAGCATGTTGATTATAAACAATAAATCTAGCAAGAGAATTTCTAATATACTTAATAACTTCTCTGATTCGATCAATGTAATGACTGCACTCCTTTATACCATCCCATACAACAAGATTGATTATGTATGCAACACATCTGATGTGTATATATTTACCATAACCAATGCCACCATCCTTTTTCATCATATTTTTTAAATAAACACAAGCAACATTGTCATAACTCACATTATCTATGGTGAAAGTAAATAATTTTTCCTTCAAACCCCAAATAGTTTAATTTTTCCTTCAAACCGAAAAAAGTTAGACAATCTCTAATTGCCCTATTGATTGCTTCTCCTTTATGACCAAATATAGGACAAAAATTTATAATTCTTTTTTATATCCTACGCTAATCATCTATCAAATGACCAATTAGACATGTTATTAATTCTTTGATTAGAATTCCATGCATCAGTAGTCACAGAAACTCTATTACACAATGTACTGAATAAATCTATCATTTTCATCTTTTCATTGAGATATAACTTATACATATCATGTGCAATAGTAATGCGTGAAGGCATATAAAATTGAGGAAAATCAATAGAAATCACTTTTCTAAAACCTCTCTTCTCCACAAAACTAAAAGCAATTCATCAACAATAATCATTTTACCCATAGCTTCTCTAAGTTCATCTAGATAAACAATCTTATACCTCAAACTATTCTCCTCTTTCATATCATCACCAACAAAAAGGTCAAAGCATACATGAGATTGCTTACCTTTTACCTTGTTCTTATTTTGAGGATTATATACACACCTTTCGATATGACTTTTAAAATTTTTTTGTTCCATTCTTGTTTGTATCTACTGAAAAAGTTCCTAGAAAATACTTACATTCCACCCTTGGTAGATATTTCTCATCCATATACCCCCAAAAGTGATCCCAATAAGCACCCCTCTTTCTATCTTTTCTTTTCACATATCAATGACCTTTTTGTTGGTTTCTTAGGTCCAAAATATGTTGCCTCAACATCAAGTAAATCAAGGTATTTCTCTACCTCCATATCTTGAGTGGAAGCATCATCAATTGTTGTAGGAGGATTGGTGGATCCAGATGCTAAACATTGCCTTTTGGATATGATATTGGAGCTTGACATCTAAAAGAAAAGAAAAAGAACATTTGTTAGTATAAAAATATCAGATAACATATAGTAAATACTAAATAGTTTCTAGTTTTCAAAAGGAAGGGAAGCAAGTCCTAAAATTTTAACTTACATTATGTGAAAGTTGATTTAACGAATCTATAGCTTGATAATTTCATAGCTGTCACCAATCTACAACAAAAAAAAATTCAAATGTATAACATTATAAGAATTAAGATAAAGGACAAAATAAGAAACAAAGGGAAACAATCAAAATAATAAAAGGTGCACACTATTACACTAATAATCAAATTACATTTTATAAAGTATGGATGATACATGACATCATTTAACACTATTTGTTTGGACCAGCTAAATCGAAGTAAGCATAAGAATTAAAATTAATTTAGTTAAATAATAATATTAACATTAGCATGAGTGAATCTTATAAAATATAGAATCAACTTATAAAAAAATTGACTTAAATTTTAATTATTGCTACAGTTATTTTAATTCCTAATTTTATAGTGAGATGTTTGTGAAAATTTACTTAGTGATATTTATAATTTTTTTTAACAAAGGGATATATAAAAAAGTAATATATGATAATATCTATTAAAAAATAACAAGTAATATATGCTCCTTTAATTGGCGGGAAGCATAGGACATAACCCTCCCATGCTACATAAACTTGGACTCATCGCTATACACCTTGAATCCCTCAGTACCTGATGACAAAGTAAGCACTAGAGTAGAAATTAACCTCCTCTTGAGCTCCTTAAAAGCCTTTGCACACTTATCATCCAAAAGAAAGCACATTGTCTTCTTTAATAAGGCAAGCAAAGGATGATCGATGCTATAAAAATCCTCGATGAACTGTCTGTATAAGCCTGCTAACCCCATAAAACTACAAACTTGCCTAACATTTGTTGGTGCAGTCCTCTCTAACACTAATCGTATCTTTAAAGGATCCACCGACACACCTTCCCTCAAAATGACATGACCATGGAAATCTACCTTCTCCAACAAAAACTCACACTTCCTCATTATTCTAAGAGTAAATCATAATGTCATTGATGAATTCCAAAGGACATCATGGTGAACTCATAATGACCATACCTCATCCTAAAATTGTCTTTAGTATGTCCCCCTTGGTAATCATCAAAGGATGATACCCTGATCTAAGATCTATAATCAAAAAATTGTGGCCCCATGCAACTAATCAAAGAGGTCGTTCATTCATTGTAAAGGTTAATGGTTCTTTATCGTAACCTGGTTAAAGCCACGGTAATCGATGTAAATCCTTAACCCACCATCCTTCTTCCTCATAACAAGGACTGGTGCACCCTAAGGTGATACACTCGGTTGAATGTTCCCCATTTACAGCAACTCCTCCAACTGAGTATGTAACTCTGCCATCTTATTCGACATTAGGAGATAGGGCACCTTCGACACTGGCTTTGTCCCTAGTAAAAGGCATATCATGAAGTCTCTCTCACGCACTGGTGACATCCCTGAGATCTAATTGGAAAACACATCTGAATACTCTCACACCACTAGAATATCCTTAAGTAAGGCTTTTTGGCATCCAGATCCTTAGTACTACACAAGAAGAGTGCGTACCCTTTCCGCACTAGAATAACCATAGAATAACCACTAGAATCTAGGGATGTAAACGGGGCGGGTTCGGGTCGGGTATTACCATACCCGTATCCGTACCCGATAAGAAAATCCGTACCCGAATCCGTACCCGTACCCGAACGGATATCCGTTGACATATCCGTATCCGTATCCGTTGGATATCCATTACCCGACGGATTATCCGTTTACCCGTTAATGAATATTGTCCAACGGATAAATCCATTACCCGACGGATAAACCCATTTATAGTTAAGCCAAAAGACAATTTTAACCTTAATTTATACTATATTTATTTTAAAATTAAGGGTAATAATTATATATCGGGTAAACGGGTACGGATATGGATACGGGTATGGTTACGGGTACGGGTATGGATATCCCATACCCGTATCCGTACCCGAACCCGACGGATATTTTTTTCTATCCTCCATATCCGTATCCATATCCGTTTATCCATATCCGTTTAAGTATCCGTCGGATAAAATCCGTCGGGTTTCGGGTAATACCCGCCCCGTTTACATCTCTACTAGAATCTCACATCATTCGCAATATATCACGAGCATATCTATCCAAAGAATAACGTCAAAGGCCTAAACCTCAAGCTCTATGAGGTTTGCCAGAAGCTCGATCCCACTAACAAATAATGCCACATATCTATACAGCCTAAAAACATAGAATTGTATCCCTAGATGGGAGCACAAAATAAGTCTCCATCCTATCAAAAATAACAATAGCTATCCTAGCTACAAAAGTAGTAGATATAAAGGAATGCAAAGCACCCGATTCAAACAAGTAACTGAGAAGGAAAGAAATAGTGATCATTCTATCAACATGTCTGTCAACCTTTGACTAACTCATCACATTTAGGCGAGTGCTTGGAGGTGGGCTTATAGCACTTCCTGAGCCTTACCCTTACCGAAAAGCACAGGGCCTCTACCTCCTCTACTGCGTAGCAATCTTGTTAACTCCACTATTAGTCAACCAAGATCTGTAAACAAGCGGTGTCTATGCCACATTACCCTACAAATGTGACTACCCTTCTAGAGCACTTCCCCTTATGGTACGACACTCGAACTGATGATGCCCTAATCGACTACAACCATGACATTAACCGAGATACCTCACACAATCCATCCCTAAGTGGTTCTTACCACACCAACGGCAAATGAAACACCTCACACCCGACTAACTTAATTGTCTTCCATAGCGACTGTTGACTGATGACTACTTGAGGTTTGGAACCACTTCTCTCCTTAGTGGCACTAACTTCCCTCAAACCTCCGTTTGGCCCTTGAATAGGCATTATGGGCCTAAGCAATTCTTGATGCCTAAAAAGCATAATCATACAAGGCCTATAAGACATAGGCATAAGTCCCAACCAACATATCTTGGAGCCTCAGAATCAACCCCTACTAGAAATGATGCACCTTCATCCTCTCATGGGAGTCAACCTCTAGAGCAAAGTGAACTAGGTCAAAATATCGATTGTAATACTCTTCTATCAAAGACACCCCCTAACACAATGCCATGAACTCATCGTACTTTCCCATCCTTAGGTGAATAGGATATAACCGAGCCCTAAGCATCTTGTCGAAGGTCTCCCACTAATCTATAGTGGCTCACTTCGGCTGCTAACCTCTCCACCACTCATCAGCCCAACATCTTTGAAGGAGTACCCTAATATTCACCTCCCTACTCTCTAGGCAACCATTGACCGCAAAGATATTCTTAAAACCCCTCAGGCAATGCTCCAACACATCTAGGTCCTCCTGACCCTCAAAGACTAAAGGGCAATGAAGATCAACCCGATAAACCCAATCCTCTAGTGGTGGCATCGAAAAAGGAGGTGGCAATGGTGGAGCCTCCTCACACTAAATCTACTACGCCATGAATGATCCTATCGTTTCCATGAAAGACTCGACACTTTTATTCCTAGCCATTGAAACACTAGAATGCTTAAGATGCATTAGAAGGGAATCGACTACTAACTACACAAGTAACAGACATGAAGGTAACATAAGGCCACAAGTCAGTTCTATTCTATAAAGTTAAGGCCAACTCCCAACCCAAACCAACACTTGCTCACACACTAAACCAAATTCTACTTGTTTGGATGAAACCGAAGAATTTCATTTTCATAAAGTAACTTTAAGATTTAAAACAATACACTCTGATATTAATTTGTAACACCCCTAATTTTTGAACAAAAAAATTTTATTTTTAAGATAATGTAAAAGCATTTGAAAAAAATAAAACCAGAAAATGTTACTACCATATCAACCATGAGAGATGTATAATCATCACCTAATCCATGTCCGATGTAAGTTAAAAAATAGAATGAGGAACAAAAGAATGCATGCTCATAATATTAATGTAACAACAAAAGATAACAACGACTAGGGCAATATTATAGATAGAATGATCATGATTGTTTTACAAAATCAAATACAAGAAATCAAGATAAGAGTTTATATTACCAAAAATACAAAAAATATCTCAACGCAATGGTAAAATACTAATAACTAGTTAGCCTAACTCTTAGGCATAATCAAAAACCTCTAACCCCAAACAATGGCCCGCTAATGAATCATGTCATCACCCTAAACATACTTTCATTGAGAGTCATAACCCTATAAAGCATCCTCTAATCCCAAAAAATAAAGTCAAATGAACATAGTGACCGAACAAAAGCAGTATTAGTAGGGTGAAGTACTGGTAAAACATACTACCTAAAGGCTCATGAAGCATATTAAAGTCACATAACCATATGGTAATATCATATCGGTACAACTCAAGTACAACATGGCATGTTTCCATGGAATTATGGAAGTATAAAAATAAAGTAATATATGTAATTCATACGATATAAACCATATTTGAATTCCACCTTTAGTGAGCACATAAAGTTTTAGTTATTAAGATAGTTCATTTAACCACACCCAGTTCTCGACCATGAACAACACAAATAATCACAATAGGATACCACACCCATCACACAAGGTCAAGATACATTGGAGGACTTATGTTTGAGGATAACACACCCACCACACATCGTGTACTTGCCACAAATTGATATACCACACTCACCACACGTAGTCAAAGTATAATAAGGGGGTTTGTACTAGGATACTTCACCTACAACACCTTAAATGTCTCCACCGTGAGGGCTAAAAACCAAGCCCGCGAAAGTAATGGATAATACCAAGCGTTGGGGGTTGTACTAGGATAACTCACCCACATGAGCTAGACATTGATACCATGTTGGCCTACTATAGTATAATCCTATACCTTAAAGATATACGCAGACCTCCTACTGACCACAACTCGGTGGAGACCAAAATAGATACTGAGTGACTATTATAACCAAGGGCAACATGGCCACAAAATCCAGACAACTACCCTAAAAGCCGATTAAAAAGGCTCGAGAAAAATCTTAAACCATTAATTTATATTTTCAAGTGATATCACAAATAACAATAAAGTGCACACATAACCAAATTGAGTGTTTCTAAGTTATAACACCAAACACATCACAAGGCATTAGAGCCACCATTTGTGTGTTTTGAAGTGCTAACACCAAAAACATTGTAAGGCACAAAAGCCACCAATTCGATGTTTAGAGATGGCACCAAACTTAACCAAATCTAAGTCTCAAATACCATCATGTCGATTCTTATTAAATTAGATCAATCATAATTGAAATCATAAATAAAATGTTGTAAACACACGAAAGTATCAACATAAAAGGTCTAAGATAAAACACAACAATTCATGACAAACCAGGTGGCTTTGAGCCAGACCAGTCTATCGGTCCTTAGACTAGCCGACTAGTCTAGTCATACCAGACCTAGACTAAAACAACACCAGAGAACACGTTAGCTATTTGGCCTCACCAATCAGCTGGTTTGGTCCAAAAGGTTAATGGGTCTAAGTAGAGACGAACCTATTTTAGCCTACAGACAAACCAGCCTATGAGTTTGACCAATAGATTGGCTAGTCATAGTCACCAGTCAACTGCTTTGGTCCAATAGTTTAATGGGTCTAAGTAGAGACCTAACCATTTTGGTTTACAGGGACACTAGTCGATGGGTTTGACAAATCTTTTGCCTATTCATCAAAACTAGTTGAATGATTTTTCAAACCAATTAACTGATCTCATGATCAACTGATCTAAAACTCCAAACCATTTGACGCCTTACAAAACCAATCAATGGGTTCGAGGAATCTAACCTACTAGTCTAGGTAAAACATTACCTAGACTTGAAAAACACACACCAAAATTTACCACATATTACCATATTAATCCTAGCATGATTCTATGCCAAAATGTACATAAAAATACATGCTGCATAAATATAATCACATGGATATATGATAATCTACATACTTAAACAAATCATGCTTAAAAAGTTAGTTTTATTCTTAAAAATCAGAATTCCAACAACACTAACTTGGAAAGAATTATACCACATGCTTTTACCAACATAATTTGATCATACTCATATAAACAATAAACACAAGGAACCCAATATACCATAGAAACCTACTTATGTTAATGATAAAAATATCTTATCTTGAAGCAATTCTTCTATTACCAAACTCCTACTGAGTGGCTTAGCTAACAATACTTCAATTCCTAAGAGAATCATAGTTAAAAATCATTAAAATCCTCTTTCAAGACTTCATTAAAAAATAAGGAAAAATCAGAAGATGAAGAAGAAGAACACAAAACACCACTTTTGTCTTAAAAATAGGTTAGATCTTAAACCTTTCTCAACCTTAATTCTTCCTTACTTAAGGTAAGTATAAGAGAACTAAAATCAAGATTAGAAGAAGAGAAAGGAACATAATACTCGTACAAGGAAGGGACAAAAATTAAAGAAAGCCCCTATTTTTCTTAGTAAAAGAAAATGAAAGGGTACTCAACACTTGGAGAAATTTTTCATAAGGACAAGAGAGAAGGGAGAAGAGAGCAAAAACACAAATAAGGAATAAGAATGGATAAAAAAATGAGAGGTATAGGGGCAAGGGTGGGTCAACATTTTTAGTGAAAAGGGGGATGGGCCTAGTAAGGTTAAGTGTGAGCAAGCCAAGAAGTAAGGACTGACTTGATAGAGTGGTGGGGCCTTGAAGGCAGTCATAAATGAGCATGGTAGTGGGTTGCAACTGAAGAGATTATGCACAAAGTCAATCTCTCAGCCGTAGCTGCTAGAAGAGAGGGAGAGGTGAGGAAGAATTGAAAAGGTAAAGCTTGCATCTAAAGTACCTTTTGGGAAAGTTTTAGCTAATTAAAGTCATGTAAGGATCTAAATAGTGTAAAAATAATTTCAGAGCACTAAAACATGCTTATTAGTATGATTTGGCACTAATCAGATGTTTTCATAACACATTAGAGAGAAATTTGATTCAAAACTAGAGATGGATATGAAATTGCAGTACTACGCTAATTGATCGGTTATGTAAACCAATCGATCGCTGCACCTAAAATTTACATTTTTATTAGAATTTAAAGTCCATTTCAAAACCAAAACACATTTATTTTATATCAACATATTTCTAAATAAATTTTGAAGGATTTTGGGACGAGGTATTACAAAACTGCCTAATATAAAAAAATATTATTGTTTCAATAACGGTTTTTTAGTAAAAACAATTATTAAAACAACATTCAACAATGGTTAAAATTAATAATCGTTGCCAACACCTTCTTTGAAATAATGGATAATAACCATCGATGAAACTGCAAGTTTCAATAATGGTTATAGTGAATAATTGTTGGCAAAAAAATTATGTTTTAATAACAATTTTAACTCATAACCATTATTAAAACATGCATAATTTGACTAAATTTGGCACAATTTTTAATTTTTTTATGATGGTTTTATAACTGTTATTAAAGTTTTAATAATGCATGATTCAATAATAGTTTATCACTTTTATTAAATCTATTTGAAAAATGTTATCAAAAACACATATTATGGTGGTGTGGGGGTTTTTTGGTTAGTTTTCAACTATAGGGGGATTAGTTGGTTAGATGTTTCAGTTTAAAACATTAATGATAAAAGGATCAAGGCTAAATTTAACGATTAATTAACTAAATAATAACAGTTAAATTTAAGATGTTATTAAATACAAAACAATTTACCTGCCAATACATTATTATTCTCATCATCATCATCATCATCATTATTATTATTATTATTATTATTATTATTATTATTATTATTATTATTATCTTTCCTTTCTATTAGTCCAACCCTTAACACAAATTAATAATAATAATAATAATAATAATAATACATCCACACATACATACAATAATGCTACATCCAACCCTAAAATATTTATGTAATAAATTACCAATAATAATAAATTTTATGATTAGAATATCTAAATTAGGAATTTTCCAAATACAGTATTATAGGTCATGTTGGGTATTATAAATTTAATCTTTATTGACATCATTCAAGTTGGGCATTTTGGGACAAAAAAAAAAACAAAAATCAGAGATCACAATTTATTTAACGATATTTTTAATTATCATATTTAAATATTGGGATGGGGTCCCCTTCCCCACCATACCTTTTAGTATATTGACTCTCGTACTCTTGAATTTAAGGCGCCTCCTTGATTGTAATGTGGACCTTGACTTTCGCTGCCTCGAGTGATTGTTTTCTCAGGTCGAATCATTTTCGCACCGCTTTCATTTGATAGCGAGAAAGAAGGTGGGTATTAAATGAAACTTTTATTACGTTGTATCAAAAATGAGGAAAGTCGATACAAAAGCGGCAGTAAATATGATTCTCTTATTGGTGAGGATAATTATGACGGCCCAATAGTTCTGGCATTTTGCGTTTGCCTTTACAGTGTGTACTCATGGTTTGGCCGGTACATACTAACCAGGCAACATTGATTGAAAGGGGAAAAGGTAAAAATATTCAAGAAGATTCACATGTTCTGTATTTAAAGACTAAGATATGTAACCGGTTAATTAGTTAACTTCCACGGTCCTGACCTGCAGATATATGCAGGAAGTCATTGGAACAATTAAAAAGAAACAAAGAAAAAGGGATTACGTAAAGTTGAAATTGTCAATCATATCCTGTGAGAAATAGAAGTAGACGGTTATCCACAATTGACGCAATGTAAGGGCTATAAGGGGACGATCCAATATTTAAAACCAAAATTTTAATAGAATCGACACCACTTTCGGGAAATTAAATGAGAATGTCAGAGGGGGTGTGTGTGTGTGTTTTTCCCAGCGTCTTCTTCTTGTTTTATTTATATCCATCAAAAAACTAATCTGTGACTCATCTTAATTTTCCGTTGAACGTGAAAATGCTATATGTACACAATCATTTCAAGGAATAGGTCCGAAACAAACCATTGAATAATCATATTAATTTCAAATAAAGCCCGATGTGTTACTCCTATTTTTTAACAGTATTCTTGCTACTGAAATAGGAAAGCTAAACTTTTTTTTTTTTTTTACAATAACTTAGGAAGTATGTCAAAATATATTAAATGTACTCAATTTGTTCAGATTTTATCCTACGAATTAATATTTTAAACGTTAATCCGGCCTAGCAGGAGTGAATAACATAAGCCCCAAAATATATTAAATGCGTATCATGTGTTTTGAATAGGTCCGAAAAAGTACCATGATATTTGTATTTTATTTTCACTAATGTCATCTCATTACAAATTTAATATTAAATTACTCAATGTGTAAGCTAACTTCAGAGTGTTTTGATCATTTCTATTATTTTTTGGTTGTTGCTTAATCTTTTTATTGAACTTTTTGCAATTTCCTGAGATGTTTGAATATATTTAGATGATTTCAATATCTTGATTTGACATAGAAAATATGCTATGTTAAAAATGCTGATTTTGGGATAAAAATAATGAGGCACTACTTTCATAAAAATGTTTAAGACATAGTTATTGACATTGGTGTTTCCCAAACTCAAATTATTGTGTCTTTATAAATGTTGGCCCAAAGCACAAATGACAACCCAAAATCTTTGATACAGGAGCATCTAGTGATCCTCAAAATAATGAGAAATTGACATTTCTAATAATGAAGCCGATCATCTTAAACATCGTTGATAATGCTTCTACCATTTATATTGAAAAGAATTTAAGATGTTCTATATTTGTAAGGTGAAGACATTTGATATTTGAAGATGTCAAGATACATAAAGATACCTAAAGTGTACAATACATTCAAAGCATGCAAAGCTATGACATATATGGGACAACGATGCAACAAGCTTGATATGATGATCTCATTAGTTATATTAGACTTGTTGTAAACCCTAGGATATGTTTCATGTAAATTAGGGTTTTGTTGTTATTTCATATATGTACCATCGTTGGTTGTAATGCTTTGTAATGATTGTCATTAATATCATTTGATTGAAGATATTAATTACTTACGACTAGGGTTAGGGATTATGGAAGCTTAATTCAGGTTGGTTAAGGTTAGCTTGTATTAGTTACGTTAGTTAATCCTTCTTAACTAGCTAAACTAAGCTAAATTAATCCTATTGGTTATTTAAAGGTTCCTAATGGCTAGTTTCTAACTCTACATAGCTAGTTGGCTAATTAGTTGTTAAGGGTCCTATAAATACCTACCCTAAGTCATTGTACACGCTAAGCCTTGATTTGAGTAATAAAAACCTACGAGTTTAACACTTGAGTACCTTCTCTTTGAGATTGAATTCTAGATAGGACATTGCTTGGAGTAGTATCCTAAATAGAAGACTTTGAATGCATTCAACCAAATCATTCAAAGTTAAACAATCCCATTGAATTATTGATTGAAGATCATTACCATCCGTCATAGCATCCTAAAAACTGTGCATTAATCCTTCCTTTATAACTTCAAATTCAATTGAAGATCATCCAAAAACTCAATATCAATGCTTCCCTACTTTGATTCATATTAATCTTCCAAACATTATTTTCTTTTTCGAAACAATCCCAAATAGCTTTACCGATTTCACACTAGGTCGCCCTCCTATCAAACACACCGATGGTTTGCTATGTTCAATCACGTAGTATCTTCTCCTCTTCCTTCTCTATCGTATATACAACTCTTTCATTTTTGTTCTCTCTTCTATCTTAGAAAATTTTCCCTAGACACATTTTAGTTTATTGGCACCACATAGTTCTATAAGAACTCCTAGATTTGTGAGTCTCCAACAATGGTTGCCATGATACCTCTTCGGTATTAGTCAAGTCACATGATACCGATAAAGAACTAGGGAAAAAAATATGATGCACACCTTTTTTATTTATAGGATTTTCATAAGATTCTAGCCTTTTTCATTCATTTTTTTATTTAATTCCCTTTTTTATTTTTATATTTTGAGCTTGAAACACTTTGACGGATCAAGGTAGATCTTACCGATCAATTTGTCAATTCAGCTTTACAAGTGCATCGAATGTACCAATGGAGCCTCTCCAATATAAGGGGAAAATCCCTTTGTTTGATTTTTAGTAATATGATGTGATTCGATTAGATAATTTTTTTTAAAACTACTATTGTTGCCATTCATAATACAAATGTCTCATTGTGTTACTGTCATATTTTTAGTATTAAACATCTGATAATTTTATTGATTTAATTTTATTTAAGAACTATACCATTTTTTTTGTTGGCTATCAAACGAGTGTGTGCCTGAAAAGCCAAGTACTAAATTACATAATGTAAATATATATACAGCTGAAAAAGTCATAGGTAGCTGGGTCCACAAGAGCCATATCAGAATTTTCAAGATGTAATGTCCTGAAATACAGAGACAAAGTAACTCACTTCGGTCGTTGGACGATTGCCCACCGGAAGTGGTATAGTATATGTATGAAAGGTGGGTGCCTAATTTTCTACAATTTATTCATGCAGCCTTCATGGGCTATTCATATCACCCACCGACGCTTAGAAGAAGCCACTACAATATACTAATAATAATAACAATAAGATATAGTAATGATATTTTTTACCATTATCAGGGTGGTTGTAGTAAAATGAGATACTTTAATGGTTGAAAAAAAATTTATAGAGCTGTCTGTCACAATAAGATCACAGCGACAACCTCAGTCATTATAACATGCATGTATTTTAATTTTATTATTGAACTATTGCAAATATTTTAAATTTAATTATTTTTTTTAAATTGTGACAACTGATTGTCGTAATATATAATCAGTCGGCGTAACAGCTTTGGTTGCGTCGTCATAAATCATAATATACCCTACTGTAGTAATGTCACTTTGATATAACGGGCTGTGACCATAGAGATGGGATCATCATAATAACTATGGTCGCCAATTTTCTATCCTCGCTAAAATTTAGGTTGTAAAGCTAGGAGAACAGGAATCTATAATGACGAGTGATCGTAATGCTCATGATAGTCTTGATAATATTTCCAATTAAAGCGATGTAGTTTCACTTGCGGTCGCAAACTATGATGACTCCAGACCCTATTGTAATAACCATCGTCATCATTGTCAAATTTTCTCCTTTCTCTTATCTTATATTTGTGTTTTAAGTTATATTTGTTGGAAATAATTTTTTTGTGTATTTTTGTTCATCGATTTTGGTTTTTCAAGCATTTCCTCTCTCTCTTTTTTTTTTGCAGGTTATTTGTTCGGTTTTAGCATATTTGGGCACTTAATTGAAGGTGATATCGTTATTGAATTTTTAGTTTATAGGTTAATTGTTGCACAAAAATTTAAGTTCTAATATGCATTGAGTGAACAGTGAATAATTTGGAAGCATTAATAGCCCCAACTCAGTCGTGCTCCACTGTTGCCGGTGTCATCGTCCACTGCCGCAAATTGCCTCCGCTTCAGCTTGTTTATTTATTGGACCTATGTTTCCATATTTACCTAAATTGATAGTCGTGTGTTAATTTGTATTAATTAACTACATATATATAATTTGCGTATTTTTGTGGCTTGTGAATTATTTGGTTTGTGTTATTGTTTATTAATATGAACATTTGTTGGTTTGTGTGATGTTTGCTTATTGATATTTTTGTTTTGGATAATATATTGTTGAAAGTTTTTTCCTATGTAATTAGAAAAATGTCATTGTTGATAAACTTTTCCCTTGTACTTAGATTTTACTGATTTAAATATGCAATATATAATTTTAGTTTTATTTATTTTGTATAAGCTAGGGTGCCATTAGATAAGTATGTTAATATAATGTATTGTTTGTGTTGTTGTTGTTATTATAGTATATATATAGCAGTAATATATTACAACACCCTAATTTTTATTATTAATAATTTTTATATAAGGTAAGGATTTGCAAAAAGCAAAATACAAATCTTTTCAACTATTATTAGATAAGGGTGTATTTTGGAATCAAAATAAAAAGATAAGGGTGTCATTACCTCTTCTCATTTATCTCATGTTAGCTACAAGCCTAAAATTGATAAATGTAAAAAAAAAAATACAACAAATAACCGTAGTGATCGGTAGTGGAAAAAGATATGATATTAATGTCATACAAAGGTGAGTAAAGGAACAAAGATGTAAAATAATCTTAGAGTTTTAATGTCCAACAAGACATAAAAAAATAAAAAGAAAACCTAAGCAAGGGCAAAAACAACTCTGTAATGGATTGTTTAAATCTTAGGCCAAATCCCACATGACATCTACTTGACATCATCAATAGGAATTTAATCATCATAACTCTTAAAAATGCCATCTGTTCACTAAGATAAGATCCAATATCACTCTAGCAGAAGGTTGCATCTATACGAGGAGTACTAAATGGTGAGGTTTATGTTATATGATGATCATCATGCAAATGTAACTCAAGTCTATAACATACATATCATCCGAGCATACAAACATACAATAGAATTACAGTACAAATAGAAACATAAAAGCCCTCACATTTACACCATTGAACGTTTCATCATTATAATCAAATAACTCCATTAGTTAATATATTTGAGGGACTATACTAACTCTCAACACCAAATGCAACACCACTATTTTCACTCCTGAAAAATTTCGTTTAAAAATGATATAATACTAAAGTAAACCTAAGAAATGGAGATTGTTATTGCTACACCTTCCATGAGATAGATGTCCACAATCCCCTAATATTTTTGGGTATTAATCGTCATAACTATTGTAGGGTGTTTTGCATTAAATATGTTATTGAGATATTTATCATCATCATCATCATCATCATCATCATCATCATCATCATCATCATCATCATCATCATCATCATCATCATCAGATATAAATTTAATTAAGTTAAAACTTGTTAGATTGTAGGTTTTTAAATTTAAACTCTAATTTAGCCTTCAACTGATATCCGTTTTGTCGGATAACCCAAATTAGGATAACAAAATATTCTACTCTTGTTCTTCAACTAAATAATTACCCTAACCTATGCTATATTTTTGGGTCACATCCCCTAATGCAAATACTCAAGAATTGGCTTTTATAATTATGAAACTAAATATTCTTTATTTGGAAAGTATCTCCCATAAAATTTGAAGACCAATGGATGGTTACGTTACTAGAAATGTAACAAACAAGCAACTAAGTATCTACATACATGTACATTGCATGCATGGAATGATGACCACGTGCATGGGGGAGTTTATTTTTAGATTTGTCGAGCATTATTAGTAATTTAGCTAATTTATTAATTATGTAGTAGAGTTGGATAAAAAATTTAGCATAAAGGTAGCATAATATCTTTTAACTTAGAATATTTTCAATTATGTGTTTTAGCTACTGGTAGAATGGTTATAAACTACTATGAATGTCGAGTATGGGGAGGATAATTGAATTGAAGTTGAAAACAAGTGAATTTTGTATGAGTTCAAACTCAAGCAAATCGAATATAAGGGAACGATTTAGCTTGAAAGTTTTAATCACTTCATATATGTGAATTAGAGATTAATCCATATCTTTTCTACTCTCCTTAATCCATAATTTTCCTGACATAATTACCATGAAAATCCTACTATAATTTGAAGTTAATTAAAACACTAATTAGGTATACACAATCAAAACCCTAAACCCACCATTCAAAACCTTTCATTTCCATACAAACCAAATGTAACCTTAATCCTTTTATTCGAATCAAACCCTAACCCTAAATCATGACTTAAACCTTCATCTAACACTAACATTTGAATCATCATCTTCAACAACACATCATTGTCAAATCAACATCATAATTAACTCATCACATTCGAATCATCTTCATCAGTCATTCACCATCACCGAATTATCACCATCATTTTTTCTACCATATTTGAGCCATCCTTGTCCATATTCCATCATATTCAAATCTTTAATTCTTTAATTCACTATCAACGAGCCTTTATCCTAATATGTAAACCCAATTTGAGCCTTAATTCCACATTTTTGAGAATCTCATCCTCCTGCACACATCAATTTTGGTATGAAAGTCATAGGTTAGTGGAACTACGATCTAGATTCAATCTTTCTTTCAAGAATCTACAAGATTCATCAAGAAATTTATCCATCTTTAAGAATCTCCAATAATTCATAAAAAAGGCAAAAAAGGCTTAGCATTTAAGGGTGTGTTTGGGAGAGTAATATTCAGTTGATAAGGAGAAAAGATAGAGAACCAAGGAGAGGACTTGAGGGATATTCTCAATACTTTAATGGATGAAATCAAGGAGGTTAAATTATATGTGGGGAGAATAGAAGCTTCCCAAGCCCACGAGTCTCATGTGCAACCACAAAACCGAACGGAGCAAGTAGAGGAAGGGCATGTGAGCAGGGCACAAAACTGGGTGAAAGAAGAAAAAGAGAGTATGGGGAATTATGTAAGACCACATGACAACTCGAGAAAAACCTATGATGATGTGGAAAAATGAATCCACTTTGATCTTTCTGACTTTAAAGGCAATCTTGACTCGGATTTTTTTCTTAAATAGTTACAAATTGTTGAATCTATTTTTGAGTATAAGGAAATTGATGATGAGAAATGGTGCCGAACAGTGATATTAAAGTTTAAAAAAATTTGCCAGAGCATGGTATAATAATTTAAAAAAGGAAATGGGAGAGATAAGAAAAATTGAAGATTAGGTCATGGGAAAAATTAAAAAATCACTAGAAGAATAAATTTGTGCCTCAGGAATACGACCAAGAAAATTTTATAAAAATGACTATGTTGAGGCAATGGTTACTTGGATTTGAAGAATACATTCAGGAATTCAATGTATGTGATGTCCATGAACAAGAAGAACAAAGGTGTGTAGGATTCATCGGGGCGTTTAAATATGAATCTTTGGGAGAAGATAGAGGTGTACCCTTATGAAGTGTTTGAAGACCTAGATAAGTTAGCCATCAAGTTAGAGAAACATTTGAAGAGGACAAAGCCACCAAACAAGTCAACCAATGCTCCATATGGTTTGCCTTTCAAGCGTGTGTCGAAGTGTAACACCCCCAAAATTCATTACTGAAAAATTTCGTTTTATTTGAAAGAGTTAGCGGAAGCAAATTATAAAATCGTGAATTCTAGAGATATTACCGCCACACTTAGTACCGGACCGGTTCACTCATACCGCTCCAGTACTAAGTGCTAAGGCTAAAAGTGTAAAACACAATTTACAATCCATTATTAAATCAGAGTAGTGCATCAAATCATTTACAAGAATAAAATCTACCAATGATGGTTACTTTAACAACATTAACATTAAAACTAGGAATTTAAAAGAGAAAGAGAAAAAAACCCTAATGGTACCGGGTAATTCCTTTTTCTCTTTCCCGTAACCCACTTGAGTAACACCTAAAAAGACCTGCAAAGGACACTGCCCATTGAATAGGCAGGGGCCCCACAAAGGGAATCCCTTCAGTACTATAATACTGAGTAACTCTTTAATACCACACTTAAAAATAGGCCCGCAATGCAACACATAATATAAGCTATAGACATATAAGCTATATACATAACAATCACATATATAACAAGGTTGCCACATATCAATGAGTTATAAAGTACAATCGATACTTTTTGGGCCTTAAGCCATTAGACCATCATTATTCAATCATCTCTTTTGTTATATCCAAGTGAGTGTGGGAACCCCACTATTATAGTCGATGGACCGGAATACATACAGGGCAGAACGCTCCTGACCACTATTATTCGCCGGTGGACCGGTCTGGCCTCGACTCACAAGGTATTTCACTATAAATAATTAATATCTTTCCATAATTTATTCACATCCAATGCTTGTTTTATTGAGCTTGGGACCCCCACTATTTTAGCTGGTGGACCGCAATATATATATAATCATCATCCAGGGTAAAATGCTCCTGGGCCACTATTATATCCGGTGGACCGGTACTCATAATCACTTGCTAGGGCAACACGCTCCTGGGCCACTATTATATTTGGTGGATCGGTACTCATAATCACTTGCCAGGACAACACGCTCCTGGGCCACTATTATAACCGGTGGATCGGCACTCAATATCATAAGTCAACTAGGCCCGGCTCATTAATCTTTCACTTCTGTAATTAGTATTTTTCCTTTCTTTAATCAGCACAACAATTATATTTATTTGCCTCGGACGGGAGATCAAGAACCCGGGACACAAAGGTACATCGGTCATACCGGTGCATATAAGCTACTCAGTATCCTCCAACCACGAACCCAAGGACGCAAAGGTACCTTGGTCGTACTGGTGCATAAAGCTACTCAGTACCCTACTGACAAGGACACTTAATCCATAAGTATGCATACCCCCTAACTAGGTTTGTAGAGCTAGATAGAGTAAGATATAGGGCCTGGCTAGGGCACAAAGGCACACCAGCAAATACCAGAATAATCGTGGACTAAACCACGTCTTTAGGGTAACGACCCCTAAAGAGCCACCATTCCCGATCTCGAGGTCTTTCATTTTAAGTATTAGTGTCTTAATTAAGGCGATCACGAAAAGCACAACAATCAGATACTTATTCACTTTCAATCATTCTGATATAGTTAGATATTTCTTATTCAAACGGTTATCCAAGGTAACACAGAGGAATCATTAAGGCTATCATAATCTCATCCAATTCTGATTTAGGATTCGTTCTCGTAATACTTACTAATTGTCAAATACTCTCATCTTGCTATTCAGTGTTATTTGAGTCATATTACGAAATTCTGCTATCACAACAACATGTTAGATGCAAATTACTCATTTACTCCTCACTTATATAATTGCTAAGTCATCCCTTCTTTACTTGATAAATTACCATATTACCCTCCTTGTTGCATAATTACCAAATTGCCCATTACTCGATTTAAGTTATCATGTTATCTCCTATACTTATTAGGTCATTAATCACCCTTCGTAATTGTTATAATTACTAAACTACCCTTCTCCATTATCAAAATTACCAAATTATCCTTTAGTTGGTTAAATTACCAATTTGCCCTTCTCTATTATCATAATTACCAAATTACCCTTCTCCATTATTAAATTATCATTTTACCTTCGTTTACACCGAATTACCATTTTACCCTTCTCTTTTATTAAATTTTACCCATCTCTTTTATTAAATTAGCATTTTACCTTTCTCAATTATTATAATTACCACTTTGCCCTTCTTCATTATTATAATTACCAAGTTACCCCTTTCCAATTTCCACTTTACCCTTTTATTTACAAGATTACCATTTTACCCTTTAACTTCCAAAAATTACTATAACACCCTTTCACTTATAAATTACCATTTTACCCTTTAATTATGAAATTACCATTTTACCGTTTAATTACAAAATTACCATTTTACCCCTTAACTTCCAAAACTTACCATAACACCCTTTCACTTATAAAATTACCATTTTGCCATTTAA
Organism: Tamarix chinensis; assembly: GCA_030549775.1. Classification (NCBI taxonomy): domain Eukaryota; kingdom Viridiplantae; phylum Streptophyta; class Magnoliopsida; order Caryophyllales; family Tamaricaceae; genus Tamarix; species Tamarix chinensis. Next base: position 36,891,779 of record CM060172.1, read on the forward strand.
TTATGAAATTACCATTTTACCCTTTAATTACAAAATTACCATTTTACTCTTTACTTACAAAATTACCATTTTACCCTTTTCACTTATAAATTACTATTTTACCCTTTTACTTGCAAATTACCATTTTACCCTTTTCATTTACAAATTACCATTTTGCCCCTTATTACACCACTTATATTAAATTATTATCACTACATGAAATATTAATATTAATACCCCATTCTCATTATCCAACTCCACAACTATTATATTAAATATAATACTCATTAGCACTCACACATATTAGGCCACATTCTTGTACAAGACATATTACTAAAATACCCCTAGGGCTCACAGTAATATTAACCATGCATTAATGGTCACAATAGCATAATACAACATGGATAAATAATTAACATTTTCATTACAATTAAACTCTTACCTTAAGCAATATTTCCATACATAGCACATAAAATAGCATGCTTTCCCTTTTTATCAATCAATGTAAGTTACTACGTATATTATATTAAATAACATATATCATGCAAAATAACATATTAAAACCCTAATGTGCTAGCATACGTTAATCCATGCGTTTAAGTGGGGTTTAATGATTACCTTAATTCCCGCAAAAACAAACCTTACAGGTATTCCGGTTAAAGATTCAAGCTTTGATTAGCAAAACCAATACTTAAAAATAATATCAATTTTTATTACATTAGAAATAAGAAAAACCAAAGCATAAGACTTTATAACACTTAATTAATGAAATACTTAACTTAAAATATTATTATACCTTAAAATTTATTAAACAAAACATACAAAAGCAGCATGAGGTGCATGCAAAACAAGAAGGGGAGGGGTCGAAAATGGCATAATGAAAAGAAGAGGGAATCAATTTTAGGTTAGGGTTTTTGGGGCTAGGTGTAATACTCCAAAATTTACAATTGAAAATTTTCGTTTAATGAAAAGGTTTAACCGAGGCAAAATCACAAAAAACGTAAATTATGGGGATATTACCGCCACACTTAGTACTAGACCGATTCACTTCTACTGTTCCAGTACCAAGTGCTAAGGCTGATTGGGATAGACATCAAACGTAAGTCGATAATTTAAACGAGCATTCATAAAAGGAATGATTTGTTAATCATGCAGGAAATCAGAGTGTAGAAATCAAAAGGTACAGTCCAAAAGTACAATTTTAAAGTTCCAAGTGTCAGAAACATCATACATTAGAAATAAACTAAACATAACGATACAGGAAAGATAAGACAGATGATAGACGTCCGCCACGTCACTCTCGACCCCCAAGCTAGGTCCAGGCTCAACTCTGAACCCTGCCCGATGCCTCGTAAGCGTCGTTGGCATCGAAGATAGAATCACTAACCTGCACTAAGTCAGAAGGGCCTTCTGCTCGTGGGAATGAGCAGCACCCATGAAACGGGTGGTCAGTACGCAACATACTGAGTAAGGTAACCATACAACTAAGGCCAAACATATAAAGGTAACCGTGCAACATACTGAGCAAGGTAACCGTGCAACTAAGGCCAAACATATAAAGCACATAACACATGCATGATCATATAGGCAACATATAATAATACAGATAATGAGGCTGGTTACATTTTCAAACATACTCTTTATTAATCCATGTGAGTGCGAGAACCCCACTATTATAGCCGGTGGACTAGAAATACGTACAGTGCAGAACGCTCCTGACCACTATTATTTACTGGTAGACCGGTCTCCAGGGCAAAACTCTCCTAGCCACTATTATTCACCAGTGGACCCGTCTGGCCTCGACTTACATGGTGTTCCACTGTAAGTACTTAGTGTATTTCCCAAGTCTTAGCTTCATTATGTTTGGTTTGTTGAGCACGGAATCCCTCACTATTATAGCCAGTGGACCGAAAATCATGCAGGGCAGCACGCTCCTGGCCACTATTATTTGCCGATGGATCGGTCTCTAGAATACCCCGGCTCCTAGCCACTATTATTCGCCGGTGGACCGGTCTGCGCCCGGATGAACAATCTTTCTCTTTAAATGATTAGTGTCTTATTCGTGTCTTATTAGATGATTTTCTTTACCCTTGACATGCATGCCATCAATCTTCTACGTCTATCCTCCTAAGAGGGACCCGTCCTATATCTTGAGACTCTGGCACCTCCTACCTACCTCGACATCCCTTCCCTATTCCATTACACACACTAGAAGCCCAATTCCGTTGCAAATGGGTCAAGGCCAACCACCTCATACCACTAAGCCCATTCATAGTCCTCCCTAGGGTTTTCTCTAGGAAAACCCTGATTTGGGCCTATGTGGCCCATCCTTCTCTACTCCACACAACCCAAACTATTTTAACACCCCACATGTCACGATCCTTAGATTCAACTCTCCCCTCATACCTCACTTACCCTCATTTATTATTTTATTATTTTCTCTTTCTTTTTCCACCTTCTCAAATTAGGGTTTCCTCCCAAACCATAGCTGGTCTCTTATGTACCATTATACTATCCTAAGTACTATTTTTTACCCAGAGCCTTCAGTCACCCAAACATCCCTTCCATTGGCTCCCCACGTCCCAAAGTAACTTTCCATAAGTAAAGTTTGCCCCCATGCGGACCTTAACCATCCCATGCAAATCCCTCGATATCTACCATGCCAAACCCTAAATTTTCTATGCAAACCCTAGTTCCTCCCATGTAAACCTTAGTTTCTCCCACTCTTTTATTTTATTTAAACTCCCCTTTTATTCACCACTCATGGGTCATGGTTATTTAAGTCATCCTTACCTACGTTAGCCAACTTACTTCCCCTTGGTTATCTTACTTTCTCATTTTTCTCTTTCATGCCTCCATCCCGCATCACCACATCAAATACCCTAGCATGCATGTCCTAAGGGGCCACGTCACATCCCGTCACAACTTGCAGCATATCCATATTAGCACATACCAGAAAAGAGTACATGAACATACCTCTGTTCCAAGCCGCGCTACACATAAAACAGTTAAGATAATAGCATATAGAACATGACATATAATTATACAGGACATCCAAGGCAAGTAAGGCACGTAACACACAGGTTGCCTTAGCTACACCCCTTACCTAAAATGTCGCCGGGCTTGAAGCACGCTCCTACTCCTCCTGAGGGTTTTTGACTTGGTTCACCTATAAGAGGGAAATACTATGGGTTAATCTCCCTCTACCAGAATTACCATAATTTCCTATCTTACCCCTATCATGGTCTAATACTAAGGTTAATAATGATAATAGTAGTTTATAATTAAAAGTAGGATTATTATTCCCAAAATAATTAATCATGCCACTACTAACCAAAGTAAGTCTTATTAATATTCATAGTATTAAAGTAAGGGTTTCAATATTACTAATAATATTATTATTATTAGTTTTATAACGATATTAATATTGCCCCCAAATCTAGTAATAATAATAATAATAATACTAGTGATGGAAATAATATAAAAGTAATGGCCATAAGGATACTTATATTAATAATGCTAGTGGTAGTAGTGGTAGTAATAGTGACGAAAATAATAATAATCATAACAATAATAATACTAATAGTATTAGTGATAACAATGCAGGAGATGATAATAGTAATAGTGGTAATAATGATACTCATAATAATAATAATAATAATATTAATACTACTACTACTAGTAATAATATTATTAATAATAATAATAATAGCAATAATACTAATAATAATAATAGTAATAATGATAATAATGATGATAATAATAATCAGAATAATAATAATAATAATAATAATAATAATAATAATAATAATAATAATAATAATAATAATGATAGTAGTAGTAGTAGTAGTAATAATAATAATAATAACAACAACAACAACAACAATGATAATAATGATGATGATGATAGTAGTGGTAATAATAATACAATAATAATAATAAGGATAATAATAGTAATAATAATAATAAATAATAATAATAATAACAAAGTTGTAGTCTTAATCAATACCATTAATTAGAAACTCTCCGGAATAAGAGTTAGAACATAATAGTAGTAGTAGTAGTAGTAGTAGTAGTAGTAATAGTTAATAATAATACTATTAATATTAAAATCATTAACACTTTTATACACAAAGTTTAAGGGTTAAGAAATTGGGATACCACCTAGGCTTGGAGGTGGAGAGATGGATGTGGAGGCTAGGGAAGAGGGAAGTAGGGGAAAATGGAGGTGTGGGGAAGTAGAGTGAGGTCCCCTTGTTGTTTTGGGGGGTAGAGGTGGCGCTACAGGTGGCGAAACCAGCGGCAAATGGCGGCACGAAGGGCGGTGCAGGGTGGAGATGAGCTGTTCGGGAGGGTGACTTTGCACGGCCGGGGTGGATCGTGCAGGGCAAGGCAAGGAAGGATGGTGACTCAGTTGTGTAGAGGGCGGTGCAGGGAAAGTTTTGGTGGCTAGAGTGGGCGGTGACGACGGCCGACGGCGGAGAAATGAGGGGCTGATTGGGCGGTGGCGCGCGGGTTGCGTTTCTGGGCTGCCAAAATCAAAACCCAATTATGGAAGCCTTTGGGGCTATATATAGCTTGATTGGAAGGGAAAACAACAAAGGGGAGTGGGAGAGTAGGGACAAGGGAAATGAGGCTCCCGCCAGCAAGGGTAGGCCGGTGTAGGTCTGCCTTCGTAGGCCATTTCTTGTAGGGGAAGAAGGAATAGCACGGGCAGGAGAGAGGATGGTTGGCCTTGTCGAAATGGTGGGTAAGTCAACGGGGAAGAGAGGGGAGGAATGACCGGCCAGACAGTGTGGTTGGTGGTGGAATTCCCGACGTCGATTGAGGGAGTTGCAAGCGCGGGAGGAAGAACAAGACATAGGGGAGGGGCTGGATCGGCAGTCCAGGAGAAAAGAAGAAAGAAAGGGGGAAAGGCCGATCTAGCCGGGAGAGGAGGAAAAAAAGATGATGCGGGCCTGGGCCGCGCGGGGGAAGGGAAGGATTTGGGCCGAAGGCAAGCTGGCCCAGGTCGGAGGGAAGGAGAAAAAGGAAGGAAGAAGGAAGAGAAGAAAAAAGAAAGAAAAGAGGGAAAAAGAAAAGAAAAAGGAAAAAGGTGGGTATGGGATTAATTAATATGTTTTGGGTATTTTGGGATATTTAAAAAAATATTTATATTAAAATAATAATTAAATTCTCTTTTTAGGTTAATTTAGGGATTTTGAAAGATTTTTCCTAACTTTCATTTTAATTAGCAAAATACTCAAAATTTTCCTATTTAAATTATTTATTAATTTCTCCTAGATTTACCTTAATTAATTCCCTCTTGTTTTAATAAAAATAGTTTATTTAATTAATTTTCCGAATAATTTCTTATTTGGCCATGATTCCCTAAATTAGGATTTTGGGGTATTTCACTAGGAAAGAAGGTGGATGGGGGAGGATTTAGGGAAAGGGAAGGGTGTAGAGGTGGAGAGGGGGTGTAGGTGGTGGTCGGGGATAGGTTGATGGCAGCGGCAGCGAGGCTACGGAGGTGGCTGAGAAGGAAGGAAAAGGGAGGGAGAAAATGAAGGCATGTAGGTGGTTGTTTCGGCCAAAGGAGGTTTAGGGGTGGTAGAGGAGGTTGGATGAATTGGTTTGGTGGCTCAGGTGGCGACAGAGGTGGCAGAACGACGGCAGAAGGAGGTGCAAGCTGAGAAGGAAGAAAAAGAAGAGAAAAAGAAGAGGGGAGAAAGAAGGGGGCTGTAGGGTGGCTCGAGGGGTGGTGTGATGGTGCAGGTGGATGGTGTAGTGGTGCAGGTGATGGAAGGAGAAGAAAGGAGAAAAAGAAGGTCAGGGAAGGGCATGGGAGGATCAAAATGGCAGGATGAGGCAGGGAGGGAAGAAGAAAAAGAAAAGGGAGAGAAAAGAGGGGATAGGGGGCTTTGTAGGGTAGCGGTAGGGTGGTAGGAGCATGGGAGTTGTAGGGAGAGGGAAGGGAAAGGAGGGGAATAGCAGGGCATAGGTGAGGAGAGAGATAGGTGGTGGGGCCGAGATAGGGTAGGAAAAATGGTGAGAGAGAGAGAGAGATAGGGAGATCAGTAAGGGGAGGAGGGTTGCAGATGGGGTAGTCGGAGATGGCGGAGGTGGTCGGGTGTAGTGTCGAAGAAAGGAAGAAGAAGAAAGAAAGGAGGGGGAGGCTGCGTGCAAGTCGGATGAAGGGAAGAGGGGAGTGGGTCGGCCCGGTCGACTGTCGAAGCTTGTGTGCCATCCCTTCAACATGCCCCTGGCACCAACTCCCCTGCAACCTACCATTGCATCCTACAACCATATTCTCTCTCCCCATCTCTTTCCTTCCATTTTTTACCACACCAGCCCTGCATCCCTCCCCACATGCCTTCCCTTTCCTGCAACCTGCCACCCTACCACCTGCAACCGCAACAACCTAACCCGGCCACGTCTACCTCCCCTCCCTCTTCCTTTTCTTCTCCTTATCTTCCCCTTGACCTTCCTTCACCTCCCTCAACTCCCTACAACCCTCTCATTCTCCCTTCTTCCCCTCTTCTCCTCCTTCCCTGTTTTTACTTCACCCCCTCCAACTACCATCGTTGCCACCCAACCAACTACCACAACCACCCCTGCTACCTCCCTACACTAGCAAGCCGCCACCACCACACACCCCTACAGCCACCTTCCTTCTCTTTTCTTTTTCTTTCCCCTTCTCGGCCTCCACCCTACACTACCATCATATGCTGCCTTTCCACCTCCACACCCACCCTTCAACTCCCTTAAACCTCCCCGACCACCACCCTCCCTCCCCTTGGCTGAAATTCTTAACCCCTCCCTTCTTCTCTTCCTTTCCCTTCCTTCTTCTCCTCCACCCAACCTTGCACCCATCTTTCCAGCCATACAACTGCCACCTTCGCCACCCTAAGCCACCAAGCTTCAACCCCTAACCACCACCTACACTCTTACTTCCTCCCTATAACTAGCCACCACCCTCAGTCGCCTCCATAAGTCCTTCGACCATCACACCCCGTTGTTTATTGCATGCAGCTCATGTTGCTCATGCAGCGTGAGTTTTGCATCCCTGTGAGCCAATTTTGGGTTAATTTTCAAGCAATAGTTAATAATAGTATATATTTAATTGAGATTTTGATAAGATTTCTTCTTTTGATTTTCTACTTTTAATGCGCTAAATTTTGATATTACTTTTAGATATTGATTTTTACTAATCAAAGCTCAAACCTTTAATCAGGGTATACTAGAAATAAGGTAACTATTATACCTAATAAAATGTGTGGATATACTTATGTTAACACATTAGGATTTTTAACATGTTTATATGTATGATGTATGATGTTAAGTATAATATAATGTGTGGCATATGTTGGTTTTTGAAATGAAAAGCTTGTTGATTTATGTGCCATGTGTAGAAATGATAGCTAAGGAATGAGCCTTATAGTTAAGGATATGTTAAATGCTTATATGTGACATGATAAGTTAATGTGGCCATGGATAATGTTAATATAAGCCTTAGGGGCATTTTAGTAATTTTTCTTATACAAGGATATGGCCTAAATAAGTATATGAGATAGGTGATAATGAATATTAATAATAAATGAGAATAGTTGGTTCTGTTGGATGACAATTTTATGTGGTGAGGGTATTATAGTAAAATTGGTAAAGAAGGTAAAATGGTAAATGAATAAGTAAAAAAGGGCTTTTTAGTATTTTTATGTGCGAAAGGGGATGACTTGGCAAATTGTGAGTAAAAAGAGTATGTTGGTAAATTAATTAAATGAGAAGGGCATTTTGGTAATTTTGGCATAAAAAAGGATAACTTGGTAATTTTGTAATTAAGAGGGGTAAAATGAGAATTTAATAAAGAAGAAGGGTATTTTGGTAATTTGGCATAAAAGAGGGGTATTTTGGTAAATTTGTGAGTAAAGGGGGTAAATGGTAAAGCAAAAAGTAAGAAGAGTATCTTGGCAATTTGGCACAAACGAAGGACAACTTGATAATTTGTATAAGTAAAAGGGGTAAAATGGTAATTTAGTAGATAAGATGGTATTTTGGTAATTTGACATAAAGGAATGATAACTTGGTAATTTTATGAGTAAAAGGGGTAAAATGGTAAATTAATGAGTAAGAAGGGTATTTTGGTAATTTCACACAAAAGAAATGACAACTTGGTAATTTGGTGAATAAAAGGGGTAAAATGGCAAGGTGATAAGTAAGAAGGAAAATTTGGTAATTTAATCAAGCAAAAGGCCAATTTGATAATTTTATTAAAAGAGAACGGCGATCTAGTAAATTAACCAACCAAAAAGACAACTTGGTAATTTAATAAGTATGAAGGGTAGTTTGGTAATTTAACTAACCAAATGGGCAATCTGGTAAATGTAGCAAGTATGAAGGGTGATTTGGTAATCAAATAAACCTGAGGAAAAATTGGTAATTTTAGCAAGTATAAAGGGGAATTCGGTAATTTAACCAACTAGAAGGGTAATCTGATAAAGGGGTAATTTAATGATCTAGCAAATACAAAGGGTATTTGGTGATTATGCATGAAGGGTAATATGGTAATTTGGTAAGAAAAAGGGATAGCTTGGTAACTTTACATACAAGAGGGGTATTTCTGTAATTTTGTAAGTGTGAAGGGATAAATCGATAAATTGCATATAACATGTTAATGGATTAAATAAGTTTCCATAATAAGACATAAGTAATATTAAATAATAAAATAAGAGTATTTGATAAATCAGTGAGTATCACAAGAACATGGCATAATATAGGGTTTTATGGACAACTAAGAGTGTGATATGGTGTTTATCTCATATTAATGCAAGAGGTACCTTAATCATTAGTTATGTATGGCAATGCGTGTTGAATGAGATAATAGGGCATGCTAGGGATAAGTGTTCTATGATGCATTGATGCAGACTACCAAACCCTTATGACATATGAATAAATGGAAACAAATTTCGGAATGGAAATGGCCTTAGTGGTTTCTTTAAGTTAACTTGGATAATCGTATGAATAAGGATTACTTAAAAATAACATAAACAAATGGAAATGATTAATATGTTGTTTTTGTGTTTCTTGTAGTCACCTTCATTAAGACACTAATAATTAAAGTGGAAGTCCTCGAGATCAAGAATGGTAACTCTTTAGGGGTCACTATTCTAAAGACATCTTCCTCTATCTAGTTCTACAAACCTGCTATGTGCCCTCGTGCACTAGTGCAACTAGGGTACCTTTGTGTCCCAGGGTTGATGGTTGAAGGGTACTGTGTTGCTTGTATGGGCTAGCATGACTGGTGTACCTTTATTCCTTCGGCTTCTTGATCTCCCCCTCGAGTTAAATAAATAGGTTTGTTGTGCTAATTAAATGGAAAACACTAATCATATAAAGTGAAAGATTATTGAGCCAGACCCAGATGGATTATATCATATGTATCGGTCCACCGGTTATAATAGTGGCCAAGAATGACTTGCCCTGGAAGATGTATATGTTTTTTGGTCCACCGACTATAATAGTGGGGGATTGCGAGCTTAATAAACCAACCATTGGATGGTAATAAATTATGTGAAGACACTAATCATTTACATTAGAACACTATGTGAGTCGGGGCCAGACCGATCCACCAATAAGAATAGTGGCCTGGTGTAGGATGCCCTAGAGACCAGTCCACCTGCAAATAAAAGTGGTTAAGTGTGTCTTGCCCTGAAGTGTATTCTGGTCCATCGGTTAGAATAGTGGAGTTCCCGCACTCACATAAATATCATTCGAGAGATGATATTAAATAATTGTTTAATTAATGGCTTATGACCAAAAGTATTGATTTCACTTTTATGATCTATTGATATGGTATAAGTTGGCTTCCATGCTTGTCTTCGCTTGGGCTTGTGATGAAATTGCTAAGTATGCATATTTTGTGTTACACATTCCCTATTGTGTATGGTATTGCATTGTGTATTAGTTCTTATGACGATTGTGATTTTCTTAAGCCCGCATATGTTATCGTTTTATATAATTTAAGTATGTGGGCCCTGTCTTTCAATATCATAGTACTAAAGGGATCCATTTGTAGGCCCCTAACTATTCCATAGTAGTGTCCCTTGTAGGTTTATTGCAGATGTTATTCAAATGGGTATTGGGTTAGAGCGTAATAATTGTACAGGAATGATTTCAGGGTTTCTCTTTTAACCACCTTTTATTTTCTTATTTAAAATGGTTTTACTTTTATAACCACTAATAGTAGGTTTTATTCTTGTAACAAAATTAATGAGCTACTCTGTTTAAATAAAAGTCTGAATTTATGTAATCGTGTTATTTTCCTTTTAGCCTTGGTACTTGGTACTGGAATGATAGGAGGAAACCGGTCTGGTACTAATTGTGGTGGTAGAATCCCCAAAATTTATGGTTTTTTCTTTGGCTAAATTTTAAATAAAACAAAATTTTTTAATAGAAAATGTTGATATATTATAATTACATTTGCTAATTGTTGACTTCACTACTAGATTATGAAATGGAATATTGATGGGTTGACTCTCTTCTCCCCTACATTGATGAATCACCGGTATAACATGAGGATGGAATCAACCCTAGAGGTTGTTTGGTTCTCCTTGCCATTAAGTGTGTATATGCTTATGTGGAAAGTTAGTGAGTCTATGGCCTTCATGAATGATAATATGACTTCATGTATTTCTATCTTTATATATGGCCTTATCATAATGCATATTGTAAATATTTATTTGTGATAAACTGGTTTACTTATGCACATTGAGGGAGCAACATGGCATACTCAATATGTATAGTACTGATGTACTCATTTGCTCGGTCACCTACTTATTCCCTCGAGTAGAGGACCTTGTGTAGGTTTATAGGGATAGCTAGTAAAGGGCCTACTTCAGATGGGTCAGACTTGTGAACAAGGATAATTGGAAGGTTTGATGGCGTCCATGGAGGATCATGGTATTTGTTTTGGGCCTCATGCCCCAACCTATGCTTTGTGATTTTGTGATTTTGCATGTTTAATGTGCATTCTATAATGACTTGATGAGAACTTATTAGGGTCATTTGTTGTAGACATTTTGTAATCATTTTGATTAAATCATTATTTATGCACTCTATTTTTTCAGTATTTTATTTATTTAGCCTTGTATCTAGGGATGTAAACGGGACGGGTTTTACCCGATATCCGACGGATAAAACCCAACGGATATATAAACGGATATGGATAAACGGGTTCGGGTACGGATACGGGTATGGAGAAAAAAAATCCGTCGGGTTCGGGTACGAATACGGGTAATGGGTCTCCATATCCGTACCCGTATCCATATCCGTTTTAATACCCGTCGGATAAAACCCGATATAAAATTACCTTTTTACCCCTCATATATATAACATATTCAATATATTCAGTAAGGTTATAATAGTAATTAAGTTAAATTAAACAATTAAATTTAACTTATCTAATATCTATCTGCCAAACCCTATCTATCAACCCAATTCCATTTCCATTTCGTTTGAATCGTTTCGCCGCCCCGCCCCTCAGCCCCTGTAACCTGTTTTGCTTTTGCGCCGTTGCTGCTGTTCTTGTTCGACAGAATCTGAGAATCGACACTTCGAGTAAGTATCCCAATTCCATTTCGTTTGAATCGTTTCGCCGCCCCGCCCCTGTAACCTGTTTGGCTGTTTTGCATTGCGCCGTTGCTGACTTGCTGTTCTTGTTCGACAGAATCGACAGTTCGACTTGAGTTTCGGGCCTTTCTACTTCAGGCTTCCTTCGACAGTTCGACGAGTCACGCAGCGTTTTTTTTTCAAAATCTTGTCTTGGTCAGCTTCTCTTCTTCGTTCTTGGATGCGTGCGCGATTCTTTGTTTAATTCCCTCCTATTCATCTTCTCATTTCCCTCGACTTCATCATCAACAGCTTGCTTCACAATAATCATATTTCTTCATTCACATGTCAGCATACCAGTCTTGCTTTGTTTGCCTTAAATTCATGAGCACATCGTTCAGCCTTGAAAAAGATATGTATAATAATCAAAAAAAAAATGAAGATGAAGGAGATGGGTAATTAATATTAGCATAATCTTAGCCAGTGTTCTTAAACATGAGCATGACTGAGCACAGAAAACACGTTCTCAAGACCAGGATATAAGTTCGAAAGTTATGAAACAAATTACCTCCCTTTTTGTGTGTCACTGTTGCCTTTTCTTTCCTTTCTTCTTAGATTTACCCACATATTGCTCATCTCCAGCATTGTTGATAGTTGGAGAAATGGGTTGAGGGGGGTTTCAGCATTGGAGTTTATAAAAATTCTAGGATTTCAAAGAGACTGGTGATTGATAGCAGTTATCAGTGTTTGCATACTCTATGACTTAATAATCTGAGTTTGAATTTTTGGAAATTTACTGGGTCAAGTACTGGTTTCGAGATTGAGAATGTTGAATCGTAGGAAGAAATGGAACTTAATTTTGGAGGACTTCATTTTTATGATGATGAACTGACTGGCTTGATATGCACAATTCCTCAACTTCTTAAGCAACTTTGCAACGTTAAGATACTTTTGGTTTGCAAATTTGGAACTCAAGTATATATGCTCATAATTTAAAGCATTATTAGTTTGACTAAATGTGCTAGCTAGCTTTCTTACAATTCTTCATACAGTTTAAAACTACTGGAAGGGCAAGAAGGCAGGTTACCTATACCTTTTCTCTTACTTCAAATGCTAGTAACAGACATTTTCTCTTACTCCTGACTTTAGCCATACCAAAGTTTAGTTGGAGAAAGGTGGTGTTAAGGGATATCCGAAACTTTAACTCAAGCCATGATAATATATCATGTAAGTCATACACACACACACACCCCCCTCAAAACATACATTGTTGTTATATAAAAAAGGGGAATAATATATGCATACCCAGAACCAATCCTAGCAGCCTTATTCATATTCATCTAAATCTATCTCTGTAATGGCAAGGACATCAAAACAGAACATTATTGATACATAAAAAATGGGAATAATATATGAATACCCAAGACTAATCCTAACAACCTTATTCATATTCATCTACATCTATCGTTGAACATGGAAGCTAAGCAAATACTCACACCTCCCTACCAGCTGCTGGGCATGACACCCTCCCTCCTAAAAATAAATCAGTTCCATGAAATCATTACAACTTATTTAATAAACAACAGTGGTACTCATATGTTCAAAGGTCCATGGTTCCATGACATGAACTTCATAGTCACTACCAATCCAAAGACAGCTATATACTAGTAAATTCTATTTATTTAATTCTCCTATATATATAATAATGCTCATTCATCACATCAGAAATTCACTACCAAAAATATCATTTAATGGATCATGGTGTCCCATAAACAACAACATCAGCAACATTAAGAAGAGAAACTCTGCATCACAAAATTCAATCTCTTCTTCAAAAGATGGAATGTAAAAAATGCAACAAAAATCTCATTCCACAAAATCAGGACATACTCTTGTTCAACAAATAACTCTGCGATGAACTTACTAAATTGGTGCAACACACCCACCTCATGATTTAAGAATTACTATCCGCGTCTCCTAAAGATTACTACTCATCCAAAATAAGAATAATTAGGGTTTCAGAATTCATTTGTTGCTAACTTTATATCAATAAGCTGCAATAAGAAGTCACCTAACATATAAAAACCAAAAAGATGGCATAAAAAACTAAGGTGACCCAAATTATTGTTTAAAATAATTTTTTTTGTAACAAAAAAAAACTAAGGTCGTATTCTCTTCAACTTATTTTTAGTTTTTTACTAACCTTGTTTGATCTTATCTTATTATGTTTATAATCGTTATCATTATTAATATTATCATTATTAAGTAAATATAAATAAGTGAGAGTAAGTAAATATTATGTTCTCTTGTTGTGCAGCGTTTGGGATCTCCTAAAATAGTTTGATGGCATCAAGTAGCCAACCTAATACTGATTCACAAAGTCTACCACCATATTCTTCCGGCGCAGCTAGTAATCCTATACCTAGTGAACCATCAACCAATGAGGAGGTAGAAGAAGTGAATCCATTTTCTTTAGTGAAAAAAAGGAAGAAAACTTCAGTTGTTTGGGATTATTTTAATGCGGCAGAAATTAACGGTTTGAAAAAAGCAATTTGTAAAGGTTGTAATAAGAGTTTGAGCAGTGATCCAAAAAATGGTACTTCTCATTTGCATGATCACATGAGGAAATGTGTACGTTTAAGGCCTATACAAGGGGTAGGACAAACTAAGTTGTGTTTTGATCAGAAGGGGGAAGGAAAAGGAAAGCTTATGGTTGTTGAATTTAATCAAGAAGTTGCAAGGCGTGAGCTATGTAATATGGTAGTTATGCATGAGTATCCAATTTGTATAGTGGAACATGAAGGCTTTAGAAGATATTCAGCAGCTCTTCAACCATCATTTAAAATGATTTCAAGGAACACTTTGCGAAGCGATATTTTCAAGTTGTTTGAATATGAAAAAGATAAAACAATGTCGTTGTTGAGTAGTAACAATAGTCGAGTTTCAATCACAACAGATATGTGGACATCTCAGAATCAAAAAAAGGGTTTCATGGCTATCATGGCTCACTGGATTGATAATTATTGGACCTTGCAAAGTCGAATAATAAGGTATACTAAATTCATAAAAATGGTAGTTCTTTGCAATTATTAATATTATGTAATTATATGTTGTTCTTTGGTTTATTTATTGTATTATTGTATTTTGTTGAAGGTTTGTCTATGTTCCAAGTCCGCATACATCTGAAGTTTTGTGTGATGTTTTGGTCAATTGTTTGATGGAATGGAATATTGATTCAAAACTTACCACATTGACCGTCGATAATTGTACTACCAATGATGCTTTGATCGGAGATTTGAAAAATAGATTTGAGTCGAAGAGTTTTTTATTGCGTGGGAAATATTTTCATATGCGTTGTGCTGCTCATGTGCTTAATATTATTGTTAGCTATGGTATGGAAATCATTCAAAAAGCTATTGAGAGCATACGAGAGAGTGCGATGTATTGGAAAGCCACACCAAAAAGGCTGGAAAAGTTTATGGAGGTTTGTCGTCAAAAAGAAATTCCGTATAGTAGAGCGTTAACACATGATTGTAGGACAAGATGGAATTCAACATTTTTGATGCTTGATGTTGCTCTAATGTATGAAGATGTGTTTGCTCGCTTGGCACGGTTGGAATCTAATTATAGTTGTTGTCCTACAAGTGATGAATGGAATTTGACTCGATCTATTTGTGAGAGATTATCATTATTTTATGATGTCACTTTGATGTTTTCTGAGAGTAGATATCCTATTGCCAATTTATACTTTCCCAAGGTTTGTGAAGTCAGAATGTCTTTGATTGAATGGTCTCTTGATCAAGATGAAATTATTAGTGGTATGGCAACAAAAATGATAGAAAAGTTTGATAAATATTGGAGTGTGATTCATGAACTGATGGCTGTGGCAACTATTTTGGATCCAAGGTATAAATTAAAGTTGATAGAGTTTTATTATTCTATCATTTATGGGAGCACCTATGATGAAGAGGTAGATAATGTTCGTAAAATATGCTATGAATTGTTTCATGAGTATGAAGAGAATTATAAGCGTAGGGAGATAAGTTCATCAATATCGCGCGATTCTGGTGTTAGTACTCAAAGTTGTGGTTCAAGTCTTAGTAGTGTGACTTCGGGTTCTAGAATCTCCCTTAAGCTTAATTATAATCAATGGTTGGCGAGCCAAGACATAACTAGTGCGCCACAGAAGACCGAGTTAGATTGTTATTTGGAGGAGCCTGTGATGCCAGAAATGGATGACTTTGACGTGTTATCATGGTGGAAGACAAATACTAAGTATCCAATTTTACAACGAATGACCAGAGACGTATTTGCCATCCCTATTTCTACAGTTGCTTCTGAGTCAGCTTTTAGCACAAGCGGGAGATTTGTAAGTCCTC
This sequence comes from Tamarix chinensis, assembly GCA_030549775.1. Lineage (NCBI taxonomy): Eukaryota > Viridiplantae > Streptophyta > Magnoliopsida > Caryophyllales > Tamaricaceae > Tamarix > Tamarix chinensis. Next base: position 36,907,723 of record CM060172.1, read on the forward strand.
ATCACAACCGATTACACCCAAAAACTCTAGAAGCATTAATGTGTTGTAGAGATTGGCTTTGGGCTAGTATAAGGAATGAAGGTAATATTTAAATTTATATATTTGATGTTTAAATAATTATAATATATCTATTATTATATTTGTTTAATTCTAATGTTCTAATTTTTTTTAATTTTTGTTAGATAATGATGGTACTGCGAACTCAACTTATCATAGGTTTACCTTACAAAATGAAGAATCCGACTCAGATGTTGGTGAGCATGAGGTAAAACTTGTCATAAATATTATTAGTGATTAAAATATTTGATTACACTTAATTATTTAATTTATTTATGTTTTTTTAGATGAATGCATAAACCAAAAGATATGAAGGTTGAAGATGGAAAGACAAATTGGTGAATGGTGATATGGAATTTTTGGAGCTCAAAACGAACAGCTTCTCTATGCTATTTTTAGCTAATCAAAGTTATATTATTATGTTTCACATGCATTGATTTCAGTTTTATTTGTGGAAGTATTTGTATAAACAAACATTATTGGCTATGGTGTTTTAAAACTAGACTTGTATTATTGTTGATTGCTTTATTGTTTGATAAATTGGTGAATGGTGATATTGATAATATGGATTTGTTGGAGCAGGTTGAAGATTTAAACTTGTTGGAGCAAGTTCAAAATTTGATCTTTAAATAATAGGTTGTTTGATTGAAATTATAGATTTTATATATCATATACAGTATATGATAGGTTAAGTAAAAATTCAAACAGGTATCGGATTTATCCGTCGGGTAATATCCATTGGATTATTTAAACGGGTAACAGATTATCCGTCGGGTAATATCCATTGGATAATTTAAACGGGTAACGGATTATCCGTCGGGTAACGGATATCCGACGGATACGGATATGGATATATTAATGGATATCCATTCGGATACGGATATGGATTCGGGTATAATATACTTATCGGGTATTGGGTACGGGTATGGGGATACCCGCCCCGAACCCGCCCCGTTTACATCCCTACTTGTATCTTATATGAAGTAGGTGATGAACGTTTATGATGTGTGTGGGAGGATGGGATTCTCAATTATATGATATTAATGCTCGAATTGTGCTTGGTTATTAAATTGAAGATTCGATGGTGTTGGATTAAGGTTAAAAGTCTTCGAATAAGAAGGAAGGGTGATGGTGATGAATCGAATATGTTGATGTTAATTCGGTGGTCATGGATAACTAATGATGATGGTTTGAATAAGATGAGATAATTATGATGTTCATCTGACAATGATGTTTGTGATGATGGTGTTTTGAATGTTTGGGTTTGATGGAAGATGATTTTGTGGGTTAAGGTTAGCGTTAGGGTTTAGCTTTGAAATTGGGGTTAGGGTTAGGTTATGGTTTGGATTTTAGGGTTAGGGTTTCAATTATCTTTGACTTTGGGTGATGTTTGGATGATAATGATGGCTAGAAAAATATGGATTATGGAAAGAAGAAAGGATATGACTTAATATCTAATTCACACGCATAACGAGATTAAGATTTTCAAGCTTAATCATTCACACATATTCGATTAACTTGAATTGAACTCACATAAAATTCAATTTGCATTCAAATTCAATATTGATCATCATCTTCTACATAATCGTGACTTTATGACTTCATATAGTCATCCTACCATTTAGTTAAAAAGCATAATTTAAAAAGATAGTAAGCGAAAGGATATTATGCTACTTTATGTTAACTTTATTCTCTAGCTAATATCCAACCCTACTACTTAATTAACTAATTAGCTAATTAGCTAAATTAATAATTTCACATGACCAAGCTACATATTTCCTCCCCATGCACGTGACCATGCATTCCATTCGTTTGTTTAGTAGCTTGTTTGGTACATTTCTAGTAATGTAACCATTTGTTTGTCATCAATTTTATGGGAGATACTTTCCAATTAAAGAATAATTTATTCCATGATTACGAAATCCAATTCTTGAGTGTTTGCTCCTTCATCAGCCTAACATATGTGAGGTACGACAGTAACAACTCATTATTTTGTGAGTTTTATACTTATTTAACAAGTAAATCACGTACAATAGAATAAGCTATACACAACTTATCAAGTTTGAAGAAATAATCATCTTGTAGTAAATAACTACCACAACTATCATTCTTTTTGCACATATTATAGATGTCAACAAAATCTTTATCCTTCTCATAAAGTTCCTTTAACATCTCAAATCTCAATAGCTTAACATCCATCATGATTAATATCATGGATCTATGAGAGAAAGCATATGCAAAGCTATTTTTTAACCATCAAAATGTATGACAGAAAATATAAAGCATTGTAAGAAACTAACCCATTTTACATGCCTCATATTAATTTTCTTTTGCCTATGCAAATATTTAAAACTATCATGATCCAAATTCAAAACAAATGGTTTAGGCCTTTGGTAATGACTCCATGATTCTAGACAACATATGATAGCACAGAACTCTTTGCCATATGTGGTACAGTTTATTCTTACTCCATTCAGTTTCTCACAAAAAAATACAATAGCTCATTTTTCCTATGAGAGTACACCTCCTGTCCATACATGTAATTTCAAATAATTTCTCAAAGTCCGGTAAAGCTATTACTGGTGCATTGCATAGCTTATTTTTTAAAGTTTGAAAGGCCTTGGTTGCATCCTCACTCTAATTAAATTCAGCCTTTTTCTTGAGTTGGGTTATCCGTGAGTCAATAGTAGAAAAATCATTAATAAATATCCTATATAAACTTGCCAAACTATGAAAACTCATCACTTCATGAATATACCTAAGTGTCAACCAATTGTTAATTGCCTCAATTTTTGTGGTATCAAATTTAATATCTTTACTACACACTATATACCCAAAGATAACTATATTTAAAAGCAAAAAGTCACACTTCTCTATTTTTCCATAGAATTTAGCCTTCTATACACAAGTATATCAACTAAGTACACTACAATGAAAACTCAAAGAAAAGGTTGAAGAACTTCATTTAGCAGTCTCAAGCAATCACTGATGCCTCCAAGGCATAATCATAAAAAGATTTGTAGGTCTTGTGCAAGAGTTGCCACCAACATCTCCTCGAGCCTCAGACCCAACTAAAAATGATATACCTTCATCCTCTCATCGATGTCAACCTCAAGATCAAAGTGTACCAAGTACAAACAACAATTGTAGTACTCCTCCCCCGAAGATGTCCTCTGACAAAAAGCCATGAACTTGTTGTACTTGGTCATCCTTAAGCAAGAAGGATAGAACTGAGTATAATAACCCATATTTTTTTTTGTAAATGGTTGAATGAGAATTATGTAAATTTTGGACCTTTGATTTTGATTTCATATTATGATTTGGTGTGGAAATTTTTTTATTTGAAAACATGTTGAAAATAGAGTTTATTGAGTTTTGAAGCCAACTTGATTAACTAGGCCCATAAACCAATCAATTGGTTTGTCATTTCTACAAATTTAGTTTTCTCAGCTAAACTGATTAACTGGTTATGGGGTACTTATTGACTTGTTGGATTTAAGAGGATTTTTCTTACATTAAGTAAGTGATTCTCAATTCTAAAATGTTTAGTAAGTATTCTTGCATGATGGCATAAATGAATATTTTTTGTATAAGTGATGTAGTGATCCAAAGTCAAACTTGGCCCATGAACCTGTGGCACTTGTTTTGGAAGCCCTTGGGTTTTCCCCATTTGCTCACAAGTCAGAATATGTTACATGCCTTACTTGGGCGTGTGATTAAAGCCTTATTCAATAAAGACCAAGCAAGTAGAAGCCCAAGGAGATCCGTGGTTATTTTAGTCTTATTTATTTTTATTTTCGTGTTTTTATTATTATAATAAATAATGTAGCTCTTTCAAATGGGTATTTAATCCCATTAAGAAGGGAGGCAAAAGGTGCGCCAGATTAAGGAATTGCTGTTGTTTCATTTCTATTCATTAAGAAGCATTTGATGCCTTAATGAGGGGATTTAAAAGGGGGCATATCTTTAATTCTTAGATGTTATAGCTGAATGGTTTTGGGGTTATTATTCAACCAAACCGTTGGCTTTCTTTTGCTGTATGATATTTCCTATAAATACAAGTTTGAAGAAAGGAATAATAATTCCTGATTATTCACAATATACCTTATGGTTTTCTCTTTGCTTTGAGTTTGTCTCAAGTTAAATATTATTTTCTTATAGCTTTGAGTTTGTCTTGAGTTATAAGATTAGGGTGAGCTTTGAGTTTGCCTTGAGTTCTTACCTAAGATCCCAGAACTGAGTGTGTTCTTGAGTTTTGGTTCATTTTTATTATTTTATTACTAATTACTTTCTGTCCAAATTTGAGTATTCCTTCTTGAGACTAAAATTAACTTTGTGATCTAAGAGGGTGTTTTGATAATTACATCATGTAGATGATTAGATTGGATGATTTAAATACAAAGCATGAAATTTGGTAAAATAGGATATGATGATTCTATGATGAGAAACCCATGTTTTTATGTGGTTAAAATGATTTATATGTATGAATCTACATGAAATTTATGGTTTAGTGCTGTGTTAGGGCCAATCGATCGAATAGTTAGGTCAAACTGATTGATTGGTTTCTAGAACAGCTGAATGGTTAACTCAACCTATCAACTGGTAAGCTTGTAGAAACTTTGGTCTTTTTCTCTACTTAAACCCATCAATTGGTTTGGTAGAATTAATGGACTACTCTATGAACAGATAATTAGTTTGCCTAAACTGATCAATTAGTTTGAGGAAAGCTTATTTTGGTTGAGTCAAACCAATTGATTGGTTGACCCAAACTTATCAACTGTTTGGTGCAACCAATTGACTTGTTGGGCCAGACACATTGGTTGGTTTGACTGGTTTACACAATTTGCTTCTTTTTGGTTTGATTATGCTTTGAGGTTATGTTTGGAACTATACCATGATTATGAATTTTATCATGAACTATTAGCCTAATGAAAGTATTAACATGGATAATAATTTATGGCATACTCTATGAAAAATGTAAGGACTAAATGAGTATTTCACTTATGATAAGTGATGATATTAAGAAAAGAGTAATGAGAATTAATATGGGCTTGAATTAAATAATATTGGGCAAGGATAAATTGAAAACCGCATGGTGGAAAAAATGGAAAGAAATGATTGGTATGGACTAATATGGAAAATTGCCTTGCTTGTTTTATAAGGGATTCGTATGATCACCCATCCTTATTAATCAATTAAAACATAAGAGAGTTGAGTTGAGTATGAGTCTAGGTTACCTAATCTTCGATGAGCGTTTTTGGTACCTTCAGACTTTGCCTTCAAGTGGGATCCTAAGAGATGTCAGTGCCTTACTTACTCTAGACACTAATGATGTACTTGGGACTTATGTCCATATTGGTTGGCTTCGGCCTAAACTTATGTCTATTTTGGCAATTAACTTTGGCTCAGACTTACGTCCAATTGGTGAATGGATTTGGCCTGGTCTTTATATCTCTTATTTGAATAGGCTTCCATGGTATGTGAAACCATGGGATGGTTCACAATCCATTGCTCAATGATAATAAATAAAGATGGTAAATGTTGGTTGATAATTTATGAATGATGACCAAGTAAATGGCTAATGATTGGTTAAAAATGGAAGTAATGGCATGATTAACCAAAATTAATAGTCAAAATGACTAATTAGTTATGGAATGGAATATTAATTAATTGATTGACCTAGCTCATACATGGGTAAGTATATGGCATATCTTTGAGGATTGAGTAAATGGAAATAAATCCTTGAGGTTGATTGTATTCTCTTTGCTAGTACATGTATGAGTGTTCATGTGATGATAATATGAAACAAGTGATATAATTTATTGGGTTGAGATTGCATGAGAGTATATCTCTACGTACTCTTACCTTTATATATACATGTACACATGACTTTATCATAGCACATGTTGCATCATATTTCCACTTACGGTAGAATTTGTATAATTGTATTTACTTGGTATGTAACATACTGATGTGCCCATTACTACAAGTAGAGGGCCCATGTGCAGGTCTTTGGGGATGACCAATAAAGGATCTACCTCATTTGCATTAGGGCTTGAGAGCAAGGATATCCAGAAGGTTTTTGTTGGATTCGTGCCGGACCAAGATTTTAAATTAGGTATCATACCCTAATTCATTTTACTATAGCCTCATACTTTATCTACATGTATTTTGAAATGATTTGGTCAGAATCTATTAGGGTCCTCCGACATAAACATATTTAAAGTTGTTTAATTAAATTGTTATTTTGTGTACTTTGTTGTTTTAAGTGTTTGGGTTGCTTTTGGCCTTATATCTGATGTGCGGTAGATTACAGACGTCTATCTTGTGTCAGGTATGGCGGTAACACCCCGTTCATTTTTTTCTAGGTATTTTTTGCTTTCGCAAATATTTTAATAAAAATTTTTAATAGTAAAAAATGAGGGTGTTACACCGAGGCCTAAGCATCTCAATTGGTGACCTCTCCACCACTCTTTAGCATGACCCCATAGATGGAATACCTCGATATCCGCCTGCCTACTTTCTGGGAAACCACTAGCCGCAAAGATCTTCTTAAAATCCCTCAACCAACGCTCCAATATGTCTAAGTCTTCTCAACCCTCAAAGACCGAAGGGTGATGAAGATTAACCCGACGAAGCCAATCCTCTAATGGAGGCATCGGAAAAGGAGGTTGCAGCGTCAGTTGTGGAGCCTCCTTATGTTGAATCTATCACTCCATGAATGCTCGAACCAACTCCATGAAATGCTTGAGATGCCAATTTGTGGCCATTGAAACCCTAAAATACTAAGTTGCATTAGAAAGGAATCAAATAGTAACCACACCATTAGTACACATGAAGGTAGCATATTGCACATAAGGCCATAAGTTAGTCCTATTCTATAAAATTGAGGCAAACTCTCAACCCAAACCAATGCTCACTCATAGACCAGATAGTATTCTACAAGTTCGGATTAAACTGAAGACATTAATTTTTGCCAAACAACTCCAAGATTTAAAATCATAGGCCCCGATACCAACTTATAACACCCCCAATTTTTGAATCAATTTTTTTTTTAACACAATGTGGAAGCATTTCAAAAACAAAACAAGAGAATGTTATTATCATATCAATAATGAGAGAGTTGTAATCATCACCTAATCTATGCCTAATGCAAGGTAAAACGAAATAAGAGACAAAAGAACACATGCTCATACCATTCACATGACAATACAAGATAATAAAGATTAGAGTAATATTATTGATTGAATGGATTTGATAGTTTTACAAAACCAAATATAGGAAATCAAACCAAAAGTTTAAATAACTAGAAATACAAAAACTTCTCAACACAGTGGGAAAAATACTTATAACTAGTTAGCCTACCTCTTAGATATTGATATAAACCTCCAACTCCAAGCAATAGCCCGCTAATGACCCACGTCATCACCTTCACCATACTCTAACTAAGTATCTTAGGAAAAATTTTGTTAATTAAGATCATGTAATGATCTAAATACTATGAAATTAATCTCAAAATACTAAAATATGCTTATTAACATAGTTTAATTCTAATTAGATGTTTTCATAAGCATTAGAGAGAAATTTAAATCAAAATTAGAAATGAATATGAAATTATTGATGACCAGTGGATGGGTTTAGGCAAACCAGTAAACTACTTTGCCGAGAACAATAATATTAATTTCCATAGTGCAACAATCAATCAGTTATGTAAACTAATCGATCGGTATGCCTAAAATTTATATTTTTTATTATTATTTCAAGTCTATTTCAAAACCAAAACTCATTTATTTTATATTAACATAATTCTAAATACAATTTGAAGGATTTTGGGATAGGATATTATAGTTTCAATGCCCATGTACTCATTAAGGGGTGTATGTCATGCAAAAAGTTCCACATTACCATATATTATTGTTGATTTGTAATATGTACATACCAATATCAATAATGATGATGCATTAATTTACTTTTCATGTAGTCAAAGAGTTATGAAATTAAAGATGAAGTCCAACATTACCAATGGCAATTATTGAAAATCATTTTGATTTTAGGGTGCAATTTTTTTTTCCAACATATGTATAAAGCATGCCAAATGAAATTTTAACTATTGTCCAATAAGAAAAATCGAAACTTACCAAAGACTCAATGTTTTGAATGTTTGAAAATGAGATGTTCGTCCAACCATTGGTGGTATTTATATACCCTATTTGGTTGGATATGGGGAATGCAAATTTTGAATCTAGAAATATGGATAAATACTTATCGTTAGATAAAAAAAAAGGTGGAATGCTGATCTGCAACAAAGGTGACATATGAATGTGGGTTATAGCCAATCATACAAAGACATGTGGCAATATGGAACAATTAGAATTTTTTAAAATTACAGTAGCAAACACATTACTGTACAATCAAAAACAACAATAACAAATAGAATAATAAATAATATAATCATATAATATTAAGTTTTGGAGGAAAAAAAGTTTCAATGTATATATAGTAAGATTAATAAGCCAATAACCTAAATTATTACATTTTGATATGTCAGTTTCATTACATGGGTGTGAAAAAATAGATCCTAGATTATTTATTAATACAGTTTTTTTTTTGTTATCCTTCCCAAAATAAAATACGTTTGGTTATTACAGTTAAAACTGTATGTATGCATGTAATTAAAGTGTTAATATATATGTGTGTGTGTGTGTGTATTTGGTTTTTAAGAAACATGCTTATTTTGACATAAAATTTTGTCAGGGCCAACCCTGCGGATGCATAATCTTTGTATGAAACTGTAAGAACCGCGAGTCCGAACTTATTTTGATCTTAGTACATGAGATGAATGTCAGAAGAATCAGCCTACTCACGCTCGGGGCTAACGACACAAATTGAATCCAAGCCTCTAACTGAAGGAAAAAAGGGGGGGGGGGGATTTCTACGTGCTTATACAATTGTTACGGTGGCTCGTTAAGTTAAGTAAATTTAAAACATATCGTGCGTATCGTCGCTCAATCCCATATTAGTGGACACGTCTTTTTGATCATCTGGATACTGCATGACAGATCCATCACCGAACAACCATTCCTCAAATACTGACAATAGACCTTGTCCACCGTTCTTTTTCTGCTTCGCCAGCTCATGTGAAGAAACTGATGGTGAAAGATCACAGCTTCCTGGTGAATCAAAAGACTCAAACCCAAAGAACGACTCAAATGTCGGATCATTACAGAACTCCGCCCGTACGGTGCTATTATTTTTCTCCTCTCCTCCACTCTGTGTAGTTCCTTCATAGTCACCAGCACCAGTACTACTGGAATTACAAGACTGTTGATCGCCCGGCGACGAGGACTCCCGATTCCCTGAAACTGCAGCAGCTGAATCGTCTTTAGATGTCGATTCCTTCTTCATCCATCCTTGTAGCAACCTTGCTATGTTTTCGGTGCTCGAGGCGTAACTACTTGATTGGATGCATTTTGTCATGTTCATTTGTTCGCCACTAGAAAAATACGCACTTGTTTTGGCGGCTTTGGTGGTTGTATTTGGCGATGCTATTGATGGTTTTATGTCCATATCGATCAAAGAACCTGATACAGCTGCTTCTGGTTGTTTACTCTCATCTTGTTCGATTGATAAGGCATCGTGAAGAGCTTGTTTCGCCATGTTAATATTTGTTTGGAGTCTCCTTTCCCATTGCCCCCTTGAGACAGACGACTGATCTTTTGAGGGCGAAAAGTCATCTGCCAGTTTTGTGTTATCACGACTGGTGGTAAAACTGCCCGCGAAATCCTCAATTGTTCTCAGTTTCTTCTTCAAGTGAGTGTTCCAGTAGTTCTTGATGTCATTGTCTGTCCTCTGTGGAAGATAGGACGCTATGGCTGCCCATCTGTGTATACAAAATTCAGGAATTAAACTATCATAAGCATCAACTTCACCACACATAAATTTCGTGATGTAATTTATATCATAAAAACATGCATTATTATCGAATAATTAACTATTTATAACTTAGTTTCTTAATCTCCGAACTCACACTTAATGTAAATCAATGGTTAAAGGTACCCAGAGCATGATGCTCTAATAGTATCATCTCACGATTTTTGTACAGCAGGATACCTACTTGAATCCCCATACTTGAACTAGGGTATATCCCTTCCGTTATAGGTAAAAAAATAAAAAAATAAAATAAAATAAAATTTATAGATTAACGTATAGGTAACCCAAAACAGAATCCGGGTCGGTCAATTAATAATAATAATAATAATTTATATATATATATTTGGTTCCTTAAGAAATAGTGCATACCGATTACCGAGTAGGGCCTGGAGATGGATAATCATCTTCTCTTCCTGATCGGTGAAGTTACCTCTTTTGATGCCAGGCCTCAAGTAATTTGTCCATCTTAGTCTACAACTCTTACTGCATCTGAGCAAACCTGATGAATTCGATTGTAAGACAGATCAAATTTTGGCCCAAAAAATATATATATATATATAGATTTACCGACTCGCGTGTCGCGTCACATTAGGCTGATAGGCTTTTACGATTTAGATATCTACGAGAAAGTAGAGACTGTGATGGAACTCTAAATGTGCATCAAGGTATCACAATTTCACAAACAATAATATGTAACGCCACAATGAAGTGTATAGAATTTTCACAATCCCAGTTACATTCGTAGAGCAAGGAACTGAGATACCCTAGCGAGAGATCGTACGAAGACTTGGCACTGACCTGTATTTACAGGAACAGCCCTCCAATTGCCAGGACCTCGTTCTTGTATGTAAGAAACAAGAACAATATCTTCTTCAGGAGTCCACGGTCCCTTTTTCACACCTGTCTTATCGCAACACGGTGGTCTTCCCATTGTTCTTACCTACTCAGACTAGACCTTTTTTTTTTCTCTGATCTTATTTCTGCTCTCACAACGCTCACACACCGGCCGGTTATATATGTATGCATAAACTGATAAACACATGCACTCCCTTTACTAGTCTCTCTCTCTCTACCCTCTTCAATACATTTGCTTTTGCTTCTTTCGATTTGGAATATTTGATGATCTGAAGAGTTCAAGGACTGGAGGTTATTATGCTGGATCTACTACATATAGGAAGGAAGTGGCAACTTTAACTTGGAAGAGAGAGTACAGCAGTGAAGTAATCAATAACATACGCTGACCTATTCACAGCTAAAAAGTATGAGCTACTTATCCCACCAATAAATAGAGAGATTGAAGGAGAACCATAACCTCCATAAATAGAGAGAGAGAAATCAAGAGGGGTAAAACAAAAATTTAACAAAAAGAGGCAGCAGATGACAGCAGAGTGCATTTACTCGTCGGCACAGGAAAGCTACGCCAATTCTTTTCAAAGCTGAATGCACCATCTTGGCTCTTCTCTTGCCTCATCAAACCGCGTCGCATTCATTATTGATTGCATTTATGATGCCACCCTAAAGTCTTGTGGCCATATTTATGCAACAAAATTATTATGCTCTACTGTCTTTCCTTTCCTTTTGCCAGGAATTTTACAATTAGCTGCGATTAGTTAAACCCAAAGAACCAAAACTACGATGTCAATTATAACCATATGACACATTTTTGAATAGGAGAATGATTCAGCAACCCTCAGGATCGTCTACCCTTAGCTGATATGGCTTACATATAAGCAATTTATTGATTTGTTGGCAAGGCATCAATTGAGCACAACCATCCGTAGCATTAATGTACTGGGAAATGTCGAAAAATAGTGAACAATGAAAAGACTCCTAGTTAATGCCAGCTACTAGCTGTGGTTACTCTAGTAATTTTGCCCACTTGTGTTCTTTTAGGCTCCGTTTGGATTGGGGTGGAAGAAGGTAAATGGAGGTGAATGAATTGATTCATCCCGTTTGGATATCAGGTTAATAATTTTACCTAGGTAAATCAAGGTTAATGTTTTACTTCCATTTACCTCGATTAACCTCATTTTTATTAACCTCCGATTTCAGGGGTAACGAAGGTGAAGGTGAAAGAATAAGTAAATTTTTAACTTGTTAGGACCAAAATATCCCTCAATATGACTTATTTATTTAATATAAGATATAAATATCATTTTTATTATTATTTTAATATTCATTCACCTCAATTTAAACAAAAATTTTAAAATATTCACCCCAATTCACTCAGGTTAGGTTAATATCATCCAAAGAATATTTTAAAATATTCACCCGATTCACCTCAATTCCCTTCACCTAGGTTAATTTTTAACGTTTACCCCTACCTCGATTCACCCCAATTCAAACAGAGCCTTATAGTAGTATTTAAATGTAGTCTATTTTGTCTTAGAAAGAATGTTGATTAATCTTTTATTAAAATTGTTCAATACAGGACTATGAAATAAATTATGTACGCCTTATAAATTTATTCTTGAATTACAAGTTGGTAAAGGAGTATACTTATTGAATAAGATAAATATTTTTTATAAGATAAATACTATCATTATATACTTCTTTTGTGTAATTACTGTTCCTAAAAGTATGAATATTTAACATCAAAATATAAAAAGGTTGGTGTATTTTTTGTTATAATAGTATCTTGATAACATATTTGTGGTTATTATATAACATATTTTTTAACTGCATAGAATCATTATATAATACCAAAAATATAATTATATACATTGATAGCGTATTAGTTAGTTATTAAATATTTTCATTCAACATATTAACCTTTCATAATATTTCAAAGCTATACCATTTATTGTCGAATATATTTATGATCATACAGATATCATAAAGTTATTTTAATTAGTGATTCAATAAAAATGTTAGCATGCTATAATTTACAGGAAACTTTTAACTTAGGTCAAAATACATTAAATATATAACATATTGGGTTCATCTTTATATATTTATGCACAAATTTGGCCGTTTTACTTATATAATAAACATTAAAATTCATTATATTTACATCAATTGACATCTACTAAAAAAAGAGACTATATATGAAGATAAATTGTAAAAATCCTTACTCATCTTTCACTTTAGAAATTATAAATTATATATATGAATTTATTTGCATCATTATATAATATATTATAAAAAAAACACTTTAGAATTTACTGCATTATACTATTATATGAAGATAAATATAAATATACTACAAGAAACATATATAAATACTAATTCATGTGTATAAATATACTACAATATACATCCAAGTTCTAATAAAGGCAACACAAGTATAATTCTAAAAACATATATTATATGAAGATAAATATGAATACACTATACTAGGTACACACATATTATTGTATGTAGATAAGCATATTATTATATTTGATTAAATATTTTAACATAAGAACTGCAAATATTATTATGGAAAGCTATAATATTTATAACATAAGTATACTTTAACAATAATATATACAAAACTTGCAATTGGTAACGGAAAAATATGAATATTTTAATAAATATTAGATTTAAATCAAATAATCAATATAACTTCCCTATTTTGTGGGTGTTGATGTCGGTCTCCTTAATTAACTAGTAGCCCCTATTTAAGTCTTAAAGCAAAATTAGGAAGGAATAAGGAAAATTAATTTTAAGCGTATAATAGGAAGTTTCAATTTAGAAAATGACCTAGCATTAACAAAAAAAAGTTTAAAATCTTGTTGGAAAAATATGACTCAAAATTGACATAATTTTCTAATAATTAAACGTATATATTAGGAAAATACTTGTTTCTAAAATGAACTGAAATAAACAAAAAAAATTGACCCCATCTATAATTTGATCATTTTGTTTAAATATTTACAAATTTTTTAGTCTATTTTAAATAGTTAATTCATAAATCAATAAATAATTACTTTACTATCCCATAAAATTTACTAAATCTATAATTTGAAAGTGATTGTTTATAAAGTACTTATTTTAGTTTATAAATTTAAAAAAAAACTTATGGAAAAATGAATACCACTCTCTACAACAACATATATGTACAAATCACATTTTGTCAGTAAATTTATATTAAGCTACAATCATAGTATATCTCTTGTTACCTATCATTATAATTTTGGTGCTCATAATTCTTCATCATTGCTAAGCTATTAGTATATTTTATACAATTTATTTATATCTAGTTATTCATCGATTATTTGATCAAAAAAAGTTATCATATTGTTATATTTTATTTTCTTAGTTTTTCAAAAATAATTACTTTAATATGGCCATATTTTTCTTATTAAACCAATAACTTAAAAAATAATTTATCTAAAAAATTATGGTAATCATAATTTATCTTATATTATTATCCATATTTCATCAAAGAAATTTGACCTACGAAAAAAAAATCATATACCTATATATGTCCATATCAACATATAGAATTCATATTTTAAGAATGATTTTATAATAAACTACTCTCGTAAAATCTCTCTCATTTAAATTGAAATATTTATCACTCTCTTTTTTTATCATACATTTTATTTTATTGTGAAAGTATTAGTATTGTCGATATTTTAATTTTTTTTTACTTTTACCATTAGTTACATAATTAAAAAAATTTATTTGGTTATTATTATTTAATTTCATACATTTTAAAAAATGGTTATATTAATACAACTATATTATTTAAAAGAATTAGTGATATGAAAATTTATTTGTTAAATATTTACACTACTCGGGTAATCTAACTAATTTGAAATAAAAGTTATCATATAATAACCATTCTTAATTAATATTATTGATGAAAATAAAAATTATATATCTATATTTTTCTATGTGAATATATAGAAAATACATTTTGTGAGTGTTCTCATAATAAATGATATTAGTAGTACATTTTATTTATATCTAGTTTCACATTATTTGAAAAGTATTACTTGATTGTTGTAATTTTCATTCATCTCTTTGGTTACATAGTTACTTTATAATGAACATATTTTTAAATAAAAACTTAAAAACCTATAAAAAATAATTAGAATAACTATATTACATATTTTATAAATTTTGAATCACAAATTATGTGAATAGTTTTATGATAAGCTATATTGATAATATAAATCTCCTTCATGTTGATTATTTTTGTACTAATCTTCATTGGTCTTAAAACTTCTTATTAATATACTATTAATAGTGGTTGTAATTCATTTAGCTCTATTTCATAATTTGTAGAACATTTAAATAAAAATATGGATTGCTAGATTGTTATAGTATTGTATTCCTTATTTTTTATAAACTAATTAGAACTTGTATAATATAAAAATTAAAAGATGGGCAATAAAAACTTATGATAATCTATCCCTTATTTGTTCATTTATCTTGTAAAGTAGTCACTTTAATTTATGTTTTTTAATAAATTAAATTAAGTAGGTAAATAATTATACTTGGGAGATATTTAATACTTTGTGCATATAATTTTTAAATAATGGTAAAATATATGTGATTGCAACTTGTAATTAAAGAATAAATTTATAAAGCTTAGAAAATTTATTTCATAATCCTATATTGATCAATTTTAATTAAAGAATAATTAGCATCCTCCTAAGAAAAAATAAACTACAATTAAATACCACTATAAAAGAAGATAAGTAGACAAAATTGTTGGACAGGCCAATAAAGCTCGTAGCTGGTATTAACTAGAAGTCTTCTCATTGCCCACCATTTTTTGACATTTTCCAATGCATTAATGCTATGGATTAATGCCTTGCCAACAAATCATAAAATTGCTTATGTGTAAGCCATGTCAGCTCAGGGTGGACGACCCTAAGGGTTGCTGAATCATTCACCTTTTGAATAAGACTTAATTTCTTTCTTTCTCTCTTTCCATCTCTCTACTAAAGTTTAATTCATAGAATCACTAATACTTTTATTTGTGTCAACTTTCATTAAATGGTTTGATTGTGAGATTAGGGGTTTGGACTTGTCACATAACTGGTACATATTTGGTTAAAAAATAGAAAATATGTAAATTTTTTTTAAAAAAAACCATATATGAATACAATTGGCTCCTAATGGATTTTTTTTGGCCTTTTCAATGCTTCTTAATGGCCAAACAAGTTCTTACACAGCTTTGTACTAATCTTGACCAATTTTGTAATATCCTAAAATTTTATCTACTATTAATCTCAATTAATTAATATTTTAACCTAATAAATATTCAAATTTTCGGGTCTCCTATATTTTTTTAGCCTAACCCTAAATCTAGATAATTGAAAAAGTAAATTTTAGCCAATTTTTGAATTTCAAAAATAAACCGAAACAAAATCCTAAACCCAAATTTCCTCTCTTTGTTCCTATTTCCCCTTTTCATTTTCCTTCCCTTTTCCCCATTTTTTCTTTCTTATCTTTCATCTACCTTCCTTCCCAACTTGCTGGCCAGCCCATCCCTTTCCTTTCCCCTTTGGAAAAAACCCACCCCTTCTCCTATGTACCCTTATCTTTGTCTCCTTCACCTCCTTAGCTATGCATGCCGACTGCCCCTACACCAACCAACTCCTACACGCACCACCAACTCCCCTTGCACAACCCACAACAGCCTTGCCAGCCCTTGCACACCCTACACTGTCACCCTCCCTACTCACCTCCACACCTCCTATGCACTGCCACACCTAACCCACCTTCTAACCCACACCAAACTAAGTCTCCCTTGTTTATTTACTTTTCTTTCACCAACCCATGTTGTTGTGTGTGTGCGTGAACGTACATAAATATATGCATGCACCTTCTTCTCTGCCCCTTCCCTTCATTCTCTTGTTTTCCCTTCCTCTGTTGATGATAACTAGAGAACCATCACCACCTTCCTTTCCACCATCTTTTCCTAGCCTTGTCCTTCACCGCCTTACACCTCACCATACCACCACCGCATAAGCCTCCACTTCTTCTCCTTTTTCCCTTCTTCTTCTTCCTTCCTTTCCTTTTTCATCGCACCTAATACTAGCCACCATCCATTTTTCCCCTATGTTTCCCCATTAATCCCAACCACCATCCACTTTTATGAGCTCGTCAACTTCTATAACCACTAGCCACTTCCTGCTTGACGTCGGCCACTGGTTCTATCATCACACCACCACCACATTTTTTGTTAACCATCACCATCTAAAAGTCGTGCTCTTCTCCCTCCTTATTTTTGCCTCTATTCGGAAATTTGAAGCACAAGGTCATGTATTCCTTCACACACCCTAGTTATGTTGCCTTGGTCCCCTCCTCATGCACCTTCGTTCCCCCACTTTGCACCACCACTTACACAAGCATATATATATTTATTTGGTTATCTCCATTTTACTATCTCTCCTTTCCCTTAGTTTTTGTTAGTTAATTTTCCTAAGTCTAATATTATTTTCTATTTACCTTCTAGGTGATTTTTAAGTTGTATTCGAGGAAGTGTTGTAGGTGTCAAGTGATTAGAAACTATAGACACTTTTGGTAAGGATGTATATCATAGCTTGGGCTTTTATGTGTAACCTATAATTGAAAATGATATTATGTTTGGATATGTTATATGGATAATGCTATTATGATAAAAATTTTATATATGATATGTTATTTCATACAATGAAAAAGTGAGAATGTTGTGAAATCATGCATTTTATGCATATTACTTATCGAGCCTTTTTGGAAAACCTTTAAGGCTGGCATAAATCAATATGTCAATTTGGATATGTGTTATATATATATATATATATATATATATATATATATTAGTGTTATGTAGTTTCATTAGGATATTTTTGGGAGATTGAAGACCATTTATTTTGGGACTCGTAAGGTTTTTGTGACAATATAGTAATTTTGGCTATCTTTAGAGTTGTAGAATTATCATTGATTTAGAGAGTTCCAAACCAAATCATAATTAACAAGGTTATGCACGGTTGAGAATTCTCTCTTTAAACAACACAATTTAGGAAAAAGTAGATATTTTTATTTGTACTCTTGTATAATTACAAGATGATTAAACTAATTAATTAATTAATTATACAAATCTAAAATTCTTTTTAAATGAAGAACTCTATGGAGAAGAAGAAGAAGTAGAATGCACAACTCTCAACTGCTAGGCTTTCAATAACTCTTCTTTTATAGAATAAAAAACCAACCGGGGAAAAACAACATGTTTTGGAAATAAGAAAAAATACGATCCGTATTTAGGAAACATGAAAATTTCATGGGAATTAAGTTGTGCATTTTGGGAATGATATTAATGATGGGATTTAGGAGATGTCATAATATAATGTGAGTAGAATAACTAACATGGGAGAATGAACACTAAGGGAAGTATAACTAGGGTTTGACAAGACTTAGGGATTTGGATCTATATTATATGTATATTTGCTTGACTGTGTCCTATACTTGAGAATCAATCTTGAATAAGATACCAATCACTTAAAGTGAAAGAGCACGTGAGTAGGGCCATGGTGATTATTTTTCTAAACCTATATATATATGTATTCCTATTCCACCAGGTAGAATAGTGGCTCGGGAGCATTTTGCCCCCAAGATGATGTTTTTAATCTTCATTCCACTAGAAAGAATAATGGCTCGGGTGTGTTGTCACCAAGAGTTTCAAATAGTTCCACCAGTTAAGAATAGTGGGGTTCCTACTCATCATGAACTAAAACATATATTCATAACCTACGGAAAAGATACTAATGATTTACAGTGGAAGAATATGTGAGTCAGGACCAGAGTGATATATTCCCGTTCCACCGAGTAGAATAGTGGCTCTCTCATATATTCCCGTTCCCCCATGAGTTTCGTATCGTTCCACCGATTTAAGAATAGTGGGGTTCCTGCACTCAACGTATATAAAAAGAATAAAAATGGACTATTATTAATAAAAGGATCTGGATCGTAATATGCCTTAGGGGATGTTCATTTACTTGGTTATATTCCTTTATTATCCAATGTGGAAGCATGTGATATAATACCCCATAATTTTGAATAATAATAATAATAATACAAAGTCGGCAACGATAATAAGATATATAAGGGAACTTATATATATGTGTATTATTTGAATGATAAGACTAAGTTTTCGATAGCTGTAATAGTTAAATATGATAAAGATTTAAATTATAGTATTTTATTACGTATATACATAACAAGTAATTAATAGGTTGCTAATAGAGTTTAATTAAGTACTGTTGTTACACAATTTAACGGGTTATTTGTAAATGGTCCTTTTTAATTAATTAGCCACTTCTAGAATTCTTTAAAGATAAGTTGCACTTCTCTCATAAATTAAGTAGTGTTGTTACAAAATTTAATGGGTTATTAGTAAATGGGCCTTTTTAATTAATTAGCCACTTCTAGAATTCTCTAAAGATAAGTTACACTTCTCCCGTAAATTAAGTAGTGTTGTTACACAATTTAATGGGTTATTAGTAAATGAGCCTTTTTAATTAATTAGCCACTTCTAGAATTCTCTAAAGATAAGTTACACTTCTCTCATAAATTAAGTAGTGTTGTTACACAATTTAATGGGTTATTAGCAAATGCACCTTTTTAATTAATCAGACACATCTAGAATTCCCTAAAGATAAGTTACACTTCTCCCATAAATTAAGTAGTGTTGTTACACAATTTAATGGGTTATTAGTAAATGGGCCTTTTTAATTAATTAGACACTTCTATAATTCTCTAAGGATAAGTTACACTTCTCCCGTAACTCTAGCAGCCGCCCATTATTATAAATATATGGTTAACTTCTTGTAAGCCATAAAGCAGCCGCACACAAGGAAAAATATAGCAACGAAAAAAGAGTGGTTTTATATAGAGTAACCATCCATTCTTCTGATCTAATTGGTGAAGGTCCAGTGACTTGTGAGCATTTGTGATTAGATCGCATTCCAATTAACATTACTTTCAACCTTTATATGTGGACATATATATATATATATATATATATATATATATATATATATATATATATATATATATATATATATATATATATAGGTAATGCCATTTGGTTTAAAAAAATGCTTCATCTGAATTTCAAAGGATTATGAATGAAAATTTTAATCCGTATTTAAATTTCTTTCTAGTATACATAGATGATGTCTTAGTATACTCAAATAGCGTAGGTTGGCATTTGGAAACGTAGAACGACCCATGGAAAAACTCTCTGTACTCCAATCTCAAATTCAAATAAAAATTCAAATTTCCAAACTCCTATCCTTTCCTTTTCTTATTTCTTTCTGTTGTTCTTTCTAACTATCTATCTATCCTCCCCTGTTTTCTTGTTTATATTCTTCAGGTTACCCTTCTGAATCCCGAGGTCCTTGATGGCATCTTGGTATCAGATCCAGCGAGATTAGCTTATGAGAGGGGTCAGTGTACTATCTTTTTGATTTTGTGTGTAGGCCGTGAGGTAATCTCCTAGGTTCAGCCGGTAAGTCCGAGAAGGCAAGGCAGATCATTGATGTGTTTTAGGAGGGTGAAAGCCGCTTGCATACAAATAGGATAGAGAAATGCATTTATTTTCTCGATCTTCTAGTTCTTCTAGCTGAGGTTCTAGGAACAACTTAGAACTTAAAGACTCAAATAGGCAAACTGAGGAATATGAATTTGAAAACTTTGAAGGATCCATAGATAATTGGAAACTTCCCAAATTTCAAAAGGAAATGGTCTATAGGACATCAAATTGGAACATTCTTCAAACAAACTATGTAATCAAAACCGAGGAATGTGACATTCAAATTAGCAAACCCTTCGAAACCATCCAATTGCTTTCAAAGGAATTAATTAAAAAGCATAGGGAAAACGGTTTCAAATATATCCACTTAGGATTAGTCCAAGTAGGATTCAAATCATTGACCAGAGAAGGCCTAAATACTTTAATCTTAGCTGTCCTTAGAGATGGTAGGATGAAGAATTTTGCAGATTCTATGTTGGGTACAGTAGAATCGAGTTTGTATGCTGGTCCTATATTTTTTAACTGCTTTCCAAATTTTGCTCCTTCGCTTACTGATCCAAATATTATGCATGCTTTAACCTTGCAAATTAAAACTCATGGTTATGAAATGCTTGAAGGATCTGTGCCTGTAGCAGTAATCTATAACATTCACTATAAGGTAGCAAAAATGACAATCAAAACAAATGCAGTTAGTCAAAAACAAAAAGGTGAGACATTAGTTTTACAAACTGATGAATCAAGATCAAACATTGTAGTTCCAAAAACAATCAAATGGAATGAGGTATAAATCCCTGAGGATTGGACTTTAGAAAAGGCCTTACCACCCTAGGAAGACAAATCAAAACCCTTAATTCCAAAACCAAAAACAAACATAAATCGAATAACTCAATTCGATGATGGAACCATTAAACTAAGTTTTCACAGAAACCCGAGCCTTAGCGTTAGGGATGACGGATCAACATCCTCAACCATAGACTTAGGTGATAAGTCTCAAAAAAGGAATTCAGTAGATCAACCACCTAGGAGTTCATTCAAAAGTGCAAACTATGATACTAGAATTCCTAAAGCAAATTATCAAAAACAGAAAGATGAGGAATCGGAACAAACAAACCTAGAAATAGGGACACCTCCGCATTCTCCTAGCCTGTCTGACATAACTGAAAATCAATTAAATGTTCTTGAAAAAGAATTTGTAATTGACAAATAATTCTTCAAAAAAGACTTCTATTCTGAAAAGAACACCAAAAAGAGAAATTGATTCTTAAAAAATAAGATGGAAGAAAGACAAGGAATTCAAGAAGATTATTACAATTTTATGCAAGAAAATAAAATCAAAATATTGTTTTTCGATTGGTTAGAAATTGAACTAGCAAATAATGGCATACCCTCGCCATTCAAATCAATGAAACCAGTAACCACTCGAGCCAAAACCAAAACCTGAAAAACAGATAAAGGAACTGTAGAAACAGAACATCTACCTCTGCAAAACATTCAAATGACTACTAGAGAAAACACTCTAGAGTTAAAACCTTTGCGAATGCCAAAAGAAGATGAATTAGAAAACACAAAAAACATTGTTTTACAAAACAATTATACAAATATTCATCTTAATACAATTGGCACTCAATTGGCAAAACTGGACAAACAAATTCAAAAGGCAATATTACCGGCAATTCAAACTATTTCTGAAAATCAAAAACCAGAACAAAAGAAAATGCCAGTATTCAAACCTGTTGAATTATCAAAATCCAGTCAAAAGGAAATTCAAATTGGAAAAGATGAATTCCTAAACGCAATTAAAGAAAAATTAAATTTAGTTGCTCCTTCGACTTCGTCTAGCCAAAATCAGGTTCCTGACACACCTGACCAAACAACCCAAATCAACATGGTAAACCAGACGGTTCAAACAGAGTCTGACGAGGCCCAAGAGCCTGTAGAGCCTGTAGTAGTTCGTTTAGGTGACCCAATGTCATCTAGGTCCATAGTACCTAGACATACCGCGCCTAGTCTCAGCCTTGAAGTTAGGCCCAACAAATTAGTTCAGCCCAACTATAAAGCCAATTCCTTATACGAATGGAACATAGATGGACTGTCTGAATATCAAATCTTAGGACTGTAACAACAAATGACCATGGCCGCAAATGCTATAAAACTCAAATGAACACTTCCGATAGAGCCATAGCAGAACTTATGATAACAGGGTTTTCAGGACAACTTAAAGGATGGTGGGATTTCCACTTGACTGTGGAAGAACAAACTCAAATTTTAGACGCCATTAAATTAGATGAAAATGATGAGATCATCTTCGAGAATGGTGAACCAATACCCGATGCTGTTGCATCCCTTATCATTGCCATATCTCTGCACTTTGTAGGTGACCCATCGCACCTCAAAGACAAAAACGCTGAACTTCTTTAATCTCGTGTTGGAGTTCAAAAGTTGTTGGAATTAAATTCTTTGATTTTTGTTATTTTTTAAGAATCTCTGTTAGGTCATAAGCATTTGTTGGTTTTGACGGAATGTTTGACTTTACAGGTTTTGGTGGTTCATCTGGTTTGATTGACTCCATTAATCTTTCTAAGTATTCTTTTTGTTTTAATGGGTCATGAATTAAATGAACTTTATCTAAAACCATTTTTTTCTTTGGTCAAAACATTCATTTGATTTTCAATGGTCTCTTCTTCTGGGTTAGAAGAGCAGACGATCTAGTGCAGGTTGGGTATGAATTTACTCAATGTGTTGATGGCATGCATGATGGGGAATATTGAGAGTGGTGGCGATTTTTAGAGTTTTATTTATCATACTAATTTTAGTAGAATCTTTTCATAGTTTCAATTGTAGGAATATTTTCGGTTCGATTGGTTTGAATTAATAAATATATTTTGTGTGTTTTCTTATTTTATCTAGCTTTAGCAGCCAGTGTAAGCAGAATAGTAGTGTCTACTTACACTAGTTGTAGTGGTAATACCCTCATAGTATTTAGCTTCTGCATATATTTTTCTTATTTTTCTAGTCAATTGGTTTTGAAAAATGGGTGTGTTACTGTATCACTAAGGAGGTGGAGCAGGATAGTGCTTCGGGCAAGGTTGTGGTTGAGGTTTAGTTAGGTGACAAAGACATTTCTAATAGACCCACTATTCTTGTAGTGGCTAATCTAGGAATGAGGTGGAGCAAAGAGGCATTGCTTTGGGCAATGGAAGAAATATTATCAAGCCTCCGATTAGGTAGGGTTATGAAGAATTGGCTAGTTATGTTTTATTTAGAGTAGAGACGGTGGTTGATGTGCATGAGCAAGCATTATTATTAGAGGCTACTATGGTGTGTGCTATTATGGAGGAAGATATGGAGTCTTTATTGAAGAATCATACATGGAAACTTGTGAAGGTACCAACAAAAAAACATATTTTAAATTTTGAATGGGTGTACAAGTTCAAACATGGAGCTCTAGTGGTCGAGTGACTGAGGTATATGGCTCGTTAAGGTTCACGTGGATTCAATCAGATTATAGATGTGGACTATAAAAAGATATTTTCTCTTGTTGTTCGGTATACTTTTATTCATATCTTGCTTGTGCTTATGGCTGTAGTAGTTGAATGTCAAAACTGCATTTTTTGATGGTGAGCTTGAAGAGAAAATTTAGATGCAACAATCTGATTGGTTTGTGCTAGAAGGGGATGTGTGATCATGTGTGCCTGCTGAAGAGGTCACTTTATGGTTTGAAGTTGTCACTTAGATAGTGGTATAAATGTTGATCAATTTATGCTTGAACATGGTTTCCCTATGAGTAATTATGATGGATGTTTGTACTTAAAAAAGATGGAGAGTGGCTCTTTTGTGAACCTTTTCCTATATGTTGATGATATGTTTGTTAAACTAAAAGATGTCTGATGTTGATAAAAGGCAATGCTAAAAAGTGATTTTGAGTTGAAGGATCTTGAAGTGGTGAAGAGGATCCTTGACATGGAGATAAATAGAAAATGTGAGTTGAAGCTTTTGTACTTGTCACGGGAATCTAAAAGGTGCTAGAGATATTTCATATGATAGAAGACAAGATGGTTAGCACTCCATTGGCTACTCATGTAACACCCCAATATTTATTACTGAAAATTTTTCTTTTGCAGTAGAAGTAACTAAGTAAAATAGTGGGGGTTACTACCGTGATCAACATATTTCTAGTTTATGCAACCATCCTTACATCAATCACAAGACTAAAATATATAAGGTAATACAAGGAAATTAGAAAACAAAAGCACATTTATAGTACAATATTGAGTTTGGAGTTTAACTCCGAGTTTTACAATACTAAAATACAAAAGGAGGATACCATAAATTAAGAGTCTAAAAAGGGTATCTAATTAAATACATAATTTGGATAACATATACTCTTCATCCAACCCTGACATCGATGGAGTCACTCATCCCCACATAAGGCGTCATAGGCTGCAAAGTCATATATCTCATCCTTTGAAACCTGCACATAAGATCCAAGGCCTTCTGCTCATGGGAATAAGTAGTACCCTTAAAACGGGTAGTCAGTACGCTACGTACTTAGTAAGAAAACAATACCATCGAAATAAAAATACAAATGGCACATGTAACACCCCCATTTTTCAAAACTAATTGACTAGAAAGATATATGCGAAAGCTAAATACAATGAGGGTATTACCGCCACAACTAGTGTAAGTAGACACCACTATTCTGCTTACACTAGTTGTTAAGGCTAGATAAAATAAGAAAACACACAAAATATATTTATTAATTCAAACCAATCCGTCACTATGTGAGTCCCTAAAAGTACCACTACCATTTAATTGACTATCAATTAATTCCCATTATAGTAGAGTAGATTTCACATTTTCAAGAATAAACTTGTCCTTCCCATACAAAACTATGTCACAAAAATGCTTAAAACTCGTAGGTAAAGAATTTAGCAACATAATAGCCAAATATTTATCATCTAATTTAACATCTAAATTTTGCAATCCATAACAAAAGGGTGAAATTAATCCAATTGACTTTTTAATGATTGACCCTCACCTAATTTCCGATCTTGAAGTCCACTGGTCAAAAGTAGCCAATTTGCTACCGATTTTATCATGCTCAGTGACTCTAGCTTCAACCACAAGGTAAGTATTATTGATTCTTTTTTCACCTCTTGCAATACCTTGTTGACTAACAAAGTTGTGTGCTAGAGAGGGCCTTCAAATCAGTCATCCATCACCCATTCTCACTTCTTTGAATAACTGGATAAAGCCTTTTCCAATCCATTCTAAATTATAATTGCCCACATTTTCAATTTCCATAACCTAAAAATGGTGGATCGATTAAGTTTCTCAATATCAAATCTTGTATCCATCTCAATAACCCGATCTCTTTAACATCAAAGCTCTCATCCAAAATTGTTGCAAAATTAACATGGATTTAAAGAGATCTGCATAAAATAAAGATTAGCATGATTTAGCATAATTGAGAAATTAAACACAAATAGAACAATTGAGGGAAAAAAGTAGAGAACTTTATTCGTGCTATTGAGTAATTATAAGATAATTAAACCAACCAACCAATCAATTACATAAATCTATAATTCTCTTTGAATGGACATTTTTGTGGAGAAGAAGAAGTTGGGACACATGGATTCAAATCATGTCTCCTTTTATAGAGGAAAAAATCTTATAAAGATGGGACCCCATGTTTATTGCCTTACTTTCGAATTTTTCCAAAAACACATCAAACGTTTCTCTAAGAAACACAGTACCACCGTGTTTCTTACATAACGCACTATACTATATTAAACTTCTCCAACATTTGTATGAATGTACACAATGTTATGCTGTGCTCAAATACCTAGTCAAAACTCACATCCCCTCAACCCACAAACCCATTAGGTTGTTGCATGTAAATATCCTACTTTATCTCACCATGCAAAAATGTAGTTTTAATATTTAACTGTTCCAACTCAAAATCATGCATAGCCATAAGTGAAAATAGGTACGAAAAGTATGCGTAACCATAGGATAAAATACCTCATTATAATCCTTGCCTAGAATCCGACTAAATACACATGCAACTAAATGAGAAATTTACCTCTATTTCTTGACCTCTGGAGCTCCCTATTTGAACATGTACTGTAACATCCCCAATTTTCAAACTGAAAATTTAAATGATATCATCATTACAACCAACTATGGTACATATATGAAATAACAACAAAACCCTAATTTACATGAAACATATCCTAGGGTTTACAATAAGTCTAATATAACTAATGAGACCATCATATCAAGCTTGTTGCATTGTCCTCCCATGTATGCTATAGCTTTGCATGCTTTGAATGTATTGTACACTTTAGGTATCTTTATATATCTTAACATCTTCAAATGCCAATGTCTTCACCTCGCAAACATGTAATATACCTGCAAGAACATCTTAAAGTCTTTTCAATATTAATGTTAGAAGTATTATCAAGGATGTTTAAGACGATCGGCTCCATTATTAGAAACGCCAATTCCACATTATTTTGAGGATCACTAGATGCTCCTGCATCACATAGAAACTCCATAAGTTGGTTACACATGATCCACACTTATGAACAAAGATCTATATGATGCCACATCACTTACCTACAACCATCCATATTCACAACACTTAATATATCCCATATCTACTTGATCATGCTTTTCTAAGGGCATATACTAAAACTCAATGGTGTTATATAATGTAAAAATGGACGCTAAACCTCATTATAGAATAGATAATTATGGTAACTCAAGGCAAACCTTCTAGCAAAGAGAAAATACTCTTAACTCAATGGTTCACTATAATAAGATCCTTGATTATCTATGGAAATCAAGAGTCCAAAATCAGTAAAGCATACTTTTAAAATTTTAATTTAAATAATACAAATAGAGAAAATTGAACCAAGATAGATAACCAAGAGCAAGAAACTTCAATTCTCTCAAAACTGTAATCTCCCTTTATTTGTAGAAAGCAATGAGGAACTAGAGTAAATATTATGAAGAAGGGAAAATTGAATTCAATCGAAAGAATAAAGGTTAGGGGCCTTAGCTCTCTATTTGAACAAGAAAAGGAAAGGAGAGGAAAGAAGTCCTTCACACAAAGCAAGGTGTACCAGAGGAAGAAGAGAGGAAAAGAATAAGAAGAGTGTAAATGGTAATAAGGATAAGAATCATAGAACAAGAGGAAAAGTCAGGTCTTTCATACCAAAAGGAAGGAAAAATAGAAAGCCCAACGATTAGAAAATTTTAAGGATGGAGAGAAAGTGAAAAGGCGTTTAATGAGTGTGTGTAAGAATGAGAAAGAATTAGATAAGGAGAGCTAGAAAGGCATCCTAGTCGACAAGAAACGAAGGGGAGAGAGCACAGGAAGTTGATTTCCATGGGTGGAGTGAAGAATACATAATCCCAAAGCATCAAAGTATGCTTTGGGAAAGGTGGTAGTAAGGAAGAATGCATGATGTATAAGAAGAATACATGATGTTATATGTGGTAGTAAGGAAATTCAAGCAAGATTAGACCAAGATAGAGCAATAATATGGTGAGGAGTTCTTCTTGAGCCTGAGGTAAGAGCGAGAATGGTAAGATGAGAAAGGGAAAGGTGGTAAGTATGGAGAAAGTATATTAAAATTACTTTTGCGGGATTTTTTACCTAAATAAATTCATATAATGATCTAATTAATGTGACCATAATCCCAAAGCATCAAAGTATGCTAATTTGCATAAAAAGACTTTAATTAGGAGTTTTCATAAACATTAGAAAGAGAATCAAAGTGAAATAGAAAAGGATTCTAGAGTTGTATTCTAATAAGTTAATCGGTTGGGGGAAAATAATTGATTGGTTCTTTCTAAAACCAAAAACACTTTATTTTACATTAACATAATTTTTTCATATGTTTTTGAAGAATTTTAAGATGGGTTATTACATGTTCCTTCACAAGTTCTCGTGTTTAATTTTTCAATAAGGACTCCATCTCTTCCTCATTAGTTGCATGCCACTCAAAAGAATCAGTACTCTCAATAGCCTCTGACAATGATGCTCACTCATGTACATCAACGTCTATCTCTCCACTAGATAAAGCATAGCCAACCAATTCTTTAAAACCAAAGGCTTAACAATCCCCCATTCTTTTACAATTGCAAAACCTTTTTGCTCCAGCTACTACCTAGATCCACCTATTTTAGCAATAATGAGTCTATGAGAAAGTTCTCTACCATCTAACTCAACCTAAACCTCCACCTGGCTTGGTGAACTCTCCTGCTCCACATCCTTATTGATAGCATCGCAGGACTCAATATTTTTGAAGAACATGAACTCATTTAAGGTAACATCTTTGTTGTTTATGAACTTAGATGTAGATGGGTCCCATAACTTGTAACGTTTTACTCCGGATGTAAAATGAAGAATGATACACTTATTGGCTCTACTTTCAAGTTTACCATCATTCACAAAAGCATAAGTAGGGCAACAAAAGACATGAAAATAAGAGTAATTAGCTAGCTTACGAGACCACAAATCCTATACAGTCTTCAAATCAATGAACTAATTTGGTGAACTGTTCATTAGGTATGTTTCCATGTGAACCACCTTAGGAAAAAAGACTACATAGCCCTCCCTTTGATAACATGTGTCGAGCTTTCTCTAATAGGGTTATTTTCATCTACTTAGCAACCTAATTCTACTATAGTTGTTAACACATGCATCATGTTTTTGTATCCCTTAATCTTAGCTAAAATTAGTGTAACACTACTCAACTAACTCAAGACTATTATCTGACTTAAGACACCTAACCTTCTTCCCGGTCCACCTTTATATCAAGATCGTCTAGCATTTGACAAAACTAAACACATAATTCTTATGCCTTAAGTAATAAACCCATGCCCTTCTAAAAATGTCATAATTACATATGAGCAAGTATCACAAACCACCTTTGAGAACCAGTCTCGCTAGACCCCCAAAAAATGAATGGATATACTCAAAAGGCCCTCTAATACTATGCTTAGATATAGAAATGCTAACTCGCTTTTGCTTACTAAAAACACAGTGTTCACATATGTCTATAATACATGTACTTTATCCATCAAGTAATCCCCTTTTTGAGAGCTCAATTAGACCCTTGAAATTCATGTGTCCTTGTCTTATGTGCTAAAATCTCGTATCATTTGCGTCTGATAACCTTGGTAATGTCACAGCAGTTGTCTCTATAATTGTAACACCTCCAAAATTTACTATTAAAAAAATTTGTTTTATTAAAAGTTTTCACGGAAGCAAGTAAATTAAAACTTGTGAATTTTAGAGATATTACCTCCGTGATCAATCTAAGCGCGGCCTCTAGCCGGTCTCGTACTAACCATAAGGCTAAAGAAAGATTACCAACATCATTAATCAAACGTAAATCAAGAATTCATAAAAGCATTGAAAAGTTTATAATGCAAAATCAGAATACGTGTAAAGAGTTTACAATCCAAGTCCAAGCTCAACTATCAACTTCGCCTTATGCATAAAAGGAAACAAGTATGAATAAAAGCTAATATAAAATTCCCCAG
The DNA here is from genome assembly GCA_030549775.1 of Tamarix chinensis. NCBI lineage: Eukaryota > Viridiplantae > Streptophyta > Magnoliopsida > Caryophyllales > Tamaricaceae > Tamarix > Tamarix chinensis. The sequence continues at coordinate 36,937,727 of CM060172.1, forward strand.
GCCACATCATTCTCAGTCCCCAGGCCAAGTCCAAGCTCAACTATCAGCTTCGCCTTATGCATCATAAGCATCAAAGGTATAAAAAATAGCATCACCTACATGCACAAACTCAAAGGGGTCTTCTACTAGTGAGAATTAGCAGCATCCATGAAATGGGTAGTCAATACGCTACATACTGAGTAAGGTAACCATACATCTAATGCCAACGCACAAAGGCATATAACACAAGCATGATCACATAAACAACATACAACAATATAGAGAATAAAGGCTAAGTTATAGTATGGATAATCATATTCTTTAATCTCTAATCAATACTCATTTTACTTTATGTTTATTATCAATCCATGTGAATACGAGAACCCCACTATTATAGTCGGTGGATCGAAAACGTACAAAGCAGAACACACTTGACCTCTATTATATGCCAGTGGATTGGTCTCTAGGACAAGACGCTCTTGGCCACTAGTATGGCAGTGGATTGGTTTGACCCCGACTCTCATGGTGTTCTACTGTAAGTACATAGAGTTTGGTTTATAGAGCTTAGGATCCCCCACTATTATAGCCGGTGGATCGGAAACGTACAGGACAGAATGCACCTAACTACTATTATATGCCGGTGGATTAGTCTCCAGGGCACCTCGACACCTAGCCACTATTATGCCAATGGATCGGTCTAGGCCCGAATCAATAATCTTCCACTTTAAATGATTAGACATGCATTTCACACTCTATCCACTCTTATCTTCCCCAAGAGGGCTCATCCCATCTTGAGACTTCTGCACCTCCTAATCCACCCCAACATCATTTCCTTCTTCCACTTACTCACACTAGACGCCGAACTCTTAAGTGTGTGGATCAAGGCCCATTACCTCACATCCTCCAAGTCTACTCACTACCTTACCCTAGGGTTTTCTCTTGAAACCCGAATCTAGGCCTATGTAGCCCATCCTTCTCTACCTCAAGTAACTAAGGCTGCTTTTAACACCTCACACGTCACTTTCCTTAGATTCAACCCACATCGTTTCTCTTTACTCCCATAAATACACGTGTGACCACGAAACCCTAGTTGGCCACACCAAACCCATCCTTCTTTCCCACATGTCACCCCTCCATTTCTCACCTACCATCCTTGCTTTCTTATGACACCAAACTCGCCCCACACTTGACCTTCTTCTACCCTCATCCCGTACTCCACTCACCTTCAATTATTTTTACTTTCACAACCACCTCAAATTAGGGTTTTCCTTCCAAACCCTAGCCACGTCCCCTATGTACCCTTATACCAAACCATGTAATATTTTTTCACCCAAGGTCTCCAATCACTCCAACAACTCTTCCCTTACCTTGCTTACACCCCAAGACAACTTTTTACATGTAAAGATCATCCATATGAATACTCCATCCACTCCGTGAAAACCCTAAAAATTTCCATGCAAATCCTAGAATTCCTATGCAAACCCTAGAAACTCCCATGTAAAGTTCACCCCACTCTTTTATTTTATTCATAACCCCCTTTTATTTTCCCCCTCATGGATCATGAGATAATTAGGTTAATCCCATATCCCCTCGGTCCACTCACTTCACCCCATATCAATATATTAAATATCTTAGCATGCACGTCCTAAAGGGTCATATCACATAATATCATAAGCACAACATATACATATTATACACATGCCATGAGAAAGACATATAAGCATACCTCCACTCTAAGCTACGCTAAACATAAAACAATTATAATAATCATAGCACATGGCATACAAGGCACATAACACACACATAAAGGGCCTTAGCTACATCCTTACCTAACACGATACTAGTCTTGGAGCACGCTCCTACACCTCTTTAGAGTTTTGACTTGGTTGACCTATAAGAGGAAAAAACTAAGGATTAGTTTCCCTCCTACCAAAATCACTATTATTTCCTACTTTACGCTAATATTAGGGTTAGTATTATTAATAGAAGCTTTACAAATAAAAAATAGGGTTTTTATTCTCAAGATAGCCAACTAGGTTATATTACTAGTCAAAATAGGTTAATGTTAAGGTATTTATAGCCATATTTATATTATTAAAGGTAATAACTTTAATACTACTACTAATAGTAATAATACTAGTTGTAGCAAATAACAATAACAATAATAATAATAATAATAGTACTAGTTCAAATCTTAAGAATAATACTTAAAAAGGGTTCCTAATAATCATAATAATATAAACCTAGTGATAATGAGGTTAAGGTTAATAATAGTGTTAGTAATAAAAATAATAATATAATAATAGTAATAATAACAATAATTATAATATTATTAAGGACGATACTAATAATAATATTAATAATTGAAATAATGATAAGGTAAGGGTTCGAATATTTACAAAAATAATAGTAGTATTAGCATTAATAATACCAAAAGAATAATGGTATTAATGATAATATAAATAATGATAATTATAATAATAAATACAATAGGTTTTTGACTTCTTTAAAAGAATAATGTGATAAATATCCCGAGGCTATATTTAGTAATATTAATGATATAATAATAATAATCATAATCATAATAATAATAAGGATAATAAGGATAATAACATAAATATAATAAAAGAGATAAGGATAGCATAACTAGGGTTTTAAGGATTGGGTACCACTTAGGGTGGGTGGTGACCAGGTGGCATTGGCGGCGGCGCTCAACGGCGGCAGCAGCGGGGAAGAGAGAAGAAGGGTAGAAAGTAGGTTGTTTAGGATAGGAGAGAGGGATTTGAGATAGTGGAAGATGCCCTAGGTTGAGAGGGCTGGAATGGTGGTGGTGGTGCATCCAAAGGCAGTGGCACAAGAGGCGGTGGGGTGGTGGAGAGGGAGGAAGGAAGGAGAGGGAGGCAGTGGAAAAGGAAGGTAGGGGAGGTTCTGCTTGTAGTTTTGGGGGTAGAGGGAGTGGTGGTTACGGTGTGAGTGGCGATAGACGGTGACTCTAAGGGTGGCATTGGGTGAGTTGAAGTTGGTCGAATGGATAACTTTGCACAGCCAAGGCGGCTTGTGCAGGGAGGATTGAGGGTGGTGAGGGGTGTAGCTCAGTGGAGGGTGGTGCAAGGAGTAATTTGAGAGGTAGTTTGGGAGGCATTGCTAGATGGCACTAGTAGAATGGGTTGCTGAAAAGGTGGCGACACACAAAAGAGAGCAAATTTTTAGGCATAGAAAGAGGTTGAATGGGGCAGTTGAAGGGTGTTTATAGGCTATTTATGGGGGAAAATGATAGAGGGGGAAGAGGAGAGGATGATGGTATGTGTGGTAGGTCACCGGCCGGCCCTGCATGACCGGTGCAGACTTGTAAAGTTGTAAGTCTGCTAACTCAAGTAAGGAGAAAGGGAGGGAGAGAGAGGCACACGAGAGGGGAGAGAGAGTATGATTGGGAGGAGAAGAAAGAGGGATTGATGGGGAGGCGAGTGGAGGTGGCAGGCCAGTGTGCGGCATTATAGAGGTGATGCATATGCTAAACAAGTTGGCACATGCTTAATGGAAGATGGTGGCTTATAGGATAATTGACCACCGAAAGATAAAATAGAGAAAAAAGATAAGAAGTATGATAATATTTGATCCAAGGTGGCCAAAGACCAAACACTCGCAACTACCACTCAAGGTTTCAACACTTGAGATAAAAGTTATGAGATTTTTCACTCAAAACAAAGTTTTCACTCAAAACAAAGTTTTCACTCAACTTTATAGATGGGGGCTTATGAGAGCTCAAAAATCTGATATGTAATTCAAGGGGATAGTGTGTTCTATTGTGTTGAAGCTACCTATATTTATAGTGGCAGCCAGGATTACAAAAAGTCCATTATACCCATCCCCTTTACCTATCTAGTTACATCTCAACCATTCTTTACTATCTGGTTATCTAATACAACCTAACAACTAGTTGGATGAGAGCTAAAATGAGATCAGCCTATGTGTGGTATTTTGACAGCCATACCACAAGATGGAGCCCCTTACAAGCTGAAAAATAGGTAATAAATAAAAGTACAAGTCACTCAATCATCCCCATACCTAATCAGTCATCTCCCATGCTTAACCAATTAAAATAATCTAATTTGACATGGCTGACTTTCTTCACCTACTCCACCATTTACTTGTCCTCCTTTTCTTTTCTCTTTTTTTTTGTCAATTTTCGAAATCAGCCTTGGTCTTGGGTTGATTTGGCTTCTTAAGTGGAAAAATACTTGGAAATAGTAATAAAATAGCTGTTTGGGCTTGGGCTTGATGTGCTATCATAGTTGGTTGGGCTTGGGTTGGATAAGCTACTATAATTTGTTGTGTTTGGGTTGGATGTGTCACCATACAAGCACAGGCCGGTACTTCCACTTATTTCTCATATTCAGCTAATTAATTTCATCCAATTTAAGAGTGTTTTGTGATCCTCTAACTTAGAAAAATTAATTAGTGAAATATTATTATGAGATGATCCTGCATCATTCTCCCCATCTTGGGAGGGCTCCACCTCCTCCGCATAGGGCTCATCATAAAGGTAAGGGAGTAGATCACCGACATTAAATGTGTTTGATATATTTCCCATGTCTGGTGGTATCTCAAGTTGATAAGCATTACTTCCAATCTTATCAAGAACTTTAAATGGTCCATCACTTCTTATCAAGTTGATATATTTTTTCTTCTGGAGGGAAACCTTTCCTTTCTAAGATGTAGCCACACGAGATCTCCTGGTTTGAAACTTTTTTCCCTCCGATGTTGGTTGGCCTTCCTTTTATTTATTTTCATTAACTTTCTCAATTGTTGCTCTGACTTGCTAATGTAATTTCTTGAAGGCTGGAGTTCTGTCTTTTGAATTCAAATTTTGTTTGGGCCTTGATACGAAGCGGAATGAGCTCAATGGGAGTGATAGGGTTGACACCATACACGATCTCAAATGGCGAATGGCTGGTGGCATATGAGGGGGACCTACTGTATGCAAATTCAGCGTGAGGAAGCTTAAGGTCTCAATCCTTGAGGGATTTGTGCACCAATCTACGCAAGATAGTAGTCAGGGTCCGTTTGGTGACTTTGGTTTGACCATCCATTTGCGGATGGTAGGCGGTGCTAAATAGAAGTTTAGTACCAACCAACGTCCACAAAGTTTTCCAGAAATAACTAAGGAACTTGGTATTCTTATCCGAGACAATGGACTTAGGAATACCATGCAACCTTACTATTTCTATAAAGAATAGATCAACTATATAAGAGGCATCATCCGTCTTATGACAAAGGACGAAGTGAGCCATCTTAGAAAACCGATCCACCACTACTATAATGGCATCATTTTTCCTTTGAGTTCTAGGCAAAGCCACTATAAAGTCCATACGTACATGGTCCCAAGGTTGATGAAGGACTGGTAATGGAGTGTAGAGTCCTTTGTGGAAGTGACTCTTGGACTTTTGGCATGTGATAGGTACATCACTTATCATTTTAAGCGAATAGTAATTCTCCTGAAGTATGTCATAGGTCTTGTTGATCCCAAAATGTCCGGATAGCCCACCTCCATGTGATTCTCGTATCAACAGCTCTCGAATGGGACTCTTTGTGATGTAAAGCTTGGTATTCTTGAAGAGAAATCCATCTTGTATGACATAGGGGCTTCAAAGCTTGTCTCGGTCTTCAAAGTAGCTTGTAAAGTTTTCATCCTCCTTGTGTAGCTCCTTCAAGCATCCAAAACCTAAGACTCGAGCTTCTAATAGGGATAACATACAATACCTTCTAGAGAGGGCATCAGCTACTACATTGGTCTCACCACTCTTGTGTTTTTCTACAAAAGAGAGGGATTTTAAAAACTCCATACACCTAAGTGTGCCTAGGGTTGAGCTTATGTTGCCCATTTACATGCTTTAGAGACTCATGATCAGTATGTAATACAAATTATGCGGGCCTTAGATAATAATGAGACCAATGATCTTGATCCATTGAGCTTCTCACTAAAATAAGCTATTGGTTTGCTTTCTTGTAGTAGGATCGCTCCAATCCCGAGTCCACTTGCATCACATTCAACTTTAAAAACTTTAGCAAAATCTGGTAACCTTAAGATGGGGGCCTCACTTAGCTTGCGCTTGATCACATCATATGCTTCTTGGGTCGTAGGTGTCCATTTGAATTCTCTCTTCTTGAGACACTCTGTGATAGGGGCCAAAAGAGTGCTAAATCCTTTTAGGCAAGTCCATGAAAGGATCAAATGTGGGTGTAGGCCACGACCTTATTGCCTCCGCCTTTGACTCATCCATTGAAATTCCATCCTTAGATGCAACAAACCCTAGGATAGTGACTTTTGGTACAAAAAAGTCACACTTCTCTAACTTCCCATACAACTTATTGTTCCTCAGGGTCGAAAATACGAGCCTTAAGTGCTTTACATAATCTTCACTACTAAAGGAGTATACAAGTATATCCATGAGCCTCATAAAGGTGCTGGGTGCATTTGAGAGACCAAAAGGCATCGCCATCCATTCATATAATCCTCCCTTAGTCTTGAAGGCGGTCTTCCATTTATCTCCCTCCGTTACTCTAATTTGGTAGTATCCGCTCCTCAAATCAATCCTTGAGAATACGCAAACCCCATGTAAGCAATCTAACATGTCATCAAGTCTAGGTATAGAATACCTATACTTGATGGTGATGTTGTTGATAACTCTACTATCAACACACATCCTCATACTTCCATCCTTCTTTGGTACCAAGAGGGTCGGTACCGCACAAGGGCTAAGGGATTCTCTGATGAACTCTTTTTGCAACAAATCATCAACTTGCCTTTATAACTCCCTAGCCTCCATAGGATTACACCTATAGGCAAGCTTGTTTGGGAGTGTAGAACCAGGGATCAAGTCAATTTGGTGCTCAAATCCCCTTAAGGGGATTAGCTCACTAGGTAGATCATTTGGGATAACATCCCCAAACTCCCCTGGCAAAGGTTTGACTCGTGGGTCACTTCCTCCACTTCCTTCATTATCTTCAAGCAATAATAAAAAATACATGAGCTTCCCCTTTGCTAGCGCCTTGTCTATCCCCTTGCTATATAGAAATAATGTCTTCTTCTTTACAATTTCCTCCCTAACAAGTGAGGAACGAGGACTGAGGGGTGTGAGTACAATGTTCTTTTTTTGCAAATTTCAAACATTAAGTGTTCCTCCTACCATCATGGTCTCCCTTGGTCTTCCTAGCAATATGGTCTCCCATTGGGACCACATTATATACCACATTATCTTGGTAGGTTTTTCCAATAGGAAAAGGAACTACAACTTGCTTGGTCACTTCAACCATGCTTCCATTATTAAGCCACTGTAGCTTATATGGTTTCTCATGTTGAGTGGCAGGCAAGTTAAGTTTATCCACAAGTGTGCAAAAGGCTACATTAGCACAACCTATATCAATAATAAGGAAAAATACCTTACCAAGGATTGTGCACTTGGTTTGAAATATGTTCTCCCGTTGTGTCTCCTCCTTCATAAACTTCTTGGTGTGCAATACCCTTCTAACCATTAAATCTTCTCCTACATCAGGGGGTGTCTCTTCTTTCTCTTCCTCCTCCTCATGGCCCAATTTGGTCTCTTCCATTTCTTCCTCATGAGCTGCCTCCTCCAAGTCCAAAAGAGTAATAACTCTTTTGTTGGGACACTAATTTTGATAGTGCCCTAGGCCTTGACATTTAAAGCACCTTAAAACCTTTGGTTTGTTAGGTTGAAACCTAACAACTTTCACCTTGTCCTTCACTTCAACATTTCAAATGGGAGGGGATGATGAGGGGGCTTCTTTGGAAGTGTTGGTAGTCAACCTTCCTTGAGGAAACTTTGGCTCTCTATTCTCCTTCTTATGCTTCCCCACCTTAGTGGCTAGATGAAAAAGCTCATCTAAGGTGTAGTACTTGTGTAACTCCACCTTGCGTTCACTCCTTAACCCTCCAAGGAAATGTGACATTGTGTGCTCCTCTACCTCATCTAAATCCAACCTCATCTTCAACACTCATTGACCCTTGCCTCAATGAGGACATCTTGTTGTAGAGGACTTGAGTGTAAGATGAGGGTAAAAACCTTTCCCTCAAAAGCTTCTTCATCTTCGACCAAGATTTCACCTTAGACTTCCCCATCTTTCTCCTTAAGGATTGCAATCCTAAAGCTCTTATCATCAGTATAGGCTTTTTGCTTCAAACATCCTCGAGCACCTCAACAACCACTCTAGGAAATCTTCTGGATTAAGTGATCCATCAAACTAGGGCTTCGGCTTTGATGAAAGGATCTCTCCTTTCATGTCTCCTTCTTCTATCATGTGGGGAATCAGTTGGTGAGGCGTTGGAATCACTAGCATCATCACTTATGCTAGATCTGACCACCTCATGTTGGTGAAAACGGGTTCTTCTTCTTCGTCGTGGGGAAGTATTTCGACATGGAGTGTTATGGTTTTGCATGAGATTCTCCAAAATGCCAAGAACTCTTCTCGTGTCATTTTGGAGGCTTTCAATGGCTCTATCTCTTCTCAAGTTGTGTGCCTCTTCAAGGCTCAAGCCTCTTGGGATTTGTTCATCACCTATAGTTGCTCAAATAGAGAAAGATGATGTTTTTGGTCGGGAGAGGCTAACTTGGGCTAGAAAATTATGGTGGGTGGGTAGAAAATTTTTTGTGAAGTGTTTGGGCATAGACAGGGTAAAGAAGGAAAAGAGAAAATAAAAAATTATCCCAAATTCTCAACCTTATGCTCTGATACCAATTTGATGCATATGCTAAACAAGTTGGCACATGCTTAATGGAAGATGGTGGCTTATGGGATAATTAACAACCGAAACATTAAATAGAGAAAAGAGATAAGAAGTATGATAATATTTGATCTAAGGTGGCCAAAGACCAAACACTCGCAACTACCACTTAAGGATTCAACACTTGAGATAAAAGTTATGAGATTTTTCACTCAAAACAAGTTTTCACTCAACTTTATAGAGAGGGGCTTAAGGGAGCTCGAAAATCTGATATATAATTCAATGGGGTAGTGTGTTCCATTGTGTTGAGGCTACCCATATTTATAGTGGTAGCTAGGGTTACAAAAAGTCCATTATACCCATCCCCTTTACCTACCTAGTTACATCCCAACCATTCTTTACTATCTACTTATCTAATACAACCTAACAACTAGTTGGATGATAACTAAAATGAGGTCAGCCTATGTGTGGTATTTTGACAGCCATACCACAACATGGAGCCCCTTACATGCTGAAAAGTAGGTAATAAATAGAAGTACAAGTCACTCGATCATCCCCCATACCTAATTAATCATCTCCCATGTTTAGCCTATTAAAATAATCTGATTTGACTTGGCTAACTTTCTTCACCACCAGAGTCCCTTTTTTTAACTCTCTTAGTACCATTCTCAAGAATACACCGGTACCCATTACAATACAAGGAATTCATAGCGATAAGGTTCTTGGTCATATTTGGGACATATCTCACATTAGATTGTGTCCTGACAACATACACATGCATCCACACCTTCATTGTCCCAATCTGAACAACATTGCAAGCAACATCGCTACCCATCGATACAACTCCACCCCAAGTCACCTTGAATGTCTAAAACCAACTCTGGTTGGGACATATATGGTAAGAGTAAGTAGAATCCAAGTTCCATTTATCATTGATCATGTTCTAGATATTAGTGGCTGATAACACATCTCCACCACTATCACCATGGGCAACTACAACATCATCATTTTTACCAAATGAATCACCTGACATGGCACTAGACTTTCTATTAGGACATATATTCCTAATATGCCCCTTCTTGTGAAATCCATAGCATGTCACAATCTTGTGCCATCTCTTTGACTTACGTCTGGACTTTTTATGGTCCCCAAAGCCTCACTCCTATGTCCTTCCCCTAGCTATCAATCTCTCACTATGAGTCCTCAAATGTAGTGCGGCTAGTCAACTAACTATTAATCAACTCTTGGTATAGTCACGTCATATCCTCAAGGACTAACTCATCCTTCTCATACAAAATTATCTCATGAAAATTCTTAAAACTTACGAGCAAAGAACATAACAATATAATAGCCAAATATTCATCATCTAGTTTGACATATATATCTTACAAATCTATAACTATAGAGTCAAATTCATCCAAATAAATTTTTAAAGATTGTCCCACCCTAGTTTTCAGTCATGAAGCTGACTCTTCCATAATATTATATTTGCTACTGATTTTCTCATGTGCAATGACTCTAGCTTCAACCTTAAGATAGTCGTCATTGATTAATTTTTTCTTCTCAAAATAACTTGTTCAACAAATATAATTGTATAGTAGAGAGGGCCCTCAAATCTAATTCTTTAAATCTCTCACTCATCATCAATTTGGCTTTGTCAAATGGCTAGATAAAGATTTTCCCAATCTTTTCTATTAGAATTGCTTGCATCTTCCATTTCCATAATCCAAAGTTGACGAACAGTATAAATTTATTCACATTTTATCAAGTGATAGATAGTGCATCACCCCATGATCTAATATACCATGGAAATTTATCCAAACTAAGGGCATAAAGTCTGACTCTGAAGCTATAATCATAGTAACCAAAGTCTGAGTTGGAGTCAAATAATCACCAGTGGATATAAGTCCAAGTCAAAGTCAAAAACCACCAAGGTAACTCGACTCTTTAGTATTAATATCTAATAGTACATCATCTATGTTTTGAGTAGGTATAATACCCCACTTTGTAGTGTTTGTAATGTGCACTAATCTATGCATTTGATGGTGATGAGTGTGTTTAATACTATCTTAGTGGGGTTTTTTTATATCATTGGTATGGTTTTCATATAGCTTAGTTTGGATATTAGAAGATAAATGGTTTTATCAAAAAACTAATAAAGTATTTGGAGGTACCAATCTACTGGTTTGTTCATTAAATTTGAGTCTTGAAACCTAATGAACTAACTGACTTATTTGGTGTGTGAGTCAATTGGTTCATCTAAACGAGTTGTTCTTCTAACTCAATTTTCACTATAATTCATTTTCCAAAACTTTCCAACATTGTGACTATATTTTGAAAAATTTGTTTATGATTTGTACAAAGATTTTGGGCACTCATAACCCATTTTATTGATTTGTAAAGGTTTCATGGAGAAGTAATTCATGAGAAGTCACACTTATGTTATTTATATGAGATTCCTAATTCTTGCAACCCCTTTAGATTTCTAAACTTATTCCCTTCCCTTGTTATCATTATTACTTTCTTGTGTTTGAGATTTTTGAGACATTACATAGAACACTGTAGTTTCACAAATTGAGCTCAAAGGTAGAAATACTAGGTTTGGACCTTTGAAACTTGCGGTTTTGAATCTTGGATTAAAAATTGAGTTTGGGGTCTTCATTTATACACTCAGTTACTTTTCTTCTTTTAGTATAAGCCCTCAGTAATTCAAACTATAACGCCCCCATTTTTCAAAACCAATTGAGCAAAAAAAACTAAGAAAATATGTGTGAAAGCTAAATATAATGAGGGTGTTACCGCCACAACTAGTGTAAGTAGACACCACTTTCTACTTACACTAGCTGCTAAGGCATGATAAAATACACAAAATATATTTATTAATTTAAACCAATCGAACCAAAAATATTCCTGCAATTGAAACTATGAAAAATCTACTAAAATTAATATGATAAATAAAACTTGAAAGTCACCACCAGTCTCAATATTCCCCGTCATGCATGCCATCAATAGCTTGAGTAGATTCATACCCAACCTGCACTAAATCATCTGCTTACCATATATATCATGGGTCATCACAGCCCCATTTAAAACACATAATGAATTAGCTAGGGGAACAGCTAAGTAACATGTTAGTACAATGGAATATAATATAGACGTGTATATATACAATGAATCAGGTAAGAAAACCAAATGTAAATAAATGAATATGCATTTATTAATCTCTAATTTAGGTGATCACAACCTCTAATTATTTAAGTAGGTAAACCAACCAAGGGATCACTTGGCCATCCCAGAGGACAAAGTCCAAAGGGGATAACAAAGTCCGAAGACCTACTACCAACCACAGGAGGATTAGAAATCACACCTGGGCCATCCCAGTGAACATAGTCCAAAGGGGATAACAAAAGTCTGAAGACCTACCACCTCGGTCATCCTATCCTTAAGTGTGCACACCCCCTAATAGGGTTCGGAGAAGCCTATAGAGTAGACGATGAGCCTTAACCAGACACGACTGGCAAATAAATAAATATCCACAATAGAAAAGAGAAATGCTATTGTTGATCCCCAACTTCAGGAGGCCAAACCTGAAGGACCCAAAGCCCACTTTATGTTTCACTTTAAGTTATGGTATTTTAATAAAGTAAAGCCACATAATCCACCATAAAACTTCACTTTATCCTTTTTTTATAATAGGTAACTTTTTCAAATTACATAGCATTATACCCACTTGGAGTCACCACTCATTTCACCAGTTGGAATAGAATAGGATAAAATAATTATCCAACCAGCACTTCAAACAAATAAATAAATAATAGTCAAAGTATCTTAGGTCCAATTATATGCTAACATAAATAACAAAATTTAATTTAGTCATATAAGATACGAGCCTTGTGATATATGCATAATAAAGGAACCCTTATATAAAATCAACTCTTTATAGCCAGCACTTCAAATAAATAACACAACTATAAATTTTCAATATTTACATAAAATCCATCAGGAACCTATATTTATATTAAATTCATAATAAAATAGAATATCATCCTTAGGGCCTAATTATGTAAAATCATATATATTCGCGTAAGGTCATATAGTCAGATAAAACCATTATATCAACAAGTGCGAAATTAAAATATACATGAACGCACGCACACACACGCGCGCACACACACACACACAAACATATATATATATATATATATATATATATATATATATATATATATATATAGGTTGAAATTAATGTTATCTGGAATGCGATCTGATCACAAATTCTCACTAGTCAATAGACCTTCACCAATTAGATCAGAGGAGTGGAGGGTTACTCTCTATAAAACCACTCTTTTTTTCGTTGCTATTTTTTTTTCTTATGTACGGCTGCTATACGGCTTACAAGAAGCTAACCATATATTTATAGTAATGGGGGGCTGTAATACCCCGTATTTTCGAAACCTAATTTTATTAAGCCCAATGATTTTATTAGCGTAATTTGATGTAAATATTTAATTATTTTAATTTCGATTCGTTTTATGGATTTATCGACGATTTCGAATTTATATTTGAATTTAATTAATCGTTGCCGTTGCGAACCATTCTGGACAAATTCGTTCACGACCGTGATTTTATTATATTCTTATGATTTCGATTTTTAGTTAAAAATATATATTCCCTTTCTTTCTCGTGTTTTGATTTTTAATATTTTAGATTCGTTTTCGATTATAACTTCGTCGTGTGATTACGACTTTATTTTGGAGTTATATTTCGTTAACGAAATATATTATTTAAATTATAAAATTTCTGTTTAAATAGTTAAAGTTATTTTAATGATTTTATCTGTAGAAAATATTTCCGACTTTAAATTTATTCGTTTTCGGTAATCGTTAATATTTTCGGGAAGTTTTAAATTAAAAAGGATTTTTGGAGTTTATTTATGAATTTCTTTCCGGAATTAATTTTCTTCCGTTTTACGATTTTTGGTTTACGGAAAATAGATTTTGGAAATTATTTAAATTAGTCTCGGCTTATTAGAATTTGACTTAAATATTTTATTATATGCTTTTGAATATTATTTCGAGGTCTTATAATATATTTTCGTAAATAATACAAATTTTTTTCGTTCGTTGGTAAGTTTTTCCGAAAATGTTTCCGAAATTCTTTATGTAGCTTTTATATCGATTCTAAGCTTTCGGAACCTTACGAAATAATTTTCGTTTAATGAATTTTAGATAAAATCTTCCAATAATAATTTTTAAATTTTTAGTAGTTTATTTTATACTTGTATTTATAAAAAAAAAAAAAAAAACCCAACCTCTTCTTTCCCTTTCTCTTCTCCCATTCTCTTCCCTTTTCCCGACTTGCTCTCTGCTCTGCGCCCAGAAACCCCAACCTCCTTCTCCCCAGCTCCTCCCTGCTCCAGTTGACCTCGCCAGCCACCGCCGGCCACAACGGGCGACGCGACTGACCGCCACCAACTGCGAGCAGCCGAAGAATCCAGCAACAACTGCGCACTGCAGCAGCGACGACGCCGATGAGCAGCAAACGCAGGCTGCGCTGCCACCGCCGGGTCACCGTCGACGTCTCCGCCCACCGGCGAGCCACCTCCGGCCTTCCTTTGCTCCGATTTTGTTGATTTCGTTGGGTATAAATTTCTGAGAAACCCTAATATTGATTTGATTAATTGGGTATGATTTAGCTTGTGATAAGCTAAATTAATTGTTTAATTATGTATATGTGATAAGCTAAATTAATTGATTTGATTTGGATATGTTAATTGTATGGTTTGTGTTGGAAATTTGGGAAATTGAATTTTAGGCCGGGTTATGCCCGAATTTTTCGGATCCGTCCAATTTGGCAATTTTGGATAAATTGATTATACAATATGTTTTTAAATGTATCTAATTTCATGTTGGAACCGTCAATTTGAGAAATTTATGCAGAATCAATCGGAATTTGATTTCTAGGTCAAAATTCGTGTGTATCGAAATTGGGTTGCGTAATTGAGTCGTTCCGCTCAATTGATTTTACAATATCGTTTGAAATGTATTTAATTTCATATCGGAAGTGTTAATTTGGGAAAATTATATGTAATCAATCGGAATTGGAGTTTTAGGTCAAAACTCTTGCGGATCTAAATGGGATTATGTAACCGAGTCGTTTTATTCAATTGACTATACAATTTATATTAGAATATATTTAATTTCATTTCCGAACCGTCAATTTATATATTTTATCAAGAATTGATCAGATTTGCGTTCCGGGCTCAAAAACCCTAATTGTGCTAAATTGAGTATTTCTTTTATCGGTTTTGAGCAATTGATTATATGATATGTTATAAAATATGTCTAATTGCATTTCTAAACATTCAATTTAAATAAATTAATAAAATTTAACCGAATTACGTTTTCGGGTTTAAAACCCTATATTTAAAGTGAACTTATGAAATTGATCATGGGTATAGTTGTTTTTCTAAAATTAAATTTATAGAAGTAGTTGAAATGATCCTAATTGTATTCTAATACCTTTAATTGGAATTAATTGATTTGAATTACCTGAATTTTGTCGTTGGCTTTAAAACCCTAATTTTGAAAATGGGTCATCTTAAATTGGCTACCAGGAAGATTGTTTTGTTGAAATTGATTTTCTAGATTTATCTAAAATTAGTTTAATTGTGTTTTAAAACTACCAATTTGAGATAATAAATGTGATTTGGTCGATTCGTAGTTTAGGCATTTAAAACCCTAATCTTCGGGGATGGTTTTATAAAATTGATTGTGCTGTGTGTCTTTTATCAAATCGATTTCTGTCCTTCGGTTTTAAATCATTTGATTTATATTTTAATCTTAATCTTAATAGAGCTATGCTCTTGAGTCCTAAGTTTTGGATGCGTTTCCCAAGAAAGATCGATTGTGTTCATTTGTGTTTATTTAATTTGAATATGTGAATTATTAATTGATAAAATAGTTTCTAACCTAGTTCCGATTTCTATCGGCGATCTAGGAAAAAAATTTCTCGTGGATTGTTGAGCTTTTGATAGCTCTCCCTCTTTCTCAATTTGCTTAGCTAGCTTCGGATTTGAGGTAAGTCAATACTTACCTTTACTTATGATAGAATTTGGATGTATGTCTACTTGAAGTGAAAGGTGATAAGTATGCATATCAATTATTTAATCATGTTAAGCGTATACTGTGTTCTGTGTGGTAATTTTATGTATGTATGAATTCATAGCTTCAATGCTAATGCATGCTAGTATGATGTTGAATATGGTATGTATTTGAGTATGTGAAGTGTTGAGTATGGATTAAAATTATATGATACCCTATGCTGTATCTTTATGCCATGGAATTATTTATGTGGGTCTGGTTTACGGTCGGCTAAAATCATTGAATAAGATACTAATTATTTAAAGTGGAAGATCACGTGAGTTGGGCCGAGGTGTAGGGTCCGTTCCACCGGACGACAATAGTGGCTCGGGTGTGTTGTCCCCGAGAGGTGCTTCAAGCCGATCCACCGGTTCAGAATAGTGGCTCAGGAGCGTTTTGCCCTGGGAGGTGTAGAATCCGTTCCACCGGATGATAATAGTGGCTCAGGTGACTTGTCCCTGAGAGGTGCTTCAGTCAGTTCCACCGGATTAAGAATAGTGGGGCCCTATACTCATCGTGAATAAGAATATGATATGAATTAAGTAATGAATAAGACACTAATTATTTAAAGTGGAAGATTACGTGAGTCAGGACCAGGTGTAGGATCCGTTCCGCCGGATGATAATAGTGGCTCGGGTGTGTTGTCCCCGAGAGGTGCTTCAAGCCGTTCCACCGGTTCAGAATAGTAGCTCAGGAGCGTTTTGCCCTGAGAGGTGTAGGATCCGTTCCACCGGATGATAATAGTGGCTCGGGTGTGTTGTCCCCGAGAGGTGCTTCAGACCGTTCCACCGGTTTAAGAATAGTGGGGTCCCTAAACTCATTGTAAATAAATAAAATCAGATGTAATAGTGATTATTATCAGATTGTTGGATGGGTGTTGCTTAGCATGCAATCATGATTTCTTATACGCTTATATCTTATGTGCTGTCATGTCTAGTAATGTACTCATAAGTATGAATCTGTGATCCTATATTTTATTGTATGTAATACATGTATAATTGAGGATAAGAATTGTAAGCTATAGTCTTTCATATCTTACGTGTTTCATGTTTCCTTCCCTGAGTTGGGTTGTCTTGATTTACTCAGTACTGGACCCGTACTGATGCTACCTTGATTGAATGGGTCCTGTGATGATCCACTGATGGTGGGGAGCAGATCTCTTGTGCAGGTTTCAGTTCGAATATTATTTTTGGGTGGAAGACTTGACTTGAGAGAGTAGGCAAATCCGAAATTTGATCTATCGGGATTGGTCTTGTTTAACTGTATTTATGTATGGAAGTTTCAAGTGTTGTATTTAAAATATCAAGGGTATTGTAATTTAACTTTCAATTTCTCGTACTATGATAAGCTTTTAAAATTCGGATTTATTTCGCAAGTTCCGCTGATTGATCAGCGATGATTTTATTTAGTGAATTGATTCACTTGCCATCTACCCGTGGATATCTCCTTGTGGGAGTTTATCCTTACGGCATTGATGTTTAAAGTTTTGTTTGACAGGTTTTAGCCTTACATCTAGCATGAGATAGATGGTAGACATCTATCTTGTGTTAGATGTGGCGGTAGCATTCCCCAAATTCTCTCCTAGCTTCCGCTTTATTCTTTAAATTTTTTTTTCAGGAGTGATTTTTGGGGGTGTTACAGGGGCTGCTAGGTTTATGGGAGAAGTGACTAATTAATTAAAAAGGCCCGTTTGCTAATAACCTATTAAATTGTGTAACAACATTACTTATCTTTTAGAAAATTCTAGAAGTGGCTAATTAATTTAAAAAGGCCCATTTACTAATAACCCATTAAATTGTGTAACAACATTACTTAATTAAACTCTACTAGAAACCTATTAATTACTTGCTATGTATATATGTAATAAAATACTATAATTTAAATCTTTATCAGTTAACTATTATAGCTATCGAAAACTTAGTCTTATCATTCAAATAATACACATATATAAAAGTTTCCTTATATATCTTATTATCGTTGGCACCTTGTATTATTATTATTATTCAAAATTATGGGGTATTACACAAACCTAATGGCTTCATTTTCTCCTTGATTCATCAACCTCTGAACTCCCCTATTTTTTTCACACTTGTTTTTCCACATTTCCTCTCCTTAAATTTCATTTATGATATTTCATTCCTCTTTTAATCCTTTCTCTATCTCCTTTCTATTTTGATCTTAAGGTGAGGTTATATATAGGAAAGGAATGAGGGTTTAGCTTTCATATCCTAATTTTTTCTATTTTTCCTTTGGAAGGTGGGTTCCCTCTAATTTCCTCTCCTTATTCTCTAATTTTAATAAATATTCTTTACATGTTTCAAATGTTTTACTAAGTTTTAATTTGGCTTTCTTGAAATGTGTTTTAGTGTTGGAAAGAGGTTTAGATTTTCAAATACTTTTACCCTATTTGGTGTGATGTTCAACTAATTTGAGGTAAACCATTATCTTCCATATTTTTTGTAAAATGGTATAAGTTAACTTATATTTAACTTATATTTCGTGTTTAAGTAGAAAGTATGTGTTCCAATGATAAGAATTTGAAGAGTAGGCAGATGTTGAAATATGGGAGGAGTTGGTAGCAACCTTAATTTGAAGCCTTGTATGCATAAGACTTATAAATATGGTTTTAAATTTCATAATTTCTATGATATTATTTGTATGTTAGTTATGTTATCATGTGTAATAGGATGAATATATTTATTTAATGAAGGTTTAGCAAGATGAGAATTTGATATATGATTTTTTTTTCTAATTCTTATTAACACCAGAAAGTGCAAACATGATTATGTTGTGAGATTCCCAACATGATTTTGGCATTTTGGATATTAATTCATGAATAATGCTTGTTAAAAACCTTTATAAACCAGAGATTGATGCTTAGATTGATTGTTAAATGATTATAGAATTTGTTTATGTATGTTAGTTTGTTGGGATTGTTTTCGCCCCAATCAATCGACTGGTCCCATGTACTGATCGACTAATATGGTAGAGCCAATGCTGGTGGGCCTATGAATGGCTCCTAGAACAATTGATATATTAGGTCAATCGATAAATTTTTTTCGTTTGTGAACTAGTAGTCTTTGCCTCAGGTTGGACACATCAACTAATTTAATCAAATTAATCAATTGGTTCCTAAAAGAGTTAACCAGTGAGGTTAAATAATTAACTTATTCACAACATCTAGGAAACTTGGTATTACCTTGACTAAACTGGTACATAAAATAGATCGAATGCTCAAGTGAACCATCGACTATTGTCTACCAATTTTTCTATTATTACCTATTTTTTTATGCAGGCAATGTTTCTAGTTTTATCATGCTTAGATAATGATCTAAAATGCTAGTAGCTATGAATTTACATAGATTAATGATGTTTAAATAATGATTAAAGTTAGTAAATATAAATTTTATCTAATTGACAAATGTTGACCTTAATTAAGAATTTAGGCTTTTTATTTTGAACAAAACATGAGTAGAATGTTAGCTGGATAAAAATGGACAATTCTTGTGGTTAGAATTTATGTACTGAATCAAAATGATGAATAAAATACCTCTAATGACTTATGTCATGGCCTTAAAATGTGAAGACTTGTAAAATAAATGATGTAGCAAGAATAAAAGACAATAACATACACATATATGGTTGCTTTAAGTTGACTTTATCAATAAACAATGAATTGCATTTATCAATAAATAATTATGAGCTAGGTTTGGACTCTAGTTTACCTATAATTGGATCTTCATCTTTTTTCTTATGGATCAAATTTGAACATCCTTTAATGAAAGTTAACCTAGATTTGAATTGTGAAAAAGGGAATGAATGGAAATCAAACGTTGGCTTAGAAATTTATGAATGATGTTTAAAATATATAATTCCATCACTTAGCATAATTGATCACATAATGGAAAGCTCAAATGAAGATACTGTAGATGGAAACATTGATGGTGTGAAAACCTTATTATGCATTGATTTGATATGGATTTCTATTTGAGGTTATATTTTTTGCTTCCCTTTAAGTGATATGAAATGCAAATACAATAATATGTTAATCACTTAAAGTGGAATGAGCATCATGATAGGTATGGATTACTCAATCCTCGATTAACTACTATAGGTTAGTCTACCTTCGCCCGTTTTGCCTTTAAGTGCCTTTGAGTGGGATCCTAGTCAATCATAGGAGCCCCTTTGATCTTGGTGCTTTTTCTACTCTAGAAACTAATGACTTACTAAGTGGTTTAGATACTAAAGGGACTGGTCACTATATGATGGTTATTTATTATGAGCAAGGACTTATATCCATCCGGTTACTTTGGCAAGAGCTAGGACTTTCTATGCGTTTATTTTGTTTGACTTCCATAGTAAAGACCAAGGGAATAATACCACCTTTTGCTCAATAACTTCGGGTAAATAATTCTATGGCCAGCTATTGCTTAATAACTTAACTCTATTGGGAAATAATTCTATGATCACCTATTGCTCAACAACTTGGGGAATATAATTCTATGATCCCCTATTACTCAATATAAGTCCCATAATCATTTATTGGTTAATAAGTTTGGGTAAGTAGTTCTATGATCACCTATTGCTCAATTACTTGGGCAAATGTTTATGTGATCGATATTGCTTAATAACTTGAGCTAAATAATTCTCCAATAACCTATTGGTCAATAACTTGATCCATCTATTGCTCAATAACATGAGGTAAAATATTTCTATGATTAATCATTGCTCAATAATTTCATAAAGGAGTTCTATATTCACCTAACATAAAAGTAATAACCTGAGTCAAACTGAAAGAGATATTAATATACCTTATCTTATTCTATGTTTGATCTTGATATGTCTAGGTAACTGATACGATAATGGCTTGCCTCTAAGTACTTAACATGATCATGCCTCACCTAAGTATGAATATATTGTGTAATTCATGTTTACCTTCCTTAAATTCTATTTCAATCATATGTTTACCTTGAATACCCCATTATGGTAAATTTTTATGTTTCTGGAGTGTTTCAAGGATTAATCATGTGATCTATTACTATATTAATCATGAGACACCTATTGTAAAATCCATGAGAGGAAAGTTATAAATGTAATGTTGATTTTACACTACACTCCAAGTTATACTCTAAACACTAATGCGTGGATAGTCTATGTAATCCATGTTCCTTAAGAAGGTAGTATGTATGTTAGGGAAATTATGCCCTTGTATGATGGTATAATCTTGTATGACCCATGTGATTGTAGATGAATGAAATATTAGGGACATTATATGTACTTTTTTGTTCTTTATGCCTTGTGCTTATGTTGTGGGTCTTCCTTTTACTATGATAGTGGGAGATTAGATTGCTTGGTATGTATACATATTTATTGGGATGTTGTTGCAATCCCTTACTCAATCCCATGAGTAAGAGGTTTGATGCAGGCTTCTTGAGAACGACCAGTGGATGGACCTTAACTTTGTTGTGTTAATGAGCATAGGAAATCCAAGAGACTATAACTTGAAGTGACCAAGGCACTTCTCATTTGAAAATGATTTATTTTAGGTAGTGTTTTCTTCTTATATATCTTTCTATGGATTGAAAGCTTATGTTTTCGTAGGTTGTGAACCTTGATTTTCCTATCTCCAAATGTTTCTTACGCATACTAGTTTTTCATTGTGTTTGATTCATTAAATACTTAGCCTTGTGTTTAATGAGAGGTAGGCTATGAGGTGCCTATCATGTATTAAATATGGTGGTAGCATCCCAATTTTTCACAAATTGGACTTGTATTTCCACTTTCGCTATGTTTTTTAAAATGAAAAATTTTCAATACTAAAAATTAGAGGTTTTATAGTTGGTAAGGAACTGGGATATACTAGGATCCAACACAAACGCAAAACCTGAAGGCACTAATAAACACCGATAGGAAGACTTACCCATGGTGTCTTATCAAGGATCAGGCAACCCAAACTCATACACAACACCATCTTTCGCTTTAATTTTTATTACATTATTTTTGATGTTGTGTGATCATACATTTCCATACTTATTCTGTCTTAACAATTTCCATTTCCCAAACCATATGTGGGATTTCCATTGATGCCTTTAAAGTCATAATACATCTTGAGTAAAATGACCTAATCCCTAATATTAACCCATTTTAGGCAAATAATACACAATACATTACCCCTTTAAAGTCATAAAATATTTATTTAGGTTTCCATCTTGAGGCCTTTACAACACCATTTAACCTGTCCATTATTCTTTCAATCCATATCAATAGATGTATTTCACTTGTTAAATAATCCTATAACAACATTAGATAGTCTCAAAACATATCTAAGTTAAAAGGACAACATCACACAACCTTGTTGAACCAGTCAGTTATATTAGGGTAACAAATCATTTGGTTTTTATCAACAATTAAATTTGTTTGGCTCAGCTAAACCAACTTTCCCTTGAACCTATCAATAAGTTTAGGAAAGCTATTGGAATATTGCAAGACTAATCAATTGGTTCTATCGAACTAGTTGATGGGTTTAAATAGAGATAAAACTAAGGTCACTACAAACCTAATAGTCCATCGTTTTGAGCTAACTAGTTAATTATTCTACGGACCTACAAGTTAGTTGGCCTAAATAGTCGATTGGTTTGCCCTCAAATAACACAAAACATAAATTTTTCATACATATAACCCTAAAAAATCCTACCATATTCAATTCAAGACATATCAAATCATCATGTAAACACTTTATCAACTCATAAACTGAAGCATGCTTCACAATTAATCAAATCAACCCTAATTTCCCTAAAATCATGCCTTCTTCTCAAGATTTACTAACTAATCAACATGCATAAATTTGAAACCAAATGCAAATGTAAACCTATAAAATTAGAGGTTTAAAGAATACACCACATCACATACTTCACAGGGTTACATTTCAATTATAAGAATGACTTACTTGATGCAAGTAAAACTTTTCCACATATAAGAAAATCCAACCTAAAGAATTTTCAACTATCATACCACAAAAGTAGAAATTTAAAGATTCAAAAATCTAATGACTAATTTTATAAATAAGAATTTAAATTAGGAGAAAATAAGCTTACCAACTTTAGAGAAAATAGAGAGGATTTATGTCTTAGGGTTGTATATTATTGATATTGTTCCTCCAATTGAGAATAGTGGCTAGGAGATTTATACTTTAGAATTGTGCATTATTGATACCTTTCCGTGAATTGAGAATATTGGGATCTCTAAAATGAGTGAACATAAGATTATGGATCCTACTTATATCATATTATAAAACCTAAATTCAATTATCATCTTGCACCTTCTTATGTTAAGTTATACGTATGCTTGCACTTCTTAGAGACACTATGACTTTATATAACACTATTATAACTCTGTTTTTACCTTTATCACTACATAGCATATTAATAATTCTTTTAACAAGTGTTCCTCATTCCTACGAGCCAATGCCCTTATTTAGTTTGTGTGTGTTATTAACGACCCAATAGATGACTTTGATGCATACGATGTGCTACTTGGGGAGGAGTAAGTATTTTATTTTTGAGGTTTGGGAAGTATATTTGTGTTATACAAATCTTAGTTTGACCTAGATACCTTTTATGTATTTTGAATATGGTATTCGGAGTTAACCACTAAACTCTTACCTATGATTATGAAGTTTAAGTATTCTTTGTTTAATCATGTTTCTAGTATTTAACTATTTTCCCCTGTATTCAATGTAAGGATAACATAGTAGGAAAGAATTTTTGATTAGGTAAGTAACACTAACACCTAATTATGTTGTTTTATATTCCCTTTAAATTAAATTTTTTAGTTTTAAATTTTTGGGTATCATAGATTTTGTCTATTTTTTAGTATAAAAAGGAAATTTTGAAATAAACTATGAAAATGATGCAAGAACAAATGATCAAAACATATAATTTATTATTATGGATCATATTTGAGGTCAAACGGATGACTGCATGACTGCCTGAGATACATGAGAACGTTTTAATATTGAAGGAAAATATGATTGATTTTGACAGGTGTTTTTGAAGAACACCATTCGTTTGGTCTAAGAAAAATATGGGGATCTAAGTTATGTTCTTAATATTGAAGTAAGTAATTTTTTTTATGGAAAGGATGGAAAGTTTACAAGCACAAGCACAAGGAATTTTTATGGAAAACCCCATGATACCTTAAGGAGGCCATATGATAATGCAAAAAAGGGTATCAGATTTGATTTACCTGATTTTGAAGGTAATCTTGATCTGGAATCTTTCCTTTAATTGTTACAAGATTTTGAACCTATTTTTGAGTATAAAGAGCACGATGATGAAAAAAGGTGCAAAATTGCTATATTAAGATTTAAGGAATTTGCTAGAGTGGTATGCTAATTTAAAGAGAAGGAGGTAAAGAGAATGAAAAAGAAAAATAAGATCATCACTAAAAAACTATTTGAAAAGAAAATTTGTGTCTAGAGAATATGAGTAAGAAAATTTCACAAAGATAACTACTTTGAGGCAAGGGTTTCTTAGAGTTGAGGAGTATATTAGAGAGTTCAAAAGACTAGCTCTTATTTGTGATCACCAAGAAAGAGAAGAGCAAATATGTACTAGGTTTTATTGGAGGTCTAAATATGAATATTAGAAACAAGGTTGACATGTATCGTTATGAATTTTTTGAAGACTTGGCAAAATTAACAATCAAATTTGAGAATCACTTAAAGAGAACAAAGCACCAGGTGATATGAATCAAAGTAGGGAAGCATTGATCATGAGTTTTTGGCTGATCTTCAATTGAATTCGAAGTTGTAAAGGAAGGAGTAAGACATGGTTTTAGGATGCTATGACAGATGGTAATGATCTTCAATCAAGAACTCAATGGGATGGTTTAACTTTGAATGGATTCAAAGTCTTTTATTTAGGATACTACTCTGAGCAATTACCTATCTAATATTCAATCTCAAAGAGAAGGTACTCAAGTGTGTTAAACTCACAAGTTTTATTATTCAAATCAGGCTTGTTACGTGTACAATGACTTAGGGTGGGTATTTATAGGACTCTTAACAACTAATTAGCCAACTAGCTACGTATATTTAGTTAGAAACTAGACGTTAGGAACCTTTAAATAACCAATAGGATTAATCTACCTTCCATAATCCCTATCCCTAGTCGTAATATCATCATTTAAATGATATTAATGACAATCGTTACAAAGCATTACAACTGACTATAGTACATACATGAAATAATCACAAAACCTCTAATTTACATAAAACATATCCCAGGGTTTACAATAAGTCTAATATAACTAATGAGTTTATCATATCAAGCTTGTTGCATTGTCTTCCCTTGTATGCCATAGCTTTGCATGCTTTGAATGCATTGTACACTTTAGGTATCTTTTTATATCTTGACGTTTTCAAATGTTAATGTCTTCACCCTGTAAATATATAACATACCTGCAAGAACATCTTAAAGTCTTTTCAATACCAATGGTAGAAGTATTATCAAGGATGTTTAAGATGATCGGCTCCATTATTAAAAATGTCAATTCCACATTATTTTTAGGATCACTAGATACTCCTACATCATTTTCCCCTAGTTGAGAAGAATTTGTCCTCAAATTCACATCACTATAATAAGGATATGAAATCACCAATATTAAATGTTTTTGAAACTCCTCCATAATGATCCAAAAGTACAAGTTCACAAGCATTATCCCCAAATTTCTTTAGTATCTTAAAAGGTCCATCAGCTCTTGGCATTATTTTATTTTTACGTAAGTTAGGAAATCATTCTTTACGTAAATGTAACCAAACTAAATCACAGGAGAAGATGCATGTGGAGATCGATACTTATTTGCTTGGGCTTGATACCTGGCGTTGGCCTTCTCAATGTTGGTCTTTAGTGCTTTTGTTAACCAAACCTCGTAATAATGTACCAAGGGTTCGATTAGTTACCTCCGTTTGACCGTCGGTTTGTGGATGATGTGAAGTGCTAAATAACAATTTAGTACCAAGAATATGCCACATAGTCTTCCATTTTTCAAGTTTTCCATAAAGTTTAGCTTCCCTTAGCTTATCAAATAATTTTCTCAAATGCACTAGGTGATCATATTCATTTTTACTATATACAAGTATATCATCCAAATAGACAATAATAAAGTCACCAAGGAAAGGTCAGAGAACTTCATTCATAAGTCTCATGAATGAACTAGGTGCATTATATAGTCCAAAAGGCATAACCGATACTCATAGAGACCATATTTAGAAAGCATTTTTCCACTCATCTCCTTCCCTAATCCTCACTCGATGGTAACCACTTCTTAAATCAATTTTGGAAAATACTTGGGCACTACAAAGTTCATCTAACCTAGGCATAGGAAAACGATATTTGATAGTAATGTTATTTATGGCTCTAGAATCTATGCACATGTGTCAAGTACCATCTTTCTTAGGAACTAGTGGGGCAAGTACACTACAAGGGCTCATACTTTCTCTCACAAATTCTTTATCCATAAGCTGTCGTATTTGTTTTTGTAATTCCTTAGCTTCTTCCGAGTTACATCTATAAGCAAGTTTATTGGGAGAGGCATTTCAGGAATAAGATCTATAGCATGTTCTATACCTCTTTTAGATGGTAATCCAGGAGGTAAGTAATTAGGAAACATATCATGATACTCATCAAGTAGCTTATTTAGATTAGGATCATTATGTTGTTTCTCCCCAAGTTGAGACTCTTTAGCAACTAAGGCATAACAAATCCCCTCTTCTTCTATGCATCTCTCCAAAGCCTTTTCATGTAGAAATAATCTCTTTTTATCATCACTTAAAGGCGTATTATCACCTAGAGAAGGTGTTAATCTATACAGTTGCTTACCTTTTCACGACATATTCATTAGCCATGCCATCATGAGTTACTTTTCTATCATATTGTCACAGAATTCCTAAAAGTAAACCACAAGCATCCATAGGCAACACATCACATAAGACTTCATCATGGTAGCCTCTAATACAAAATGATACTAAGGTTTGCCTTAACTCCTTTATCTTTATTTAACCATTGCAAAGAATAAGGTTTAGGATGATTCTCTAACCCAAGCTTTTTGACCATTGCTTCACTAGCAACATTAGTGCATGAACCACTATAAAAAATGAGTCCAAAAATCGTATCACCTATTTTACATTTAGTTTTGAAAAATTTCTCCCTTTGAGTAGGTATTACATGGATCTTCATCTTCTTTGGCTGTGGTTTTTTCAAGAGGAGATTCGGTTTCTAGGTCATCATCTTCACTACATGGTTCCATTTCCTCTATTTCACTTAAGGTCAAAGTTCATTGGTTAGGGCATTCTCCAGCAAAGTGTCCATATCATTTATACTTAAAACATTATTTATTAGAGATCTCAACCATCTTATTTTTACCCTTTTCATCTCGATTAGCTTTCTTTTCATAAAAGGATGTAGATGATGCATGCTGATCCAAAGTCAAACTTGACCCATGAACCTGTGGCACTTGTTTTGGAAGCCCTTGGGTTTCCCCCATTTGCTTACAAGTTAGAATCTGTTACATGCCTTACTTGGGCGTGTGATTAAAGCCTTATTTAGCAAAGACCAAGAAAGTAGAAGCCCAAGGAGAGCCGTGGTTATTTTGGTCTTTTTTAGTTTTATTTTTGTGTTTTATTATTATTACAATAATAAATAATGTAGCAGCTAGTGTGTGTGTGGGTATTAGCTCTTTCAGATGGGTATTTAATCCCATTAAGAAGCATTTAATGCTTTAATGCTTTAATGAGGGGAGGTAAAAGGGGGACATCTATTTGATTCTTAGCTGTTATAGCTGAACGGTTTTGGGGCTATTATTCAGCCAAACCGTTGGCCTTCTTTTGCTATATTATATTGCCTATAAATACAAGTTTGAAGAGAGGAATAATGATTCCTGATTATTCACAATATACCTTATGGTTTTCTCTTTACTTTGAGTTTGTCTCAAGTAAAATATTATTTCTTTATAGCTTTGAGTTTGTCTTGAGTTATAAGATTAGGGTGAGCTTTGAGTTTGTCTTGAGTTCTTACCAAAGATCCTAGAACTATGAGCGTGTTCTTGAATTTTGGTTCATTTTCGTTATTTCATTGATAATTACGTTTCTGTCCAAATTTGAGTATTCGTTCTTGAGACTAAAATTAACTTCGTGATCTAAGAGGGTGTATTGAGAATTACATCACATGCGCACCAGATTTAGACATAAATGATGTATTCGAATATGGTTTAGATGAAGTCGAAGCATTAGATTTAGCATAGGCTTTGGTCGATTTTGTTTGTCTCTCAAATTTAAATGCCAACTTAATCAATTAATCAAGAGAATCATAGGTAAACATGTCAACTTTGCCATGTATCAAATTATTAAGTCCACCTAAGTATCTAGCACATTTTTGTTCTTTCATTTCTTGTACATCACATATAAGTGCTAGACTTTCAAACTCTCTAGTGTACTCTTACACATTAAGTAATCCTTGACTTAGGGTTGTCATTTTTACATACATGTCTTGTTCATATTCTATAGGCACACATTTTCTTCTCATGTGCTTTTTAAGTTTCTCCCATGGCTTAATTTTTTACTTCTCTTGCCTTTCTCATGTTTTTTTCAAGTTATCATACCAAATCCTAGCAAACTTTTTAAAAAAGTAGCAAGTTTACCCTTTCTTTCATCTCATACTCTTTAAATTCAAAGATAGCTTCTATCCCATGTAACCATTCAAAAAATAATTCCACATTTAATTCTCCATAATATAATTTTATATCTTTATCCTCGTTATGTGTATGCCTTACTTGAGTTTGATGTGGTCTTCTATGGTGACTTGATCCTTGAGAACTGACTTCTTCTTCTCCATCTTTGATGTATTCCATTTTTGAATTCACACGCCCTCCTTTGACTTGAATGGCACGTCTCACCATTCCCTCTACAAGATCTTGAGTTGCTTCCATTTGATTTTGTAATTGTTGAAGCTTGTCTTGATCAGCTACTTTGGTTCCTACAAGTTGAAGCTACCGTTGTAGTTCCGCATCGGTCTTAAGTTGTGCATCCATTTGAGTAGTAAGGCTTTTGATAGATTCTACCAAAGCTCACACGTCTTCACTAACTATGATGTTGTATTGAATCAATGTAACTCACAACCTTTAATAAGGAGTAACAACCGAAGGTGTTTTGGTAGATTTTAAGTGCAACCGTGAGGTGTAGAGTATTTCTTGATTGGGTTTAAGTGATTCTCGGTAATTTCTTGAATGATTTATCACTTATGAAATATAGGAGTAGGTGACTGAATGGTGTAGGAGGATTTTTAGATTAGTATGGATGGTTTCTTGGTGGTAGTTGTGTAGAAGATACATAATAGAAAAGGAGAGAATTTCGAATGGAGGATGGTGTTTATCTTCAACTTGAAGATGTTTACTTATTGTATGACTCGAAGAAGGTAATAAAGAAGAAAAATATATGTAAGAATGATGGAAGATGGCTTGTAGGATTCAAATACTGCAGGTAATATTCGAACCATGATGGAGAATGCTTGGAGTATATTGAATCTAGATTGAAGATATGTAAGGAGAGGCGTTGATTAGATGGATATGGTGTTGAAGTTAATTTTGTTTTAAAGGCGGATGAGGGATTGAAGGGAACTTTTGAAGATATGAAGAGTAGGAGGCATAATCGACTTGTGTATTGAAATTTTAATTGAAGGCATTGAGTATCTTCAAACAAGATTCAAGTTGAAGATGAAAGAGCGATTGAAGATATAATACCTTGGCGATTTTCTTGGATGAATGTGGTTCTTGAATTCAAATGCTGTATGGTTGAATGTGTTGTTGGATGACTTGAAGGAAGCCAAAAATCCTTGGCTTTGATGCCAAAAATGATAGGAATCAAAGTAGGGAAGCGTTGATCATGAGTTTTTAGCTGATCTTCAATTGAATTGGAAGTTGTAAAGGAAGGATCAAGGCACGATTTTAGGATGCTATGACGGATGGTAATGATCTTCAATCAAGAAATCTTTGGGATGGTTTAACTTTGAATGATTTGGTTGAATGCATTCAAAGTATTCTATTTAGGATACTACTCCGAGCAATTTCCTATCTAGAATTCAATCTCAAAGAGAAGGTACTCAAGTGTGTTAAACTCACAGGTTTAATTATTCAAATCAGACTTCTTGCATGTACAATGACTTAGGGTGGGTATTTATAGGACTCTTAACAACTAATTAGCCAACTAGCTATAGTTAGTTAGAAACTAGCCGTTAGGAACCTTTAAATAACCAATAGGATTAATCTAGCTTCCATAATCCCTAATCTTAGTCGTAATATCATCATTTAAATGATATTAATGACAATCATTACAAAGAATTACAACTGACTATGGTACATACATGAAATAATAA
Organism: Tamarix chinensis; assembly: GCA_030549775.1. Classification (NCBI taxonomy): domain Eukaryota; kingdom Viridiplantae; phylum Streptophyta; class Magnoliopsida; order Caryophyllales; family Tamaricaceae; genus Tamarix; species Tamarix chinensis. Next base: position 36,968,014 of record CM060172.1, read on the forward strand.
CAAAACCCCTAATTTACATAAAACATATCCTAGGGTTTACAACAAGTCTAATATAACTAATGAGGTCATCATATCAAGCTTGTTGCATTATCATCCATTATATGCCATAGCTTTACATGCATTTTACACTTTAGGTATATTTATATATCTTGACGTCTTCAAATGTTAATGTCTTCACCCTGTAAATATATAGCATACCTGCAAGAACATCTTAAAGTCTTTTCAATACCAATGGTAGAAGTATTATCAAGGATGTTTAAGATGATCGGCTCCATTATTAGACATGCCAATTCCCCATTATTTTGAGGATCACTAGATGTTCCTGCATCACCAGGCAAGTTAACCGAAGCACCTTATGGTTTGAGATTGAAGGGGATGTCAAAGGCATCAACTTCTCAAGCCACAAATCAAGACAATAATAGGAGATTCAATAATGAAGACATTGATAAGGACAAGGTTGTTGACAAGGTGAACAAGCAATTCTTCAAGAGTAGAGGCTATGGTAACTATGTTAGAGATTGTCCAGATCAAAAGGCATTGAATTGAGGGAGATAGCAAGTATGGAGGCTTGTGATGAGGAAAATGAAGACTTTGATGAAGACCTTAAAGAAGGAAATGGAAGTTTGGAAAATGGATAAGTAGATTGCATTGTGTTGCAAAGGGTGGTTAGAGTGCAACAATGACCTCAGCCTACTCAAAGGGAGAAGATTTTTAATGTCAAGTATAGAGTTGGAAATAACGTGTGTGAATTCATCATTGATAGTGGCTGTTATACCAATGTTGCTAATGAAAGAATGTTGAGCAACCTTGGATTAGAGACCATTGATCATCAAAAGCCGTATTCACTTCAATGGAAAAATTAGTATAAAGGTGTAACGGTAACCAACCTATGATTGCTTGTTATATTTTAATGGGAAGACCTTGGCAATTTGATACGAGGGTTGCACATCATGGAGTCCTTAATGAGTATGTAATGTGCAAAGGCAAATAAAAGTTCATACTCAAGCCTTATATAGATGTGGGGAGCTAGGTTTTTAGGAGTGAGAGGAGAGAGGGAGCTAAATGTATGAAGCAAAACGAGGAGAAGCTTAAAATGATGTAAAAAGTCTAATACCTTAAATTTTCAAGATATAAAATTTAATATTTAACCCCTTATTTGGGATAATTTAATATTAAATTATTAATTTAATTATTATGTGTACCTTTGAGTTATAAAAATAGATAGAATTATTTAATAAATTAATATAAATATGTTTATCTTTTTATCATACTCTTTTATTTAAATGAATATCTAAATACATAATTTTTACAAAATTTATCCTCTTAAATTAATAGTTCAAATTTTAGGATAAATTTTTTTTTTCTATTAGCCCAATTTCTAATCCTATGTCTAAAAATAAATTTATTTTTCTTTTCCCTTTTTTCCTTTTCATTTTTCTCCTTTTTCCTTCCTTTTCCTTATTTTCCATATCCTTCTTTTCTCTCTTCTTCTCTAGCCTCCCTTCCTTATTCCTTATTCCTTTCTCTCCTCCCTATCTGGGCCAGCCAGCATTCTCTTTTTCCTTTTCTTTCTTTCCTTTCCTTTCTTCCCCTTTAAGCCAGTGCATCTTCCTCTCTTATTTCTTTCTTTTTCTATTAGCGCAGACTGGCTTGCCTGCCTATTTTCTTTCTTCTCCCCTGCTCGAGTTTCTTTTTTTTTCTTCCTCTCCTAATCACATAAGCCAAATACGCCCCCTACACCCTACATCCATGCCAAACGTCGCATGCCTCCTGTACCTCCTCCCTCCTACTCTTGCAAACACCAACATATAGCCCCTCTCTACCTGTACCTTTCCTTTATATTTTAGGCCATGCACCCCAGCATATTTCCTCATGTGCCATTCCCTTTCCCTCTTCTCCCTTTTCTAACTACGCCTGTCATGCCACCTTCATTCCCCCTTGCACATACCTAACCCTACACCGACCATCCCTCTCTCCTCTTCTCTTTCTTCTCCTCTACCTAATTCTCTCCCTCAAGCTCCCATCTCTCCCTGCCCAACTATACTTTCCTTTCTCTCCCTATTTATCCCTTGTTTTCTTACACCACCCCTCTCCGCCGTCTCCACTACCAACCAACCACCACACGCCTACTCGTGTTGCCTACCTCCTCCCTACACCATCCCAAGCGACTACCGCACTCAATCCTATAGCTAACACCCTCCCTTTCCTCTTCTTCTCCTCTCAACCTCCACCCTTCACTGCCACTATATGCCACCTTTCGAACCTCTTCCACTATCATTGAGGCCTCCTCTCAGCCACCTAACACCACCCCAACACCTTCCTACCTAACCATACCTAAACTCCCCCTACAACTCCTCTTTTCTTTCTCTTACTTTTCCTTTATGCCTCTTCTCCCTCCCTTCTCTGGACCCTCTTTCTACAGCCACCAATGACATCTCTGCCACCCTTAAGCCACCAACTTAAACCTCCGGCCACCACCTATACCTTGCCTCACCCCTGCACCCTACAACCAACCCCAACTCCCCTGTATCACTCCCTCAACCTCCTCACCCCATCTCTACGTGCATGGTATGATCATGCTGCATGAGCAACATAAGTATGTTGCCTAACTTTTAAGCATATTTAAATAACTTTGAGAAAAAATGTAGTTCGGTAATATTATGCATTTAATAAGTATTTGTAATAAAAATTCTTCCTTTACCTACCTAATAATAATATGTTACTTGTGACATTATTTTTAGTATAAGTTATACTAATCAGAGCTTAAGCTTTGAAACTAGGATACTAGTTAAGTTTGATTTTTGCTAGAAATAAGATACTATTATACCCCACAAAAATGTATGGATTATTGTATGTTAGCACATTAAGATTTTTGATATGTGTTTTATGTAAAAATGATGTATTATTATCAATCCCATAATCATTATGATATCTTGTATCTGGTGTAAAATATGAAAAAAGGTGACTAAGAAAAGGGGCAATGTTGATGATAAGGGCTATGTGGATATACATGCTATGCTATGTAAATATCAATACTTGTAGTAGAAATAATACTATTATGAGCCCTAGGGGTAATTTGGTCATTTGGACATATCATGATGTCTAAACTTAAATGGGGTGACTAATGTGTTATGTATGATGTTAAAAATAGATATGGAAGTTTGGTGGAGTATAAATATAAGTGTTATTAGAAACATCAATATTTATAACCTATGGTAATTTGGTATATTTAATGGATGGTGCTGATTACCTTAATAAAAGTGCATGCTAAGTATTATGTGATGTTGGAAATGATGATAGGAGTTTGTGGCATTAAAAATACATGTTCCATCATGAAAAATGATAATGGATAATTTTAGTAATTTTACATGTTTAATGGGAGTGGCCTAAATAAATGTGTGTGGTAGGTGAAAATGGTGCTAAGAATAATAGTAAGGGTTTTGTGGTGTTAAATGATGCATGTTGGGCATGGATATTAATAGTTTATGTACTAGGAGTATTTCAGTAATTTGACATGTAAAATAAAGGCTGCTTAAATAAATCTGAATGACAGATAATCATTGGTGCTAAGAATAACATAACAAGGGCTCTGTAGTGTTAATAATGTATGTGGGCATAAGGGCAGTTTAGTAATTTTACAAGTGAGAAGGGCATTTTAGTGATTTTATAAGTAAGAAGGGCATTTGGGTAATTTTGCAAGTAAGAAGGGCATTTTGGTAATTTGGTAGGAAAGATGGAGATTAGTCTAATAAGTGTGCATGGTAGGTATAAATTGATGTTAAACATGATAATAATGGTTTATTGCCCTAGTGTCACTTACTTGAGCATAATATTCAATAAAATATGGCCTAAGGGTATTATGGTAGTTTTGTATATAAAACGGTGATTAGTTTATTAAACATGCATAATAAGTATAAATTAATTTTAGATATGATAATATGGGTTATGGCCTTTATAATTTATATCACTTGCTCAAGCACAATCATGAACATTAAAGGCCTAGGGGTAATTTGGTAAATTGTTGTGTATCATAAGGAGTATGTATGGTTTGGGGTAAATTGGTAATTTGGGGTATGTTATGCTGTTACTTTCATAAACAAGTGGGAAGTGTATTAATTGTCGATTAAGCATGAAATTGTGTGTTAGTTGTTCTAGAAGTATATATTAAGGTTTTATGTATAAAATGATCATTTGGTATGTTGAGTAACGTAACTATATAATCAGTAGTATAATCATGGTATGTTAATCTTTTATGGTATGTTGATAAATAAAAATGAATTATGTGATAGAAGTGGATGATAAAAAGGTAGCCATAGCCTTAGGAGCATTTTGGTCATTTTGACCTGTGGTACCTAAGTATGAGTATCATAACCTTGGATGGCCTTAGTAGACTATATAAGTTGACACTAATAATAATCCTGATATTCACCACTTCATGATAGTGGAAAAAAATTAAATTGGTTAAGTATATAATTAATATGTATCTTGTGGTCACCTTAATTAAGATACTAATACATAAAGTGAAAGACCTCCATATCAGAAATGGTGGTTCTTTAGGGGTCGCTATCCTAAAGATATGGTTTAGCCCAAGATTGTTTTTGGATTTTGCTGGTGTGCCCTATTGCACCAGCCAAACCCTACATCTTACTCTATTTCCAATAATATGAATACCTATGGACATACTTAGGGCATATGAATACTTATGGATTAGGTGTCCTTATCAATAGCGTACTAGGTGCCTTTGTGCACCAGTGCAATAAGGACACCTTTGTGTCCCTAGGTTGATAGTCGGTAAGATATTATGTTGCTCCTATGCCTCAGTATAATTGGTATACCTTTGTATTTCCAAGGTCGTGATCTAACAACGAGTAAATAATATGGAATTGGTGTGATAATGAAATGGAAAGACACTAATCACTTATAGTGGAACACCATGTAGGTTAGGACCATGTGGAGTATATCATATATACCATTTCACCTGTTATAATAGTAGTCAATAGTATTTTACCCTAGATTATATCATATGTACCAGTATATTGATAAAAATAGCGGTCAAGAAAATTCTACCCTAAATTATATCATGTGCATTGAATTACTGGTTATAATAGTGGGGTCCCTAAGCCTACGCAGATATAACTCGAGAGATGATTAATTTCTGATTAATAGCTTAAGTCTAGATAATAATGAACGAACTATTACTATCGAATAATGTGATATAGTAGCAACCTTGGTGACTACTAGGAAGTTTTGTGTTTCGGTATTGTATTGATGGGCCAATGGGCTTGCCTATGTGTGGAGTGGATGGTGTGCATGATTGAGTATGTTGATGGCTATATAATTATACTAGATAGAGCATTGCTTTGGTGTTCTCTTGGTAAGTTCTATTATTTCTAAGTGAATGAACCTATGTGACATATAATCTTGATGCATGTGGCTGCTCTAATGATTATTGTATTTCAATCTTGATGCAATAACTTGTTCTTTTGTTTTGTGTATTACAATTGGTGTGTTATATGCAAGCCCGGCATATTAGCGCTGTATAAAGGGTTACTTAGTATAGTAGTAGTGAATGATTCTTTTTGTGGGCCCCTACTTATTCAATGGATAGTGGCCTTTGTAGGTTAGCCTGTAGGTGTTATCTAGGTTTTACTCATGGGTTAAGAGTGTAAGACTATGTAGAAAGGCTTTTGGGTATTCCATAAAACTCGATCTATCACGCGACTCGATCTTATGAATGTATTTTGGTCTTGCATATAGAATATAAACTTAGCACTTGATATTAGAATAATAGAGTAAAACCAGTCTGGTACTAAGTGTGGCAGTAACATCTTCGAAATTTACACTTTTTACTTCCACTTATAATTTTAAAAACAAAAAATTTAGTAGTGCTTTGTGGGGATATTACTAAAAGGATGGATTATAATTCAAAAATTAAGGTGGAAAAATGCAGTTGAATTAAAATGGAGTTAGGGAGAAAAGAAGAAAATATTGAAGCAAGAAAAGGAGGAAAAAAGGAGTTGAAGTCAAATGGGAGGAAGAGAAAAAGAAGGAGGATGTCGAAGGTAAGGAGGAAGGAAAGAAAAATAACATAGAGATAAGGAAGGCTGAAATTAAAGAGAGTAGGAAGTTGGAGTCCAATGTGGAGTTGTTGATCCTTAAAGAGTGTGAGATGATTGAAGCTTTTAAGGATGTGGAAGTATGGTATGTATTGGTGGTGAGGAATTCCAATGAGGGACGAGTTCTAGTGTGGATCCAAAATTACACAACAAGTGTGAAATATGCAGATGTTTTTCGAATGAGCTGTCACCTGGATTACCTCCTTTGAGAGGTGTTGAGTATGTTATTGATCTTATGCCATGAGTTCCATTGCCAAATAAGCTATCTTATAGATGAATCTAGAGGAGTCTAAGGAGTTGCAAAGAAGAATGCAAGAGTTGTAGGATAAAGGCTATGTTCATGATGCTATGAGTCCGTGTAGTGTTTTAGTGTTATTGGTTCCTAAAAAGGATGATATGTGGAGGATGTGTATTGATTCTAGAGAGATCAATAATATCACAATCTAATATAGATTTCTTATGCCAATATCGGATGATATGCTAGATGAGTTGTATGGAGAAAAGGTGTTTTCTAAGCTTAACCTTAAGAGGGGCTACCATCAAATGAGAATAAGGGAAGGGGAAAAATGGAAGACAACTTTCAAGACTAGGTAGGGGTTGTATAAGTGGTTGGTGATGACATTTGTACTTAGACCTTTCCATATATTTTTCGTTGTTGTTTACCTTAATGATATTTTGGTAAATAGCAAGAGTAAATTTAAACATATACAGTATTTGAAAAGGTTATTTGATAATCTTTGGGAGGTAAAACTTTATGGTAAAATGGAGAAGTGTAATTTATGATGGAGAGTGGTTTTCCTTAGCTATATTGTGAATGGAGATGGTATCAGAGTTGATCCTTCAAAGGTGGAAGCTATTCAAACATGGCATATTTCTACTGATGAAGTAGGAGCAAACACTTAAAAATTGGCTTTCATAATTATGGAACCAATTATTCTTCATTTAAAAAGGATCACCCACAACATTAAAGACAAATGGATGCTTACATTGTTAGAAATATACCAAACAAGCTACTAAGTTTCTATGTGCATGTGCATGGGGAGAATATTTGCAGCTTGGTCATGTGAAATTATTAATTTAGCTAATTAATTAATTAAGTTGTAGTGTTGAATATTAGCTAGAGCATAAAGTAGCATAATATCTTTTTAAATTATGCTTTTTAGCTAAGTGGTAGGTTGGCTATATAAGCCATTGAAGTCACAATTATGTAGAAGTAGATATCAAATATTGAAATTGAATGCAAAATTAAATTATGTGTGAGTTCAGTTCTACTTAATCGAATTTGTGTGAACGATTAAGCTTGAAAATCTTAATCTCTTTATCTATGTGAATTTAGAGATTAAGTCCTATCCTTCCTACTCTCCATAATCCACATTTTTCTATCCATCATTATCATCCAAACGCCACACAAATTGAAGCCTCAATCGAAACCCTAAATTGACACCATCATTCAAAACCCTAACCCTTCCATTCAAACCACAACATAACCTTAACCCTAAAATTTGAAGCTAAACCATAACCCTAACCCACAAAATCAACTATCATCAAACCATAACATTAGAACTAACATCATCACCAATACATTAAGGTTAAATCAACATCATAATTATTTCATCTTATTTGAACCATCATCATTAGTTTTCCATCACCATTGAATTAACATATACTATTTGAATCATCACTATCATTCATGCATCCTATTCAAATACTTTAACCCTAATTCACCATCACTGAACCTTCATCTTATTAATTTCAATATAACTAAGCCTTAATCTCACGTAATTGAGAATCCCATCCTCCTACACACATCAACTAATGTCCATGAGGATCAGATGTTTTTATGGGTTAGCTTCATTTTATAGGAGAGTTATTAGAGATTTTTCTACTATTGTGGCATCTATTACACAATTGATGAAGAAGGGCGAGTTCCATTGAAATGAATATGCAAGAAAGTCTTTCGAAGACTTGACACAAGGCCAATTGCATTGTTCAGTGAAAAGTTGAATGATGCAAGACTCAATCAGTTAACTTATGCTAAGGTTTTCTATGCTATTGTTTGTTGTTTGGAGGCATGGAGTCATTATTTAAGACCCAAGCCTTTTGTGCTTCACTTGGATCATGAGAGTTTGAATTATTCTCATGGTCAACCAAAAGTGAGTCCAAAACATGCCAAGTTGATTAGATTTTTGCAAACATTTATGTTTTGTACAATACACGTGGATGGAAAGGATAACATTGTTGCGGATGTATTGTTTAGGATATCATGGGACTTATGATGATGGATGCAAAGCTTTTAGGTTTTGAGTTGTTGAAGAGTCAATATGCCATTGATGATGATTTAGCTATGATTTTCAAATATTGCAACAAACAAGGAAGTCATAGAGTTTATGTTCTTCCAGACGGATTCTTATTCAATCCAAATAAATTGTGTGCCTAAGAGTCAATTCGAGATTTTCTAATAAAAAATGCGCATGAATGAGGTATTACAGGATACTTTGGAGTTCATAATACTTTGGAGGTATTGCAAGAGCATTTTTATTGGCTAAGAATGCAAAAGAGAGTGCAAGCAATGGTTTATAGGAGTGATACACGTCAAAGGAGCAAGTTTTTCTTTCACAAATGATTATATATGCCTTTACCAATGCTTACTCAACCATAGGAAGATGTTAGTATGGATTTATTTGGGATTACCTAGGATATTAATCGATATTTTAGGATTTTTATCATATTTGCTTGTATGGTTATGTGAATTTCCATGATATCATTGCTATATGATTTAATGTATATTGTGATTATATGGAATATGTGTTTGAAAGAAAGTAAGAATGGGTAAGAGTTATGGATATGATTCAATTATGATAATGATGTGTTTGCAAGAAATACATTTTGTGGCATGAAAGATTGGCCAAATAAGCTATGATAAGCGGACATAAGCATATTTATGAGGTTTGATGAAAAATGATGAATTTGGAAAAATAATGTTTGTGGAAGGTACAAGATTTTATAAAATAAAGGATATTAGCTATCCTTTAGGGTATTTTGGTCTTATATGTGTGGGAGGATGGAATTTTCAACTATATGGAATAAAGGATTGAATTGGGTTTAGATATTAGGATAAGGCTCCTTGATGGTGAATTAAGAAGTTAAAGATTCGAATATGATGGAATAAGGATGAGGATTGTTCACATGTGGTAAAAAAAAATGATAGTGATGATTCAGTAACAAAATACGATGATGGTTGATGCAGGAGTATCTCATAATAAATATTTCACTAATTAATTTTTATATGTTAGGGGATCACAAAACACTATTAACTTGGATGAAATTAATTAGCTGAATATGAGAAATAAGTGGAAGTACCAGCCCATGCTTGCATGGTGGCACATTCAGCCCAAACACAATCAATCATGGTAGCTTATTCAACTAGTTGTTAGCTTGTATTAGATAACTAGATAGTAAAGAATGGTTGGAATGTAACTAGTTAGGTAAAAGGAATTGGTATAATGGACTTTTTGTAACCTTGGTTGCCACTATAAATATGGGTAGCCTCAACATAATGGCGCTCCCTATGTCCCCCCCTTACAAAGTTGAGTGAAAACTTTATTTTGACCGAAAAATCTCATAACTTTTATCTCAAGTGTTGAAACCTTGAGTGGTAGTTGTGAGTGTTTGGTATTTGGCTACCTTGGATTAAATATTATCATACTCCTCGTCTCTTTTTCCTATTTTAACTTTTGGTAGTCAATTATCCCATAAGCCACCATCTTCCATTAAGCATGTGCCAACTTGTTTAGCATATGCATCAAAATGTATCAGAGCTTAAGGTTGAGAATTGGGGATAATTTTTATCTCCTCTTTTCCTTCTTTAGGCCTAAACACTTTTCAAGCTCAAGTTAACCTCTCCTAACCAAACACATCATCTTTATCTATTGATTTCTTTTTCAAACTCAAGCAACTATGGGCGATAAACAAATTCCAAGAGGCTTGAGCCATGAAGAGGCGCAAAACTTGAGAAGAGATTGAGCCATTGAAAACCTCCAAAATGACATGAGAAACGTTCTTGGCATTTTGGAGTTAGATGAGGTAGAGGAGCACACAATGTCACGTTTCCTTGGAGGAATAAGGAGTGACATTACACGCAAAGTGGAGTTACACAAGTACTACACCTTAGATGAGCTTTTTCATCTAGCCACTAACATGGAGAAGCATAAGAAAGAGAAGAGAGGACCAAAGTTTCCTCAAGGAAGGTTCACTCCCAACACTTCCTAAGAAGCCCCAGGCTATAAGGTGCTTTAAGTGTCAAGACCTAGGGCACTATCAAAACGAGTGTCCCAACAAAAGAGTTATGACTCTTTTGGAATTAGAGGAGGCAACTCATGAGGAGGAAATGGAAGAGACCAAATTGGACCATGAGAAGGAGGAAGAGCAAGAAGAGGCACCACTTGATGTAGGAGAAGCCGTAATGGTGAGAAGGGTATTGCACACCACATGGAGCATGGTTTACTTGGATGGGGCCTACATTGAAGTACGTGATTAGTCAGCGCGGGGTTCAAGAGGATATTGTATTAGAGAGGGATTTGATATTCCTCTCTCATTTCTGGGGTCCAAGGGATGATGTTGAACATGAGTACAGCCTTCCATCCAGCCATAGATGGACAGGCAAAGAGGACTATACAAACCCTAGAGGATAATCTGAGGCTTATGTATTGGATTTTTAGGGTTGTTGAGACATTAGCAAGACAACGGTGTTGGGATCTAAGATGATCGGTGATATGAAACACCCACACAAATTCCACTCAAGAAAGGTGATGGATGATGATGTTCGTGTAGTATGATGATGGACGAATAAAGGTAGGATAAAATGCAACAAATGTAACACTTAAACACCTCACAAAGATGATGTTCAAATGGATCTCAAAGAGAACTCACAAAGATGAACACACAAAGAATCTTCATAGGATTCAAAACTAAAGAAAAGGAACACACAAAGAATCCTTAACAATGGCCACTTTCAGCTCCTATAGAATTGGAAGGTTTAAACTCTCTCAAAGGAGACGATTTTTACTCAAACGTAACACACTCTTTTACACATGAGAATACCCTTATTTATAGTCCATAAAATTGACTTCCAGCTATTATTTAAAGCTAATTATAACCTGTAATTACACTTAAATGATATGGCAATACATCATATAAAAATCGTTGCCTTATAAGCTATAAAATCACAACCTTAACAAAGAAAACCCTAGTTTGCATTACTCCACGTGTGGCAATTGTTCCAGCATCTTCCATGTGCCATGATGACGTGGCATAACATCCAACATGTCATCAAAACATATCCCATAGCCGCCATGTCATTAAGGTCTTGTTTGGTTGCTTGAAATTGCATAAAACACAACTTATACTTTGAAATTCAAGAAAGTGTCTTGTTTGACTTTGGAACTTCCAAGAACTCAAAGAAACTCCTCAAACATGTCTCAAAACCATGTTTGGAAATGAATAAGGTCATGCTCTTGCATCAATCTCCCTCTCTTGAAGAATTTATCCTCAAATTCACAACTTTGATGAGGAATAACAAACACCGAAGTACATATTCTTCAACGTGATACTTGTCCTTGAATTCTTTGAATATCTCCTTCACATTAACGTTATCTTTGAAAATCCTCCAATGCCTCTTAAGCCTTGACATTGGATCTTCATATGCGCACATCAATGAACATAAACCGAATGCATGGGGTGCATTATGGTTCATTTGCTTCTTCACATCACATATGTCTTCATGCACATTATACACCTTCGAACTCACCATGATAACATTTGCTCCATAAAAACACAAGGAAACCATGGGATAATAATGCACATCATTCTCCACATAATCAACGTGATGCATGTAAAAACATGGTTGCCCTTCTTCCGCTTCAATGGTAGTAATAGCATGATTGTCTTCATCATTACATACTCGATTTTCTTCCTCATTCACACTTTCCTTTTCTTCCCTTGTAATTTCCTCAATTTCTCTTAATGTCATAACTCTTTGATTAGGACACTCTTTAGCATAATGACCATAATCTCTACATTTAAAACATTGTCTACTTTTACCTTCAATCTCCTTAATTTTATACTTCTCCATGCGTGGCTTAAGATCTTTTTTTTTTTCATGATAATGCTCGGATTTGATGGCATAAAAGTCGAAGATAATGATGCTTCATTTGATAAGGAAGAAGAAGGTTTGGAGATAGGCCTTTTGAGTTGCCTTTCAAATTTTATAGCAAGCTTGATCATATCTTCAAGTGTATCATATAGAGAAACTTCAACTTTATCTCTAATGTTGAAATTCAATCCTCCAAGATATCTTGCACAAGTTTGTTCTTTCCTCTCTTGTACATCACATATCAAGGATAACTTTTCAAAGTTCCTTGTATATTCTTCCACACTTGAATTCCCTTGCTTCAATGTCATCATTTTGATGAAGTTGTTTTGCTCAAATTCTCTTGGGATGAATTTTCTCTTTATGTGTTTTTTTAATTTCTCCCATGACTTGATCTTTAGCTTGCCATCTCTTTCCCTTGATCTCTTGAGATTATCAAACCAAATTCTTGCAAATTGTCGAAGTTTAAGAGTAGCCAACTCACATCTCATATGATCATCATATTCTTAGAATTCAAAGATGGATTCCATGGTGTGCATCCAATCTATGAATGTCTCCGCATCATACTTCTCCATAAATTTCTTCACCATGCTCTTGCCTTCTTCTTGTTCGACTATACGTGCTTGAAGATGGACTTGAGTCTTCTTCAACATATTCAAGTTTTTTATTCAAATGACATCCTCTTGATTCAATGGCTAGCCTCACCATGCCTTCAACGCTATCATTTTGTTCTTCCATCCTATTCTCCATGTTTACTTCAAGCTTTTCAAATTGAACGTTGATGGTATCAAGGATCGACTTCATACATTCTGAATTTTCCATTGTTGCACTCGCTTAATTGAATCTTGATGATGTTTACAAGATCTTGATGAAGTTCTTGATGAGTCTTGTTGAGTGGAATTCAAAGCCTAGGAAAGTGATTTACCTTAAAGAAGGATGAATCATGAGGCTTTGATACCAATTTGATATGTAACACCCACACAAATTCCACTCAAGAAAGGTGATGGATGATGATGTTCCAGTAGTATGATGATGGACGAATAAAGGTAGGATAAAATGCAACAAATGTAACACTTAAACACCTCACAAAGATGATGTTTAAATGGATCTCAAAGAGAACTCACAAAGATGAACCCTTTGATATAAATCAAATGAAGAAAACACAAAGAATCTTCATAGGATTCAAAACCAAAGAAAAGGAACACACAAAGAATCCTTAACAATGGCCACTTTCAACTCACATAGAATTGGAAGGTTTAAACTCTCTTAAAGGAGACGATTTTTACTCAAACTCAACACACCCTTTTACACATGAGAAGACCCTTATTTATAGGCCATAAAATCGACTTCCCGCTATTAATTACAGCTAATTACAACCTGTAATTACACTTAAATGATATGACAATACATCATATAAAAATCGTTGCCTTATAAGCTATAAAATCACAACCTTAACAGAGAAAACCCTAGTTTGCATTACTCCACGTGTGACAATTGTTCCAGCATCTTCCATGTGTCATGAGGACGTGGCATAACATCCAACATGTCATCAAAACATAGGTTGACTCATCCCATAGCTGCCATTTCATTAAGGTCTTGTTTGGTTGCTTGAAATTGCATAAAATGCAACTTATGCTTTGAAATTCAAGAAAGTGTCTTGTTTGACTTTGGAACTTCCAAGAACTCAAAGAAACTCCTCAAACATGTCTCAAAACCATGTTTGGAAATGAATAAGGTCATGCTCTTGCATCAATCGAGATGATGACAAGGTAGGTCCACTGATTCAAGATTGGATGAGAGTGGCTTTGAGTAGACAAAAGAGTTATGTGGATGGGAAGCGTCAGAGTAGTGACTTTGATCCTAGGGGAAAAGTGTTGTTAAGGGTTTCCCACACTAAAGCCATGTAGATATTTGGTAGAATGGGCAAGCAAAGCCCAAGGTCCATCAAACCCTATGAGATCTTGGAGCGGATTGGTGAGGTTATATATAGGTTGGCATTTCCTCCAGAGTTGGCTCAAGTCCATAATGTGTTCTACATCTCACAGCTACAAAAATACGTTGCTAATCCTTCTCATGTGTCTAGCCTAACGAGGTCAAACTTGATGATTCCCTAACTTATGAGGAGAGAATTTTGGGAACCCTTGACACTAAGCTCTAGAAGGCTGGCACGAGTGTGGTTCCCCTTGTGAAAATTCTTTGGAACTACCATGGAACCTAAGAAGCTTCCTGGGAATTAGAGAAGGACAAACATGAGGCATATCTGAAACTCTTCATCACAGGTATGATAGTCCTTAGTAAATCCCTTTTTCTTTAAGGGGGTAATAGCATCGTGATTTGTACTTCTATTATCCCAATCAACTTAGAACTACTTTTCCTATTTTCTAGTCGCAAAAATTAAGCTAGTGACTTCGAGGACAAAATCTTTCTTGATGGGGGTAGTGAGGTAATACCCCAAAAACCATACTTTATAAATTAATAATAAAATAAGGATTAATAGGTGAGATCACTTAAATATAATATTTTTAATAAAAAAAAGAGGAAAATAATATAAGAATTATAGTAGTGGAGGTGAGGGTAATTTGTTAACTAAAATGGAATATAGGAAGATTAACCAAATGTTCTAAATTAATATAGAAAGGAAGTTTAATTATTTATTTTTACTAATTTTATTATTTTAAAAAATATAGAAAAAACCCTAAATACCCCAACAACCTCATTTTCCATTTTTTTCACTTTTCCCTTTATTCTTCCTTTTTATTTTTCCTCTCCTCCTGTCAGCTCGGGCCTCGCTGGCGCAGCCTAACTCCTCCCCTCCCCTTCTCTCCTTCTTTTCCCCAACGCAACCTAACCCACCTTTCTTTTTTCCTCTCCCCCTCACATATCCTAGTCCCCCATCGGTCCTCCCCCTTTTATAATTGCCATTTTTCCTGTTTTCCCCTTCTACCGCCTCTCCTACCTCTCCACCTCATTCGCTAGTGCGCATGGCTGCTTCACAGCCACGACTCCCCTTTCTCCCTCACCTTCCCCTCAACTTAAACTCTAGGGCATGTAGTTGGCACTACCCTCTGCCACCCCGACACCCTCACGAAACCTCCCTCTATACTGCCAAAACTACCCCTACCCCCTGCACACCTCTAGGCATGTACCGCCCTACCACCACCAACAAGTAGCCTCCTACTCCCTTGTTTGCATCCTCATTTGTGTTATTCTCCCCCCACGCCTATAAATACCCTAACCCTCACCCTTCTTCCTCTTATTTTTTCTCTGCCCAAAATTCCCAAAGTTTACAATCCCCACACCATCAGATATTGATGTATATGCTAAACAAGTTGGCACATACTTAATGGAAGATGGTGGCTTATAGAATAATTAATCACCAAAAGTGAAAAGGGAGAAAAGAGATGATGAGTATGATAATATTTGATCTAAGGTAGCCAAAGACCAAACACTTCCAACTACCACTCAAGGTTTCAACACTTGAGATAAAAGTTATGAGATTTTTCACTCAAAATAAAGTTTTCACTCAACTTGTAGAGGGGAGACATAGGGAACTCAAAAATCTGATTTGTTGACTTGGCTGACTTACTTCACCTACTCCACCGTCCACTTGTCTTCCTTTTTCTTTTCTCTTTTTTTTTTTATTTTGATTTTTGAAATCAACCTTGGAATTGGGCTGATTTGGCTTCTTAGGTGGAAAAACACTTGAAAATAGTAATAAAATATCTAGTTGGCCTTAGGCTTGATGTGCCATCATAGTTGGTTGGGCTTGGGTTGGATAGGCTACCATAATTGGTTGTGTTTGGGATGAATGTGCCACCATGCATGCATGGGCTGGTACTTCCACTTATTTCTCATTTTCAGCTAATTAATTTCATCCAAGTTAAGAGTGTGTTGTGATCTCCTAACTTAGAAAAATTAATTAGTGAAATATTATTATAAGATGCTCTTGCATCATCTGGTATCATTATGTGCCAACTTGTTTAGCATATGCATCAGATACCACCCTAGCCACCACCGTACATCGCCGCCATCCAAACCTTAACCAAACCTCTTCCATGCATAACCCACCACCAAAGAAGACCACTCCCCACCCCTAACACTCCCTACATAGTTCGCCCTACTCATGCAAAGTGGGAAGCTCAAGCTGCCCTATGCACCCAATGGTCACCCCTTTTGCCAACCTTTGCTACTTCCTCTACCACAACTACCACCCTCATTACATCCCTCTCAACCTAGCAGACCTTCCCCTACCTCCCGATATCCTTTCCCCTTTCTCCCCCTCCGTCCTCCTCCTTCCATCTCCTTTACCTTTGGCCAACGTAGACGTTGCCGCCCTACCATGCTATCACCACCACTGCAACCCTCTTGGTCAAGGAAACCTACTACCTCACAACCAACACCTCCATTTCCCTCTTCCAACCCCCAAATCTTAAATTTTGTCCAGCCACCTCCACTCCCATCGGAGTCGCCGTGTGCCTCTATTATTGTCATTCTTGCTGCCACCTCTACTTTCGATTGTACCCTAACCTTACTTCCACTTATGTATAAATTAGTTTGTATAATTTTTATTTTTAGCCTTATCATCATCATCATTATCATTATTATTATTATTACTACTACTACTCCTACTAATATTTGTTCCATTATTATTATTATTATTATTATTATCATCATCATCATTACTACTATTAATCTTATTATGGTTATTATTACTACTATTATTATTGTTAGTCTCTTTAATAATACTAATCTTATTATTATTAAGACTTATTATTATTATTACTATTATTAGCTTCTTACTAATAAATAGTTACGGAATAATGAAAGGAATAAAAGGGAAGTTAACATTAGTGTTCCACTACTATAGGTGAACAAACCCTTCCCCTAAGGAGGCGCTGAAGTCATGCTCCAAGCTTGATGTCACTCTAGGTAAGGATATAGTTAAGGCTAAATTGTGTGTTATGTGTTTATGTGCATTTAGCTGTATGTTTTTGTCCTATGTGGTTATAGATTATATGCTTGTAGCGTAGCTTGCTAAGCCTGGAGCTAAGGTAAGTTGTATATGTGTCATCATATGTGTAATATGGTGAGATGACTTGTATTTTGTGTTATGTCTTATGTATTGTTGCGCTATATGACATATATGCTAGGAGTTCTTAAGTAGTATGATGAGCTTGTGGGGAGATAAAAGAAGTAAAAAAAGTGTAGTAGTAAGAGGGAATTGAGAAAGACCTATGTACCTTATGACTTATAGGTGGACAAATAAAAGGATAATATAAATAAAATGGAAGGATGAAATAAATATTGCATGGGAAATGTAAGGTTTGCATGAGGTGGCTAGTCTTCACATAGGGGTAACTTTTAAACGGGAAAAGGTGACTTGAGGGTTATGAAAGATGAGGGAAGAGGTGTTTGGGTAATTGGAGTTCATGACTAAAAAATAGTATGTAGGTTGGTATAAGGGTGCACGGGGGACTTGACAAGGGTATGTGAGAAAAGTCCTATGTGGGGGAAGTGTGTGGATGGGAGAGATTATGGAAAGTGGTTGGAGTATGGGTTGAGATTGGAAGGGTGTCACATGGAACGAGAATTGGGTCAAGTGTAAATGGAAATGGTGTGTACAGGTGATGATGGTGCAACATACAAGAAGTGAGAAGTGCTAGGGTTAGGGGTGGCTAACTAGGGTTTTTGTTGTTCTATATGCAGGATGGGAAGTATGGTTGTAATTTTCAGTGTGTATGATAGGGAGAGGTTAAGCCACCTAGGCCAGATTAGGGTTTCTTAGGGAAAACCCTAGAGGATGATGGTGAGTTAAACCGGAGATATGGAAAAGTGGGCCTTGACCAACATACGTAGGAGTTTGGGTTTTCATGGTGAATAAAGGAAAGGAGAGGAAGAAGTCTAGAGGTCCCAATATATGGGATAGAAGTTTTTAGGGGTGCTGGAGTGAAAGGATGATAATGCAAAATCCAGTGGGGCCTAGACCGATCCACATGTCTAGTAAGAAAGCACCTATTGAATAAGATACTAACAATTTAAAGTGAAATATTTTTGAGTCGGACCCGGACCGATCCACAGGTAATAATAGTGGATATGTGTAGGGTGCCCTAGAGACCAATTTACAAGTGAATAATAGTGGTCATGTGCATGTTGTCCAAGATATTTTTGATCCACCGACTATAATAGTGGGGATCCTGAGGTCAATAAACTAGACCTTAATTGATAATAAGCCCTAGGAATGATACTAATTAATTATAATGGAACACAATGAGAGTCAAGGTCAGACTAATCCACCAGCATAATAGTGGCCAAGAGCACCTTACCTTAGACACCGATCTACCGGTGAATTATAGTAGTCAGGAGCATTCTTCCTTGGATGTTTCCAATCGAATGGCTATAATAGTGGGATTCCTTTACTCGCATAGAACTAAATTGAGGATTATTTGAAGTTAAAAATAATGGCCAGAGATCTGATGATTATGTTTAACCTAACTAATTCACTACTTGTATTCTCTATCATTTATGCATGGCCTTAGCTACATGATTACCTTGCTCTGTAATTAGTGTAATGTTCACCTATTTTTTAGGTGCTACCCATTTCCATGAGCAGTGGCTCCTTCTGAGTTGGTGCAGGTAAGAGATGCTTCATTTGATGACTTTGATGCATTCGAAGCGTTAGGGGAGACTAAGTGATGGCTTGTTGGAGGCATGAGGTCCAAGAGAGTGTTATCTAAACTCAACTATTCCTTTCTTTATTATTATTTTGTTGATAGTTTTATTTTCCCCATAGGGGCATTGACATTAAACTCCTTTTCTAATCCTGTATTGACTCTTACGTCTCGCACTCGATTTTTGATTATGGATTATTAGAAACATTGTGGTTTTATGTCCTATTCGAATTATTCTTTTAAAATTTCCTAGTCTTGTAGTTGGTATGAGACTAAGAAGGGTCAAACTTGTGTCAATCATGGCAGTTGCACCCCTGTCTTAGTATATTGTTTCTATATAGACAAAAATTTTTAACTGTGAAATTTGGAGGTGTTATAGTGACCATAGCAAGCATCAGTGAGTTTCATACTATTTAGCCTTGGGTGACTAACATACATGTTGTGACATCGCTATTTTAACTAGGCTTCAAGGTTCATCATCAAAATTAACCTCGCAATGATATGGGGAAACGGTTAAAGACTAAAGTTGGAGATTTAGAGTTCAATATAGTTAATACATAGGATTTTGTTGCTATAGTTATAGGCTATGGTGCACTATATAACTATCCTCTTATAACAGCTAAGAATCAAAGGGATGCCCCCCTTTTACCTCCCCTCATTAAGGCATTAAATGCTCCTTAATGAATAGAAATGAAACAACAGCAATTCCCTAATCTGTCACCCCTTTTGCCTCTCTTCTTAATGGGATTAAATACCTATTTGAAAGAGCTAATAACACTCCCCTTAATCTACTCCTTTCAAAGGTTTTAAGCAGTCCACACACACACTAGCTGCTACATTATTTATTATAATAAAAAAAGATAATAAAACTAAACAAGACCAAAATAACCACGGCTCTCCTTGGGATTCTACTTGCTTGGTCTTTGCTGAATAAGGTTTTAATCACACGTCCAAGAAAGGCATGTAACATATTCTAACTTGTGAGCAAATGGGGAAAACCAAGGGCTTCCAAAACAAGTGCCACGGGTTCATGGGCCGATTTTGACTTTGGATCATTCCTCCTTTCTTCAAAATAGTTTGCTCTCAAACTCGAATCATTGAAATAAGGAGATAAATCACCCACATTGAAAGTGTCACTAACTCCCATCAAATCATCTGGAAGTTCAATCTTATATGCACTATCATTGATCCTCTCAAGGACTTTTTAAGGGCCATTAGAAGGAGGCATAAGTTTGTTTTTGCGGAGCTTAGAAAATATCTTCTTCCTCAAATGCCCAAGTCTCTTGGTTGAAAAATAGGTTGTTTGCCGTTTTTATTGGCTTGCTTTTGGTATTTCTTATTCATCTCCTTAATTCTTTTTTTCACTTGCTCACAGGTTTTTTGAAAGGTTGATATAGGTCTTGATAGGTAGTGGTTGTGAAGAGGGGAGATACAGTGTAGGATCTCATTCCCAGTGGGAGGATCCTTTTTCTAATTTTTTCATCGAAAAAATCTAGTCAACAAAGAAAAATGATACTAGTACTGAAAGAAACATGGTAGGTTGCAAAAAGGTGGTAGTGATGGTGGGTTGTGCTGGCTGGAAAAGATAATAGGAGGAGGAGCTTTTGTAGGCTAGACATTGCAAGGTGGGCGTGTATTTTTTGTCTACAAAGTCTCAAAGGTGGGGGCTAGGGGAAAGAACAAAAGGTGACTGGATATTGGTTGCAACGTGGATTGGAATTTGGTTAAAAATTTGGCTGCAAGTTTAGGATGTATTGGGGAAAGTTTGCATGGCTCATACGGTAGAGCACACCCCTAATAATTGTGTGCTATGGGAGCTCTCAACCATATAGATAGTTCAATGTGTCCATCAGTGCCTGACCTTGAGATGTGGATCATCCAAGGCACATTAGCATGACGTATTCCTCCTATTCAAACTGGGGTTTGAAACCAAACTTCTCCTCAAGAGGATAGATGGGGCAATTTAGGTGAGATCATATGTAGACCAACTTTTGATTCACTCATGGGATCTAGGTCATCCGGGAGGGGCCTACTATGGCTCCTCACTTCTTGAGAATCCATACATCCCTTATCATGGTATGGACAACTATCTCTTGAGCACATGTTTAGGTTCGGTCTAAATGGGAAAAAATGGAGCACCTAACAACACATCTTCACATAACAAGAACTATGAGATAGCCCCCTTCATTATGGGGTGATGGAAGGATCATACCATTCCAACCTTGTCTTGAATGGTTGAATTCTTACATAAAAAGATGGCATATTTGGGATGTGTTTGTTTTGCCATAGTGAGTACAAAAAAGTAAGGGGTTGGGAAGGGAAATTTGATGGGAGAAAAGTTTAGTAGACACCTTCCCAAATTAGAAGAATTTTGCGGCAGTTTAATTTTGGGAGACGGGTGTTTACAGTGGGATCAGATGAAAGTGATGTTTCTGCATCATGCATCCCCAATAGTTTAGTTAAAGAGTTTTTAATTCGAGAAGTGCATGGAGGAGTATTTTTTGGCCACTTTGGCATAAACAAAACATGTGATGTACTCTAGGAACATTTTTTTGGCCAAAAATGGTGGGGATGCACAAGGGTCATGGCATGCAATAAGATACCAAGTTTCTCAGCTAATTCTGAAAGACTCTTTGGAGGCTAGTTGTTATTAAACTTCTAATTAGTACTGCTTACCTGATACTAATCAAAGTAGGGAAGCATTGATCATGAATTTTTGGATGATCTTCAATTGAATTTGAAGTTGTAAAGGAATGATCAATGGTAGAAGTATTATCAAGGATGTTTAAGATGATTGGCTCCATTATTAGAAATGCCAATTCCTCATTATTTTGCAGATCACTAGATGCTCCTACATCACTACCACTCCCAAACTGATTGTGAAATTGAGGCAACTAACTGTGCAATGATAACGATCTTGGAGATCATGGTTCACAAATCCCTATAGGATTGGGATCTCAAGCTAAGGCATGCTAAGATCACTCATAACCAGTCTCCCACTTATGCCACGAGGCATTCACCTTTTAGAATTGTCTACGGAGTAAAACCTAGCACTCCCATCGAACTCATACCCTCCTTATTGGCATACACCTATTTTAAAGCACGTGATAAGGCCACAACATTTAAGTAACTTCATGAACAATTCCATTCCAAAATTAAGCACAAGAAAAGCAAAGAACAACTTTTTGAGCTAGGGGACCTTGTGTGGTTATACTTATGAAAGGAAAGGTTGCCAACCTAGAGAAAGAACAATCTCATGCCACAAAGCAATGGTCCTTTCAAAATCCTTGAGAAGATCCAATAACACTTATTGACTCGAGTTATGGTGGGTATCAAACCCATTTAATGTGGGAAATTTTCTTCTTTATTTGCATGATGAGGTTTACTAGGATATGGGGATTTCTTCTCAAGATGGCAATGATGATGCAGGAGCATCCGCCGCAAATGATATAAGCTTCCATTAATATTTCTAAGTTTAAAAGTGCTCAAACACTTCTAACTTGGACAAAACTTATTAGTTAAACTTGCAAGCCATGCATGAGGAAAGCAAGCCACCCTCTTCCCTCATGGTTTGTTCAGACCAACATGGCTCATATTCCAGCTGATTGAATAGCCACACACAAGCCATCATAACAGTCCACAAGTGGTTGAAACCTTAGCCATAAATCCTACAAAAAATTTGAAAAAAAAAAAATCAAAGCCTCACACAATAGCCATGTAGTAGTTATTTCAGCATATTGGACAATCAACACTCATGAAGGCCAGGTTTATTGACTTCAAGTAGTAGCTTGATCACCATTATTTTTGTGTTAAAAGTGTGCCTAATTGTACTGGTGGGATAATAGAGTAGTTAACCATTTATGGTTTGTTTGTTTTTTCGATCTTTACCTAGTTGTCATTAGGTATTGATTTAACATCCTATCTTATGTATTCTCCCCATAAATAGGACAACTAGGTACAAGAAAGGAAGTGTTTTTTGTTAGGGGGTTTTGAATTCATCTAAGGAAAGAATGATGATATCAAAATTCCTAAACAGATAGTTAAATAAGGGTTTAATTATGTAATGGGGATGGTAAACTAGTTAGCCATGATGGGTATTTTGTAACTTTGGAGCCTAACACACCTTCATACATGTGTTGGCTATTTATTGAATCAAATCATGCCCCATTGTTGTTGAAAATTAGAAGAGTAGCGCTCTTTCTTACATTCAAGTCTTAAGAGAAGAGTTTTATCTTAAGTCTTCCAATATCTCACACTCTAATGATTTCCAAATCTTGCATGTGATATTTTTCTAATGCAAGCTAACTAGATAGTGTGAAACAAACCAAACCAAATAATCTCTAATGATGGACTAAGCATTGAAATTTGAAAATCACAAAAGAAAACACCCTCCCAATGACTCCTATATCTCCGTTCAACAACTAACATGGTCAGCTAGCTACTTAGAAAGATAAAATATAAGCTAAGAATCATTCTAGCCAGCCCTAATGATGTTCTAAGGCTAGAACTTAGAAATCATGAGCTTAGGACATCATCTCCATGATCTTACAAGCTAACTTGATAATTTCTACAAGTTAACAAACTAACTTAGTAGAGTTGACATGATTAATTTGTGAAAAGTAAAACTAGCCTTTTTTGTAAAACCTGATCTCCAAAGAACAACAACCAGATACAACATCACAAAAGTTCTGCACTTCCATACCTGCCATTATACTTGTTTTTTCTCTATTTCGTCTATGCCCATCCCTTATCAAAAATGAGCCCAATATCGCTGCTATAGTAGCTGCGTTTTGGCGACTTATTATTTTGTTTTTTTCTTCCATAGTCAGTACCTAATTATCCTTGTTGATCCTTTACCACTTTCCCTCCATTTTGTGTCAAAAAACTAGCCAAAACCATTGCTAAGGGATGCTGCAGCTGCGTTTGATTTTCCGTGCCCAAAACTTGCCCACAAGGTTGTGATCGTATCTCATGGGAAATACCTTTGAATCTCTTTGCCTGATTGTGGGACATTTTTGTGCCATATAATGAGCTTAAAAGGTAGAGGCTGGCTTTTGCATGGCTTGGTTATTTAATGTTTTTAATACAGCCCAACACAAGAAGGATATGGCAAACATGCTTGGAATGGTTTTTGCAACACTTAGGCATGTGTCTTTAATTGAGATGCTTGAAATTGAAGTATTACAAACCTTTTTAATTGAGATGCATGGAATGATTTTCTTGAAGCCAAAGAAGAGTGGGTATTGCTTTTCTTTGAGTTGTATTAAATGGTGAAGGAGCTTTCTTGAAGCAAATGTGACAATCTCTTCTCGATATGGCCCTCCTTGAATGAATTGGAGCTTGAAAAAAAAGGATCCCCTCTATGTGCTTAATACAACACCAAAATCATCGTAAATTTGATAACCATAACTTAAAATGATGGTGAATGCTCCCACATCAAACTATCTAGCTTGTTGAGGATTCAAAATGCTGAATCTAGCATTTAAGTACAATTAAATAAAACAAAACGCACATGAAAGCCTTTTCTCAATGGTGTAGAAGTTAACTTTAGAGAAAATTAACTTCTCACAAAACTCATGTGCTTGAAAAATGCTCATGGGTACTCCTCAAGGATGTATGGATTGATTTCATCAAAAATGCTCATGGGTTCATGGGGTAAAAATTTTTCATGCACACTTATCCCCACAAAAGAGTATGACTGAAATATCGAAACGCTCTTATGATCATATCCCATTAGGAAGTGATAGGAAGTTTTATGGAAGGTTGGTGAAACAAATATGGAATGTTCAAGGTTCAAAGGGTAAAAGGGGGGGTTTGTTGCAATATCAAGTGTTTCTATAGGTGAGGGGTAGCCTCTAGGATTTTGAATTTCAAAGTAGAAGACACCTTATCTTGAGTGATAACATCAAGCTTCACGTATTTCTCTATTTCCTTCATCTTTTGATTGATCTCTTCATATTCCACGAGCGTCACTTCCCATTTGTTAGGGCACATTACCCTATTCAATTTTGGATCTCTCTCTTTGCACTAACACTTGAATAACTACATCACTTACCTCTTTGCTAGAACACAAGGATTTAGAATGACCAATTTTAAGGCATTTTTTCTTCATTTTCTTCATTTGTTTAATAATAAGTTAAAGTAGTGCACTAGAAATTTCTTTCTTGTAATTTATATTTCCTAAGTCATAATCCTAGTTTGTAAGCTAATGGTACCAACTATTATGCATGGGAAAGGGCTTTAATAGGCTCGCAAATCAGCTCCCAAGATGATAGTGATGTAGAAGCATCTCATAACAATATTTCACTAATTAATTGTTCTAAGATAGGGGATCACAAAACTCTATTAACTTGGATGAAATTAATAAGCTGAATATGATAAATAAGTGGATGTACCAGCCCATGCATGCATGGTGGCATGTTCAGCCCAAACACAACCAATTGTGGTAGCTCATACAACCCAAGCCCAACCAACTATGGTGGAACATTATGCCCAAGGCCAACCACCTATTTTATTACTATTTCCAAGTACTTTTCCACCTAAGAAGCCAAATTAGTCCAAGCCCAAGGCTGATTTTGAAAATTGAAATGGAAAAAAGAGAGAAAAAGAAAAAGGAGGACAAATGGATTGAGTAGGTGAAGAAAGTCAGCCAACTTAACAAATTAGATTATTTTAATTACCTAAGCATGGGAGATAATTGTTTAGATATGGGGGATGATAGAGTAATTTGTACTTTTATTTATTACCTACCTTTTCAGCATGTAAAGGGGCTCCATGCTGTGGTACGGCTGTCAAAATACCACATATAGACTGATCTCATTTTAGTTCTCATCCAACTAGTTGTTAGCTTGTTTTATATAATTAGATAGTAAAGAATGGTTGGATTGTAACTAGGTAGGTCAGGGGAATGGATATAATGGAATTTTTGTAAACATGGCCACCTCTATAAATATGGGTAGCTTCAACACATTGCAACATACTAACTCCTTGAATTAAAAATCAAATTTTTGAGCTTCTTATGTCCCCCCTCAACAAGTTGAATGAAAACTTTGTTTTCAGTAAAAAAACTCATAACTTTTACCTCAAGTTTTGAAGCCTTGGGTGGTAGTTGTCAGAGAATCTTTGGCTACCGTAGATCGAATATTATCTTACTCCTCATCTTTTTTCTCCATGTTAACTTTCGGTGGTCAATTATCCCATAAGCCACCACCTTCCATTAAGCATATGCATTAAATTGGTATCAGAACTTAAGGTTGATAATTTGGGATAATTTTATCTCCTCTTTTCCTTCTATACCCCCTCTAGGCCAAAACACTTCACAAAAAAATTTCTAGCCACCCACCATAATTTTTGAACTCAAGTTAAACTCTTCTAACCAAACAAATCATCTTTCTATTCTTGGAGGGTTGTTCCAAGTATATATATAGGTATTTTGAGAAGAATAAGGATATATAACGTTTTCAGAAATTATCATATTTGTGAGGTTTTGTGTTCATCTTCGTTCTTAAAAGAACTTGTAGAACTTATCAAGTTAAACTTGTGGCGTTCAAACAACCGAACTTATCACCTTGATTGTTGAGAGATTCTCAAGTTTTCTAGGTGTGGCGTTTCAATCCTTCGTACTCTTGGTTTTCATCTTCTTAGGTGTTGGGTCAAGACTCAAGCAATCTTGTCTTCATGATCTTGGGGTTTTAAACCATCGTTGCTATTGGGTTTCATCATAGTTGTTGATGGAGTTCATATCAAAACGGTTTTGAGGCTATTATTGAGCCAAACCATCGGCTTTCTTTTGCTGCATGATATTGCCTATAAATACAAGTTGGAAGAGAGGAATAATGATCCCTGATTATTCCCAATATACCTTATGGTTTTCTCTTTACTTTGAGTTTGTCTTGAGTTCTTACCTAAGATCCCAAAACTTTGAGTGTGTTCATTTTTGTTATTTCATTGCTAATTACATTTCTGTCCAACTTTAAGTATTCGTTCTAAAGACTAAAATTAACTTCGTGATCTAAGAAGGTGTTTTCAGAATTACATCATCTAGGACCAGAGCATTGGCATGGAGGTTCAAGGAACATCATGTTTTTGTTGAGAAAGAAAACCGCTAAAATTCATCCAGTTTTTCAATCAACTTTGAAGAGCGATATCTCCGCCTTCAAAAATCCAAATCAATTGATTCTTTTTTTTAATATTGATATTTTTCTGTGTAGAATATTCTTATTTAATTTTAGAATTTTTGGAAACATTTTACTATTAAACTGGGCAGGTTCCCTTAAACTGCACAAACACAAAGCAAATCCAGCGCACCAGATTTCAACTGAAGATTTCTCCTTCATTCAGACAGCTTTTGAGGAGTTTCTTTTTTTGAAGTTGCTTAAATTTTCCTTAATTTTGAGAATCTATAAGCCTTTTAGAGTCTCAAGGCCATTTTCATTTTCATTCGGTTTCGGCTGAATATCTATTGTACTTATAATAACCTAGCAAAATAGTGAAAAGTCATGGCTGGTGGTGAGGAGTTTGCTAAGATGTTACAGGTTATCACTCAAAAATTAGAGAAAATGGAGGAAAATCATATGAGGATAAGGCGAGCCAAAATACTAGAATAGATGCAATAGCCGAAATGGTTGTGAAAGCCACTAGGAAACTAAACAAGTTGGAGAATGAGGAAGAAAGTAGCGGTAGCAGTCTTAGACAATTTGATGAAGATAGGGGATTAAAGATTGACCTACCTGAATTTGATGGGGACATGATAGTGAGGCTTTTCTAGATTAGGTAAGACAAATAGAAACTGTCTTTCAGTATAAGGGGTTTGATGACAGGAAGAGGTTCAAACTAGTTGTCCTATGGTATGAAAACCTCAAGGCAAATAGGAGGACAGAGGGGAAAGAAAGAATAGACTCATGGGATAAGTTGAAAAAAAGATAAGGGATAAATGGGCGAATAAGGAGTATGAATAGACTCGTGGAGGATTATATTAAAGAGTTTGAGAAGCTCTGTTTGGTTTGTGATTTGCAAGAAAAGGAAACCTTCAAAATTGCTCGTTTTGTTAAGGGTCTTTCTAAGGGGATTAACCAAAAGGTGGAGGTAACTCACTAGACCACTTTTAGTGATGTTTGTGAGCTGGCTATTAGATATGAGTCTCAATTGAAAGAAGAGAAGCCCAAAAATACATCTTTCAAAAGTCCCATGAAATTTACTCCATCTTACTATAAGGGGGCATGTTTCAAAACAAGTCATGAGGTAGTTTTCAAAACAAAACCCTTTCTAGTTAAAAATTTGATAAAGGAAAGGACAATGCTGTAATTTCACCTCGTGAACTTGCTACTAGGAGAAAGTGTTTTAAATGTCATGGTAGAGGACATCAGGTGTCGGAGTGTCCTAGCAAAAATTTGATGACAGCCGCTCAATATGCCATGTTTGATGAGGAAGAAAAGCTTTATAATTTCATTACTCTAGAAGAAAATAACGAAGAAGAAGATATTGATGAGATCCCACCAGAAACCGAGCTTAAAATGATGGTGGTTCACAAAATTTTGTTTAGTGATCCAGAAAATGATGAAAGGCAAAGAAACAATCTGTTCCATACTAGGTGCAAGATTAGTGTGAAAACTTGCAATGTGATTGTTGATGGTGGAGCGCAAACTGATTTAATCTCTAATGAAGTCGTGAGTAAGTTGAAACTTACTACCAGGGATCACGATGAGCCTTGCAAGCTGAATTGGTTGAATGATGTTGTGGGAGTAAGCGTGAAGAAGCAAGCTTTGGTTTCTTATTCCATTGGAGGGTTTGAAGATGAAAGGTGGTGTGGCGTACTGCCTATGGATGCATTTCACTTGCTGCTTGGAAGACCATGGCAATTTGATCATGACTCAGAACATAGAGGTAGATCTAATGTTTATATTGTAACAACTAAAGATGGTTGTAGAGAAAAGCAACTATCTTGTAACTTGTAATGAATTTAAAAGAATAGCGGAAGAAAATGGGGGAGGGTATGCTTTGGTTGTGAGAATCAAAGATGATAATAGTACTGCTTGTAATAACTCATCCCTACTAAATGAGTTATTAGAAAAGTACAAATATGTTTTCTACAATGACTTGCCCAAAGGCCTACCTCCAATTAGAGGCATTGAGCACGACATTGACTTGATTCCGGGAGCACCTTTGTCCAATAAGGCTGATTATAGGTGCAACCCAGAAGAGAGTAAGGAACTTGAGAGGCAAGTGAATGAGTTGACCAAAAGAGGCTATGTGAGGGATAGCCTTAGTCCTTATGTCGTTCCTGCACTCTTAGTACCTAAGAAATATGGTACTTGGAGGATGTGTGTAGATAGTTGTTCCATTAACAATATAACGGTCAAATACCGTTTCCCTATGCCTCATTTGCAAGATATGTTAGATGAGTTGAATGGTACCTTAGTTCTTTTCCAAAATAGAATTAAGGAGTGACTACCATCAAATGATAATTGAAGAGGGGGATGAGTGGAAAACGGATTTCAAAACAAAGCACGAGTTGTATGAGTGGTTGGTGATGCCATTTGAGCCTTGCAACGCACCAAGATCCTTCATGAGATTGATGAATGAAGTCCTTTGTCTTTTTTTGAATGATTTTATTGTTGTTTACTTAGATGACATTCTTGTGTATAGTAAAAACAATGAAGATCATGTAATTCATTTAAGGAGGTTGTTTGAAAATTTGAGGGAGGTGAAGTTGTATGGAAAGTTTGAGAAATGTGTATTCATGACTCCTAGTGTTGCAAAAAAAGTGAAGGCGGTTAAATCTTGGTTTGATCCAAACAATGTGCATGAAGTTAGAAGTTTTCATGGACTAGCCTCCTTCTATAGGCGGTTCATTAAGCACCTTTCAACCATCATGGCTCCAATCACAGAATTGACGAAGAAAGGTATTTTCGAGAGGAATGAAGCGGCACAAAAGGCCTTTGAGAAGGTCAAATCTCTTCTTTGCAATGTTCTTATACTTGTGCTCCCAGATTTCAACAAAGTGTTTGAGGTGGAGTGTGATGCGAGTGAAATAGGGATAGGTGTTGTTTTGATACAAGAAAAGAAGCCTGTGAGTTACTTTAGTGAGAAGTTGAATGGGGAAATGATGAACTATTCCACTTATGATCATGAGGCTCTAAAAATCATACATGGGCAACAAAAGCTCAACAAGAGGCATGCTAAATGGGTGGAGTTTCTCCAATCATTTACTTTCAGTTCCTAGTACAAAGATGGCAAGAGTAATATTGTGGTCGTCGCATTGTCTCGTTGAAACTACTTGCTTTCCATGGTGGATGCTAAGATCTTGGGTTTTCAATAACTCAAGGAGTGTTACAAACATGATCCCGACTTTGCTAGTGAGATGGGAAGTCCTACTAAGGAGTTTGTGTGGCAAGATGGTTACCACTTTAAGGGTAACAAGGTGTGTGTTCCGAAGAGTGGAGTAAGGGAGTTGTTGGTGAGAGAAGTCTATAGTGGGGGATTGGTACGACATTTTAAGATCCAAAAGACCTTATTATTTTAGGCGAGCACTTCTATTGGCCTAGAATGATCAAGGATGTTACTCATGTTGTTGAGAGATGTGCTATTTGTCAAAAGGCTAAGGGTCTCTATGCTCCATTGCCAGTTCCAGATGCTCCATGGGAAGTGTCAGTATGGATTTCATTGTGGGTGATTCAACTCCTTATTTCAATGATTCGAGTTTGAGGGCAAACTCATTTGAAGAAAGGGGGAATGATCCAAAGTCAAACTTGGCCCATGAACCTGTGGCACTTGTTTTGGAAGCCCTTGGTTTTTCCCCATTTGCTCACAAGTATGAATCTATTACATGCCTTACTTGGGCATGTGATTAAAGCCTTATTCGGCAAAGACCAAGCAAGTAGAAGCCTAAGGAGAGCCATGGTTATTTTGGTCTTTTTTAGTTTATTTTTGTGTTTCTTTTATTATAATAAATAATGTAGCAGCTAGTGTGTGTGTGTAGGCTGCTTAAAAATGTTGAAAGGAGTAGATTAAGGGGAGTGTTATTAGCTCTTAAAAATGTTTAATTAATTCCATTAAGAAGAGAGGCAAAAGGGGCGCCATATTAGGGATTGCTGTTGTTTCATTTATATTCATTAAGGAGCATTTAATGTCTTTAACGAGGGGAGGTAAAAGGGGCATCTCTTTGATTCTTAGTTGTTGTAACTTAACGGTTTTGGGGCTATTATTCAGCCAAACCGTTTGCTTTCTTTTGTTATATGAATACAAGTTTGAAGAGAGGAATAATGATTTCTAATTATTCACAATATACCTTATGGTTTTCTCTCTACTTTGATTTTGTCTCAAGTTATAGATTATTTCCTTATAGCTTTGAGTTTGTCTTGAGTTAT
This sequence comes from Tamarix chinensis, assembly GCA_030549775.1. NCBI lineage: Eukaryota > Viridiplantae > Streptophyta > Magnoliopsida > Caryophyllales > Tamaricaceae > Tamarix > Tamarix chinensis. The sequence continues at coordinate 36,999,311 of CM060172.1, forward strand.
AAGATTAGGGTTAGTTTTGAGTTTGTATTAAGTTCTTAACTAAGATCCCATAACTTTGAGTGCGTTCTTGAGTTTTGGTTCATTTTTCGTTATTTCATTGCTAATTAGATTTCTGTCCAACTTTGAGTATTTGTTCGTGAGACTAAAATTAACTTCGTGATCTAAGAGGGTCTTGAAGACGATCTTCCATTCATCTCCCTCCTTTAATCTAATCTGGTAGTATCCTCAAATCAATCTTTAATAATACACAAGCTCTATGTAAGCGATCCAAAATGTAATCAAGTCTAGGTATAGGCAAGATTGCTAATTACGATGATGATGTTGTTGATAACTCTACTATCAACACACATCCTCATACTTCCATCCTTCTGTGGTACTAGAAGAATTGTCAACTTGCCTTGTAATTACCTTGCCTCCTTAGGATTACACCTATAGGCATGATTGTTTAGGAGTGTAACATTGGAGGGCAAGTTGATTTGGTGCTCAGTTTTCCTAAAAGGAGGCAGCTCACTAAGTAAATCATTTGGGAAGACATCTCCAAACTCTCCTAGCAAAGGTTTGACCCATGGGTCACTTCCTCCACTTCCTTCATCATCTTCAAGCAACAAAAAAATACACAACCTTTCCTTTATCTATCCCCTTGCTATCTTAAAACAACACTTTTTTTTGCAGGTTCTTCCATAACAAGTGAGGAATGAGGACTAACGGGTGTGAGTAAAATGCTCTTTTGGGCACTTCAAACAATAAGTGCTCTTTCTTCCATCACATACCACATTATCTTGGTAGGTTTTTCCAATGGAAAAAAGAAGTACAACTTGCTTAGTCACTTCAAACATGCTTACATTATTAAGATATTATAGCTTATATGGTTTAGCATGTTGAGTGGTAGGCAAGTTAAGTTTCTCCACAAGTGTGTAAGAGGCTACATTAGTACAACTATCTCCATCAATAATAAGGGAACGTATCTTACCAAGGATCGTGCACTTGGTTTGTAATATGTTCTCTAGTTGTGTCTCCTCCTTCACGAACTCCTTGGTGTGCAATACCCTTATTACCACTAAGGCTTCTCCTACATTTGGGGGTGCCTGTTCTTGCTCTTCCTCCTCCTCATGGGCTGCCTCCTCCAAGTCAAAAAGAGTCATAACTATTTTGTTGGGACACTCGTTTTGATAGTGCCCTAGACCTTGATTCTTGAAGCACCTCACGTCCTTTGGCTTGCTAGGTTCTTACCTAACACCTTTCCTCTTGTCCTTCACATCAACATTTCAAATGGGAGGGGATGGCTTGGTTGATGAGGGGGGCTTTTTGGAAGTGTTGGCCATGAACCTTCCTTGAGAAAACTTCAGTCATCTCTTCTCCTTCTTATGTTTCTCCACCCTAGTGGCTAGATGAAAAAGCTCATCTAAGGTGTAGTACTTGTGCAACTCCACCTTACATTCAATGTCACTCCTTAATCCTCCAAGAAAACGTGACATTGTGTGCTCCTCTACTTCATCCAACTCTGACCTCATCTTCAATCTCTCATACTCCTTGATGTTTTCTTCAACACTGATTAATACTTACCTCAAGGAGGAAATCTTGTTGAAGAGGTCTTGAGTGTAGGATGAGGGTAAAAATTTTCCCTCAAAAGCTTCTTCATCTTCGATAAAGATTTCACCTCAGGCTTCCCCTTCTTTCTTCTTTGGTGAGTATGGCTTTCCTACCACAAGGAGTCATGCCCCTTGAGTTTAAGGATTGCAATCCAAAATCTCTTCTTAGATTATAACCTTTGCTTCAAACATCCTAAAGCACCTCAACTCCCACTCTAGAAAATCTTTTTGGATTAAGTGATCCATCAAACTCGGGCACTTTAGCTTTGATGTCATGAAAATGATCTCTGATGCATATGCTAAACAAGTTGGCACATGCTTAATGGAAGATGGTGACTTATGGGATAATTGACCACTGAAAGTTAAAATAGAGAAAAGTTAAAATAGAGTATGATAATATTTGATCTAAGGTAGCCAAAGATCAAACACTCACAACTATCACTCAAGGTTTCAACACTTGAGATAAAAGTTATGAGATTTATCACTCAAAACAAAGTTTTCATTCAACTTTATAGAGAGCAGGGGCGACATAGGAAGGTCAAAAATCTAATTTGTAATTCAAGGGGGTAGTGTCCACCATTGTTTTGAGGCTACCAATACTTATAGTGGCGGCCAAGGTTACAAAAAGTCTATTATACCCATCCCCTTTACCTACATAGTTACATTCTAACCATTATTTACTATTGTAATCCCCCAAAATTTTTAAAAACTTATAATTTAATAAATAACTTTTATTTAGGATAAATTAGCCTTTAAATCTATTTAATTTAATTATTCTATGGATTTTTGAGTATATAAAATTGGATATAAATATTTAATAAATTAAAATAAATATTTTGTTATTTTATCATACTCTTATTATTTAAATAATTTTTCAAACCATTATTTTACTAAAATTATTCTTTTTAAACCCTTATATTTTAATTATATTAAATTAAATTATTAAATAAATTTATTACCAATAAATATTGTATTTTATTATTTTATAAATTAAATTATTTTATTTTATCTCATTTTTCCTTTCCTTTTCCTTTTTCCCTTTTCCTTCTCTTTTTCTCCCTTTTCTCCTTTCTTTCTTCTTCCTTTTTCTTTCCTTGGGCCGCCGACTAGCCTGCCTCATCCCCCTACCCTCGCGCCTGGGCCATTGGACCATTTTCTTTCCTCCTCCGCATGAGCTCGGCCACCTCCCTCCTTTCTTTCCTTCCTTTCTTCCCCGACCGGGCCGACCCACTGTCCTCCTCCCTTTGCCCGGCCTGGCATGCACAACCTCCCCCGCCCCTTCTTTCTTCTTTCTTTCTTCTTCTTCTTTCTTTTTCCCCGGCGAAAAATCCGACCACCCCCACCATCTCCGACCACCCTACCTGCAATCCTCTCCCCTATTGATCTCCCCTACCACCCTATCGCCGTCCTCGATCCACCCCTATCCCCTCCTTTCTCCTCCTCTTCTTTTTCTTCCTCCTTCCTTGCCTCATTTTGCATTTTTCGAGCTCCATATGCATTCCCCAACCTCCTTTTCTCTCCCTTTCTTCTCCTTCCCTCATCCTCCCTGTTTTGCTTCGCCGCCACCATTCCGCCGCTTCTGCCACCTCAACAACCACCTACACCACCCCTGCCACCCTCTACCTCACCCCTGAAGCATCACAACACCCATTGAGGCACCCCGCAGCCTCCTTCTTCCTCCCCTCTTCTTTTTCTCTTCTTTTCCTCCCTTCTCGGCAGCCAACCTGCACCACCATTTTCCGCCGCCTATGCCGCAGCCTGAGCCACCAAAATAATCCCTACAACCCCTTTACCACCCCCAAACCTCCTTTGGCTGAAATGACCACCTTTAGGCCTCCATTTTCTCCCTCCCTTTTCCTTCCTTCTCAGCCCTCCATCTCGACTCACCTCGACAACCCCACTTCGCAGCTTTGCTGCCACCGCCGCCGCTGCCCATAGCCGCCGTCAACCCATCCCCAACCATCGCCTAGACCCCCTCTCCACTCCTGCACCCTTCCCTTGCCCCAAATCCTTCCCCATCTACCCTTTTTCTTAGCCTAAAAATCCTAACCCGAAATTGATTTTCTCTCCTTCTCCTTATGCCATTTTTTAGCCTCTACCCTATTATTTTGCATGTAGCTCATGCTACATTTCTTGATTTATTTGGGTAATGATTTTAAGGTATAATAATATTTTAATTCAAGTATTTGATTAATTAAGTGTTATACTTTGATTTTTATTATTTCTAATATAATAAATCTTGATATTATTTTTAGGTATTAGTTTTGCTAATCAAATCTCGAACCTTTAACGGGAATACCGGTAAGGTTCGTTTTTGCGGGAATCAAGGTAACTATTAAACCCCACTTAAATGCATGGATAACGTATATTAGCACATTAGGCTTTTTAATGTGTTATTATGCTTGATATATATTGTTTAATATAAAATATGTGGTTTCGTGTGTTGATTGATAAAAGGAGTATGTTAGATTATATGCTATTTATGGAAATATTGTTTAAGGTAAGAATTTAGTTATTAATGGAAATGTTAAGTAATTATCCATGTTTATTATGCTATTGTGATCTTTAATGCATCGTTAATATTATTGTGAGCCCTAGGGGTATTTTAGTAATATGTATTGTGCAAGAATGTGGCCTAATGTGTATGGGTGTTAATCAGTATTATATGAAATATAATAGTTGGGGAGTTGGATAATAAGAATGGGGTATTAATGCTAGTAATTCATGTGTTCATGATAATTTAATGTAAGTGGAGAAATAAGGGGTAAAATGGTAATTTGTAAGTGAAAAGGGTAAATTGGTGATATGAACTCCATCAACAACTGTGATGACCGCCAATAGCAACGATGGTTTAAAACCCCAAGATCACGAAGACACGATTGCTTGATCCTTGACCCAACACCTAACAAGATGAAAACCAAGGCTACGAAGGATTGAAACGCCACACCTAGAAAACTTGAGAATCTCTCAACAATCAAGGTGATAAGTTCGATTGTTTGAATGCGACAAGATTAACTTGATAAGTTCTACAAGTTCTTTTAAGAACGAAGAGGAACACAAAACCTCACAAAGATGATAATTTTTTAATACGAAAGTTACAACCCTCCAAGAATAGGAAAAATCACAACTAAAGCTTTAAAATACCCTCCTAGAATAGGAAAAGTCATAACTAAAGCTAGAATACGAAAAATCATAAATAAAGCTAGAATATGAAAAGTCATAAATAAAGTTAGAATACGAAAAATCATAACTAAAGCTTTTAAACACCCTCCTAGAATAGGAAAAGTCACAATTAAAGCTTTAAAACAACACAAACAATAAAATAAACAAGTTCCCACGTTTTTTAGGCCTCTTGGACTTCTAAAGGCCATTCAAGTCCATTCAGGACCATGTTTTAATTTATTTAACATAATCATTCAAGACCATGTTTTAATCCTCTATTTAATATCTTGAAACTCATGAAATTCATGCCTTTTGATGGTTGGTTGAGTGCCTGGATGATCAGTGTCGTCTGGTTGTACCGAATCACTTCGCAATGTATGACTACGATCTCGAGGCTTGTATTCAATAGCCTAAGCTTTCGGGATCTTTACCTTGTTCGGATTTCTCCGCATTGGAGTAATGTGCTGACCATCAAGACTGGCCTGTAGATAGACCGCGTCACACATGTCTGACAGCTGATCACGTGGTAGCTTCGTAGCTGGAACTATGGTGTTGAACACCTGAGAACATACCCGCCACATGATGACAAGGCCAACCTTCCAACATGTTGAAACCATGGGTTTTTATCTTCAATCTTAATGAACAGTTTAAATGGGGGTCGGATAAGGAACAAGTGAAGTTGGGATAGACATTGAAGTAAATTGGACCATCATGCAAGGGTGCTTGCACGGCCCCTGGAAGAGCATCCTTGAAACTATGATGACGAGTGTCTAATGCACAAACCAATGCAGATGTATTAAGATCTTTCCTAGTGAGAGGTCTAATGCCTACTTGCGACATGCCGAAATGGATGAAATGCAGACCCATGCTACGAAATATCCTAATCATATGAACATCTTATATATTAGCATTGAAATGTAGTGTCATTATTTTGTGACACTTGAGAGACACCTTCTTGGATCTCTATATTAGAAAGACTACGGAGTCCAAAAGCTTGAAGATAGCCTTGACTTTAAGGATATAGACATCCGTAGGTTTTTAGGCATCCTCGTAGAGGGTAGCCTTTTTTTATCGATGTTATTGGAGCATGATGCTACGGTGTCATCATCACCGGTATTGGAAACAAAGGCAGAAAAACTATTTCAAGGGACCTTCAGACTACATTACCCCATCTGATCTACGACCATCCTCATTTGATGCTGAAGAAATCAGGTGTACTAGGTCTTCTTGTCCCTGGGAATCCTCCATGAGATTCACAGATGTGTTGCTCCCTACCGGTGCACTTACGCGGGAGAGGGCATTGGAAAATATAGTTGGACCTGCTGGGGCATGAAGAGACCACTACTTTGCCTTGTTCAATGATATCTTGGACCGCATGCATGAGAGAAAAGCACCAATCAGTTGTATGTCCCGGACCTTGATTGAATTAACAATGAGCGTTTGGGTTGTATATGGGAAGAGGATTTGGTGGTGGTTTGGGTGCTAGCAGTGTTAAGAGCCCCCTTTCGACCAAAACTTTGAAAACCTGCCTGCTTTGGTTGGTTGTCCAAATGGCGTCCAATTCCTAGGAGCCCTTATATTTATATATAGATCGCCCAGGTGATGATACAGCTGGCAACCAAGTAGTAGGAGGAAGACTTTGTTGGGAAACCACAGGGGCATATAAGGTGGGTTTATTGACAGAAAAGATTGGGACAGTGGCTGCTATCGCATTGACTTCGAAAGATTTGGATGTGTTAAGACTAACCAACACTTCTCCCTTCTCAGGCTTGGCTTTTCGCGAACTTTGAGATGATGTGGAGGACACGGGATAAGGCCAGGTTTCCAAACCTTTAGCTATTTGCTATTTTTCTTTCGACGTCGGAGAGGAAGCTGTTGTTTGTTTGATAGAAAGTTTGCTTCCCTGTGATTTGACAGGTTTCAAAGTGGTTCAAATCCCTTTGCTGCATACGAGACACTCCTTTCAAATGAAAAGACTAAGGCCAAGAGAGCTGATTCTTAGAAAGTCATATGGAAGGGTGGTCGTGGATCACTCTATAGGCCGTCCATAGTCCATTAACGCATCGTAGTACCACTTATAGTACTCGCAGAGCGATTGAGTCCAATATTTTCACTCAATCTGCTCAACGAGGAAAGAAGCATCGTCGTCGAGTTGCCGAGAGAGATCCTCTATAAGTCAGTCTCTCTACGTAACCCCAATCAGGCTTACAGCTCTCAATTAACATCCATCTTATCATACCAATCAATTTGATAACAGTTCACCAGAAAACCTTTCGGAAAGCCTAACCAGATTGATAAAGGGATAGGTTTTTCTTCCTGGAGAGAGGGCGACAAGAATGTGCCGAAACCAGTGACGATTGGTTTTTGGGTTCATGTTACAAGGCTGACAGGAATATCTCCTGTAACCAGCCCCTCTTAGTCTCAGATAGGTCTAAATGTTATCACACCCTATTTTTTTGCTTCATCGCCGGCATTAGAGCCACAGTGAACCAAGCTGACCTACCACTATCACTAAACTAGACCAAATTACGTAGTAATTCTTCGGGCACTACACAATATTGAGGGCTAAGTTCCACCAATGGACGCCCCAATCAGCTAATCTACGACCACCCTAGTGTGGCGCAGTATGCGTATTGGTTGATCTCTTGAAGGATATGACCCGATTTAAATCCTTCTTGTCTGGGGATGGGGATGGGAAAGTTTGGGCGCTGGCAACGAATCATTTACAAGAATCCCCCGATCTAAATCCTTCTTGTCGTATGAGAGGCTACAACCTAGATGAATGCAACGCCAAACCTGTTATAAATAAAGGCAAAGAACCTTTGCAGGATGATACTATGAACCCTAATGGAGCCAAGGAGAAAGCAGTTGCGAGCCAAGGTGAGACTTCAAAAGCTGCTGAGAGTGTAAAGCCAGTCACACGAGCGGATCGAAAGAAAAAATAAAGAACAGTAGGGGATTGGGAGGTTTTCGGTTGCGCCTAGTCTGGATGACCATGAAGTGCAACGAGTTAATGTTGCTACGAATGAGGAACAAGCCAATTTTCTTTCTAATAATAATCAGAATGGCGAGATGGCTGGTTATGTTGAATCCTTGGTATCAACACTGGTATCCAATTCTAAGGTGAAAGCTAGTGTGCCCGTGCCTGATGCAAGGGTAGAGAAGGAAAATACAAATGGAAGTTTGAATGAAGCTCTTGAACTTGAGAATTCTGGTGCATGTGATAATAGAACGTAGGAGAATGTAGATCAATTGGATCTCGACAAGGCGATCAGATATAGAGAGTTGAATAGCTTGACCATTTCAGATGCAGGCAAGTGTATGAACTCTAAAACTGTGATGGATACGTTCCAGTTGATATCGACTGCACCTCTAAAACGTGTAGATGATGTGAACTCTCAGGAGGAAGTGAAGCAGTTGAAAAGCCAAAAGGATTCAATAATGAACTACAGGCCAGATTTGAGAAGATGATAAACAATACTAGCTACTACTGAAAATGAGTCGGCACAAACTCTTATCGAACATTCGCCATTGAAAAAGGTAAGTGACTCTTAATCTTCTGAGAATGAGAAGGCTAATGAATCTGTTATACCTAAAGTCACTCAAACTCAAAAAAAGAATAGTGACTTGCCCCTGGAGTTTTGACTAGGTCCACCATGGATGGTTCTTCTTCGTTCCCTATGGAACATTCCATTGTATGGAAGCATCCGCCACCTTCAAAAGTGAATAAAGGATTATCGAATTAGTTTTCTTGCTGTTCTTGAGCTGACGATTAGTTTTGCTAAAAAAAGATCGGTAGGAAATTGAAGCTTGCTAATGTGAAAGGGTGGTCGTAGATCACGTATAGTTACAAAGTAAATAAGAAGCGGTCAGGATGCAGAGAGACAGAGTAAGGACCCCTATGCTGTACTTCTTTCTGAATGGTTGATATAATCATTTCCTACTTAATTAGGGGTATACTCAATCATGTTGGAAACATTTTTGCATAAATATTAGTCTCTTCAACTTCTTTGATGATGTTAACTAAGTCTTGATTATTATTTGAGCCCATCTTGGTCTTTTTAGAATCAGCCCAAATCTCTTGGATTAGCCCATTTAGTGCTTCCTTGAAATGTTTGGCTCTAAGTCTTGTAATTGGACCACTTGGAAGCGATAAAGGGTCTTGTGAAGGATTTGTATCATCCCCAAGTGTATGATTAACAAGTTCAGCCCCTTGGTTTGCATCAATTGGTAACTTTAGAAGTAAAGGGGGTAAAATGGTAATTTTGAATAAAGGGGTAAATGGTAATTTTGGAGGCAAGGGTAAAGTGGTAAATTTGTAAGTAGAAGGATAAAATGGTAATTTTATGAATAAAGGGTAAAATGGTAATTTTGTGAATAAAGGGTAAAATGGTAATTTTGTAATTAAGGGCCAAAATGGTAATTTTGTAATTAAAGGGTAAAAGGGTAATTTTACAATTAAAGGGTGAAATGGTGATTTTATAATTAAAGGGAAAAATTGTAATTTCATAATTAAAGGGCAAAATGGTAATCTCGTAATTAAAGGGCAAAATGGTAATCCTAGATGTAAAGGAAAAAATGGTAATTTTATAAGTGAAAGGGTGTTATAGTAATTTTTGAAAATTAAGGGGTAAAATGGTAAATTTGAAAGTAAAGGGGCAAAATGGTAATTTTGTAAATAAAAGGGGTAAAGTGGAAATTGAAAATGAGTAAATTGGTAATTATGATAATAGAGAAGGCCAATTTGGTAATTTAGCCAACTAAAAGGTAATTTGGTAATTTTGATAATGGAGAAGGGTAGTTTGGTAAATTATGATCATAAAGAAGGGCAATTTGGTAATTTAACCAACTAGAGGGTAATTTGGTAGTTTTGATGATGGAGAAGAGTAGTTGGGTAATTATGATAATAGAGAATATAATTTGGTAATTTAACTAACTAAAGGGTAATTTGGTAATTTTGATAACAGCGAAGGGTAGTTTGGTAATTATGATCACAGAGAAGGGTAATTTGGTAATTTAACCAACTAGAGGGTAATTTGGTAATTTTGATGATGGAGAAGGGTGGTCTGGTAATTATGATAATAGAGAATGGTAATTTGGTAATTTAACCAACTAAAAGAGTAATTTGGTAATTAGGTTAATCAAGAAGGGTAATTTGATAATTTGACCAACTAAAAGATAATTTGGTAATCATAATAAAGAAAAAAGGAAAATTGGTAATCTAACCAACCAAATGGAAAATATATAAGTGTAACAATTATGAAGGGGGATTCGGATATATCCAATATCCGTATGAAAATACTATTTTATCAATTTTAATAACTTTTGCTATAATATTTTTAAAAATAAAGATCGTATATCAATTAATATTCATATCTATATTCATATAAATATCTTAGTTTATCTAAAAGAAGTATTAAAATATTATTATAAATATTTAAAATATAAAAATAAATAAAATTTTAAAACTTAAAACTATAAAAACACAATAATATGGTGTATTATTGAAATAATTAACAAAATATCGGATATTTTTTCGGATAGGATAATCCAAAAAAAACTGGATATCTGACATTCGGATATCCTTTTAGAATAAAATCGCTTCGGATATCCGAAATGTCGGATCGAATTTTTAAATATCTGATCGGATTTTTGGATCCCGGATTTTTTGCACGGCCCTGCTCTCGAGAAAGAGCTTAAGGCACTATCTGAAAAATCCTAAGACTGTACTCTTTCGCCTTTTAACAATTTATGGTTTCAATGCATTTGTTGATTTGTAACCACCACTGGTGGATTATATTTTTGTAAAATGATATGTACGCTATTCTGATTTAATTATGGCTAGAGTTTTTCGTAAGTTCTATTTTTCTCTTTTAGCCTTAGCACTTGGTACTGAAACGGTAGGAGTGAACTGATCTGATACTAAGTGTGGCGGTAATATCCCCAGAATTCACGATTTTATTATTTCACTTCCGCTAATCGTTTTAATAAAATGAAATTTTTTAATAGTGAATTTTGGGGGTGTTACAACTATCTAGTTATCTAATACAACCTAACAACTAGTTGGATGAGAACTAAAATGAGGTCGGCCTATGTGTGGTATTTTAAAAGCCATACCACATCATGGAGCCCTTTTATATATTGAAAAGTAGGTAATAAATAAAAGTATAAGTCACTCAATCATCCCCCATACCTAATCAATCATCTCCCACACTTTTTTGGCTGACTGATTTGACTTGGCTGACTTTCTTCACTTGCTCCACCATCCACTTGTCCTCCTTTTTCGTTTCTCTTTTTTTTTCAATTTTTGAAATCAGCCTTGGGCTTGGGCTGATTTGGCTTCTTAGGTTGGATGGGCTTGATGTGCCGTCATCATTGGTTGGGCTTGGGTTAGATAAGCTACCATAATTGGTGTGTTTAGGCTGAATGTGCCACCATGCATGCATGGGTTGGTACTTCCACTTATTTATCATATTCAGCTAATTAATTTCATATAAGTTAAGAGTATTTTGTGATCCCCTAACTTTGAAAAATTAATTAGTGAAATATTATTATGAGATGCTCCTGCATCAATCTCTCCTTTCATGTCTCCTTCTTCTATCTTTTCAATTTCGTGGTCTCTTCTCAAGCTTTGCACCTCTTCGTCGCTCAAGATTTTTGGGATTTGTTTATCACCCATAGTTCCTTGAGTTTGAAGAAGAAAACAATAATGAAAAAAGAAGTGTTTGGTTAGGAGAGGTTAAGTGGGGTTCAAAAAATTATGGTTGGTGGATAGATTTTTGCTGTTGATGTAGTTGGGATAATTATCACAAATTTTCAACCTTAAGCTTTGATACCAATTTGATGCAAATGCTAAACAAATCAGCACATGCTTAATGGAAGATGGTGGCTTATAGGATAATTGAACACCATAAGTTAAAAGGAGAGGGCGGATGAGAAGTAGGATAGTATTTCATCCTTAGAGCCAAATATCAAACACTAAAAACTACCACTCAAGGTTTTAACACTTGAGATAAAAATTATGAGATTTTACACTTAAAATAAAAATTTCACTCAACTTTGAAGAAAGAGAATAAGGGACCTTTGAAATCTTATTTTTAAATAAAGGGTAATGTGTCCTATTGTGTTGAGGCTAACTATATTTATAGTGGTAACCATTTGTACAAAAACTCCATTATACCCTTCCCTTTACCTACTTAGTTATATCTCAACCAATCTTGTTACCTAATACAAGTTAACAAGGAATTGAATTGTACCTAGATTAGGTTCAACACATGGAGGGTGTTATGACTTGATTTTAGACACCTATACTTCTATATGGCTGAACATATATGTTGATTTATTAAAGTACAATAACCCAATCACTTCCCATACTTAATCAATTAGTCATCATGTTTTACTCAATCAACACATCCTAATTTGACTTGATTAACTTTCCTCACCTAATGTCTTCTTTTTTGCTTTTGTTATTTATTTTTCATTTTTTGAAATCAGCATGGTGACATGGCTAATTTGGTTTTTAGGTGGCATAATACTTGGCAATAACAATAAAATAGGTGGTTAGCCTTGGGCTTAATGTGCCACCATATTTAGCTAGGCTTGGGTTGGACATACTACCATAATTGGTTATGCTTGGGTTGGACATGCCACTATGCATGTCCACTTATTTTCTCATATTTTGCTGATTTATTTTATCTAATGTAAGAGTGTTTTGTGATCCTCTAACTTAGACAAATTAATTCGTAAAATATTATTATGGGATGCTCCTACATTATTTATTTAGCTAATGGTTGAATTATTAAAATGTGCATCTATAAATATCCAAGTAGATATATCTTTTACATGTTGTTGATTTTGAAAAGATATCTAGTAGTGAGGTTTCTTCTTGTATTAATGCGCATGTCATTATGTACATTTTTATAATGTCCTTGATTTTTTTTTCATACTTTAAATTAGCTCTAATGGCTAAACTATTAAATACTCATCCAGCAGTATCCAAGTGGATACATTTTTAAAGGTCATTGATTTTGAAAAGCTAATCGGTGGTGGTAATATGCATAGTGTTGGATTGTCATATATCACTGAAAATTGACAATTAATTAGTAGAATTTACTTTGTTTGAGTTGTTTGTTACCCTAGGTATCTTAGAAAACTTGTTTGGATGTGTCAGGGCTGGAGAGTAAGGTTTCTTTTGTAGGAGGTTGATGGTGCTCGTTGTGGATGCTGCCAACTTTGTTCGAAAATAATTTTTATCTTGGGTTGAAGAGTAATGATATACTCATGTTTTTATTGTTCGGCGTGATATTTTTCTTTTCTTTGGATATGATAGATCATTGTTTATTTGATACTTTTATTAATTATTATTTTGATATTTCTATTATCGTAGATCTAGTTTATTTTGACAAATAAACAAGTCTATTATATCCGGTGAATAGAATGATTAACTTTTAGGCGACTTCTAATCATGATATTTGATTAAATATATTTTATTATACTAAACATTTGATACAAACTATTTATATGAATATTTAGTTGAATTTTTGTAAATAGATAATTAGAAAATTATATCCATGTATTCAAATGGATATATATGCATACATACATATATGGTCTTAAGAAGATTGAAATGGATATATATGAATATGTGCAGTGTAATCCCCCAAAATTTTAAAAGCCCATAATTTAATAAATAATTTTATTTAGGATAAATTAGCCTTTAAATCTATTTAATTTAGTTATTTTATGAATTTTTGAATATATAAGATTGGATATAACTATTTAATAAATTAAAATAAATATTTGGTTATTTTATCATACCCTTTTTATTTAAATAATTTTCTAAACCATTACTTTACTGAAATTATCCTTTTAAACCCTTATATTTTAATTGTATTAAATTAAATTATTAAATAAATTTATTATCCAAAAATATTGTATCTTATTAAATTATCCTTTTATAAATTAAATTATTTTATTTAATCCCATTTTCCTTTTCTTTTCCCTTTTCCTCCTCCTTTTCTTCTTTTTCTCTTTTCTTTCTTTTTCCTTTTCCTTCCTTGGGTCGCCGATTGGCCGACCTGCCCTTCCTGCGCCTTGGGCCGCTGGCCCGCTTCTTCTCCCCTCTCCTTTCTCCCTCACGCATGAGCCTGACCTCCTCCCTCCTTCTTTTCTTTTCTTTCTTCCTCAACCGGGCCGATCCATTTCATTTTTTTTCCTTTTGCTCGCCCGTCGCAGCTCCCCCTCCCCTTCTTCTTTCTTTCTTCTTTCTTCTTCCTCCTTCCCCGGCGAAATTCCCGACCAACTTGCCATTCCACCTACAACTCCCTCTCCCCTGTTGACCTCCCCTTATCTCCCTCTCTCTCCTTCTTGTCGTTTTCCTGCCATATCAAGCCCACAAGCTCTCCCTTCCCCATTCCCTACCATCCCACTTCTTCTCCATCTCCCTGCCATGGCCATTTCCCTACAACCCTACCGCCACCCCTCGAGCACCCTATCCCCTCCTCTCTCTCCTTCTTCTTTTTCTTCTACCCTTCCTATTCCATTCGGCCATTTTTTTCTCTCCCTTTCTTCTCTTCCCCTCTCTCCCCTATTTTTGTTTCGCCACCTAACTTCGCCGCTGCTGCCGCCTTAAACGCCACCTGCACCACCTCCTACCACCCTCTACCTCACCCTCGAATCATCCCAGCCCCCATCGAGCCACCCCGCAGCCCCCATTCTTCCTCCTCTCCTCTTTTCTCTTCTCTTCCTCCCTTCTTGGCAGCCACTTTGTACCGCTATATTACGCCGCCGTTCCGCCACCTATGCCGCAACCTCAGCCACCAAATTAATTCCTGCAACCCCCTCTACCACCCCAAATCATCCTTTGGCCGAATCCACTACCTGTAGGCCCTCGTTTCCCCCTCCCTTTTCCTTCCTTCTCAGCCTTCCATCTCGACCCCTCCTCGGCCGCCACTTTTGCAGCCTCGCTGCTGCCACCTCCGCCTCCCTTAGCCGCCTCCAATGCATCCCCGACCACCACTTACACCCCCTCTCCACCTCTATATCCTTCCCTTGCCTTAAATCCTCCCCCACATGCCTCTTTTCCTAACCTAAAAACCCTAACCCGAAATTGCCCATTTTCCCCTATTTCCACCACCATCGAGCTAGGGATGGCAATGGATCGGGTCTGGACCGGGTTCAGCCATACCCAGACCCAGACCCGTTTATATTACCTAGACCCAAACCCGACCCAGATCCGTTGGATCTTAAAAGTTTAGACCCATATCCAGATCCATCGGGTCTAGCGGGTAAACGGGTCCTAAATGGGTCTAGTTATTTTAAAAAAAAAATTTAATAACCTATGCTAATACAAATAAATTTATGTTTTATATAACTTAATACATATTTTTTTTGTTAAAAAAATCATCTAAGTGAAAAAATAAATATATTAAAATAGTTATATTAACTTTTCAAATTGTGTTTTAATGCTTTTAGTAGGGATGTAAATGGGGCGGGTTCGAGGCGGATATACTCATATCCGCATACATATTTATATTCAATAAGAAAATCGGTACCCATACCCACATCCATATCCACTAACATATCTATATCCGTATTCGTTGGATATTCGTTACTTGATGGATTATTTGTTTACCCGTTAATGAATATTATCCGATAGATAAATTCATCACCCAATAGATAAACCCATTTAGAGTCAAGCTAAACGATAATTCTAACTTTAATTTATACTATATTTATTTTAAAAATTAAGGGTAAAAAGGTAATTATCTATCAGGAAAACGGGTACGGATATGGATATGGGTATGGTTACAGGTACGGGTATGGATATGCCATATCCATATCCGTACTCGAACCCAACTGGTATTTTTTTATTATTATCCATATCCGTTGGACAAAATCCGTCAGGTTTCGGATAAAATCCGCCCCATTTATATCCCTAGCTTTTAGAATACAATGTTATACATATTGTTTATAAAGTAAGTATACAAAAATAAAATTTTAAAAAAAATGAATAAGGAGCTTATATAAGATTAAGACAATAATGACAAACATAATATTAGTATGTATTTATATATGTACACACATATGCACACACATATGTATATTAAACGGGTCTAGCGGATCGGGTTTGGGTCCAGTAACCCAGACTCAGACCCTTTAATGTATATGTGGACCCAGACCCGATCCAGACCCGTCGGGTCCAAAAATCATGGACCCAGACCCACTAAAAATGAGGCCGGTACTTCGAGCCCCCCCCTCCTTCTTTCTTTGCATGCAGCTCATGCTGCATGAGCAGTATTGTAACACCCCGAGTCGATACGACCACGCATGGGCTACCTTGGAGTGCTTTCGGATTGATCGGCTGACCCCACAGATCAACACGAGTCCTTTCAGTGCGCTTTGTCCTCACTCACGCACTTTCTGAGAAATTTCAGAACTTCCCAGAAGGTCACCCATCCTAAAATTGCTCCACGACCAGCACGCTTAACTGTGGAGTTCTTAGGACGGAATCACCAAAAGGATGGTATACCATGTTGATATAAGTAGCCAGATCAATCCTTATAACACTCCGCTCAAATTGGGGTATTACATTCACCCCCACTCAAAGAACGCAACGTCCTCGTTGTGCCTCAACCAATAACTGTCTCAATACAGTTCATCCCAAGAATCGTCTCGCTAGATGACTGACTGGCTCATCCAAGTTCAACTCACGGTCGCGGTTTCGCTCTGATACCATTTGTAACACCCCGAGTCGACACGACCACGCGGGGGCTACCTTGGAGTGCTTTCGGATTGATCGGCTGGCCCCACAGATCAACACGAGTCCTTTTAGCACGCTTTGTCCTCACTCACGTGCTTCCCGAGAAACTTTCAGAAAATTTCCGAAACTTCCCAGGAGGTCACCCATCCTAAAATTGCTCCAAGGCCAGCACGCTTAACTGTAGAGTTCTTAGGACGGAATCACCAAAAGGATGGTATACCATGTTGATATAAGTAGCCAATTCAATCCTTATAACACTCCGCTCAATTTGGGGTATTACATTCACCCCCACTCAAAGAACGCAACGTCCTCGTTGTGCCTCAACCAATAACTGTCTTAATACAGTTCATCCCAAGAATCATCCCGCTAGGTGGCTGACTGGCTCATCCAAGTTCAGCTCACGGTCGCGGTTTCGCTCTGATACCATTTGTAACACCCCGAGTCGACACGACCACGCGGGGGCTACCTTGGAGCGCTTTCAGATTGATCGGCTGGCCCCACAGATCAACACGAGTCCTTTTAGCACGCTTTGTCCTCACTCACGTGCTTCCCGAGAAACTTTCAAAAAATTTCCGAAACTTCCCAGGAGATCACCCATCCTAAAATTGCTCCAAGGCCAGCACGCTTAACTGTGGAGTTCTTAGGACGGAATCACCAAAAGGATGGTATACCATGTTGATATAAGTAGCCAATTCAATCCTTATAACACTCCGCTCAATTTGGGGTATTACAAGTATGAACTCCTACCCCTTCTTGATTTATTTGGATAAAAATTTTAAGGTGTAATAATATTTTAATTTAATTATTTGATTAATTAAGCATTATAAAGTTTTATGCTTTGTTTTTATTATTTCTAATGTAATAAATCTTGAATTATTTTTAGGTATTGGTTTTGATAATCAAAGCTTGAACCTTTAACCGGAATACCAGTAAGGTTCGTTTTTGCGAAAATAAAGGTAACCGTTAAATTCCATTTAAACACATGGATTAACGTATGTTAGAACATTAGGATTTTTAATATATTATTATGCTTGGTATATGTTGTTTAATATGATACATGTGGTTCTTGTGTTAATTGATGAAAAGGAAGCATGATAGATATGTGCTATGTATGAAAATATTGTTTGAGGTAGGAGTTGGTTAATAATGAAAATGTTAAGTATTATGCTATTGTGATCTTAATGCATGATTAATATTTTGCGAGCCTTAGGGGTATTTAGTAATATATATCTTGTACAAGAATATGGCCTAATATGTGTGGGTACTAAAAGTAAATATTAAATATATTAGTTGTGGATGAGGCATTATTATTATTAATATTTTAAGTAGTGGTGATAATTTAAAATGAGTGGTGTAACGAGGGGAAAATGAAAGGGGTATTATGGTAATTGTATAATAAAAAGGGTAAATTGGTAATTTTATAATCAAGAGGTAAATGGTAATTTTGTAATTAAAGGGTAAAATGGTAATTTTGTAATTAAAGGGTAAAATGGCAATTTTGTGATTAAAGGGTAAAATGGTAATTTTATAATTAAAGGATAAAAGGGTGATTTTGGAATTAAAGGATAAATTGGTAATTTCATGATTAAAGGGTAAAATGATAACTTTGTAATTAAAGGGGCACAATGGTAATTTTGTAATTAAAGGGGCAAAATGTTAATTTTGTAATTAAAGGGGGCAAAATGGTAATTTTATAATAAAAGGGTAAGATGGTAATTTTATAATAAAATGGCAAAATGGTAGTTTTCTAATAAAAGGGAAAAATGGTAATCTTGTAATAAAAGGGTGAAATAGTAATTTCGTAATTAGAGGGCAAATGAAAATTTTGATTTAAAAGAGGTAAAATGGTAATTCCATAATTAAGGATAAAATGATAATTTTATAAGTGAAAGGGGTGTTATGATAATTTTTGAAAGTTAGGGGGTAAAATGGTAAATTTAAAAGTAAAGGGGTAAAATAGTAATTTTGTAAATAAGAGGGATAAAAGTGGAAATTAGAAAGGAGTAAATTGGTAATTATAATAATTGAGAAGGGTAAGATAATAATTTAAATAACTAAAGGGTAATTTGATAATTTAATATGGAGAAGGGTAAAATAGTAAATATGATAACTGTGAGGGGCAATTTGGTAATTTAACCAACTAAAGGGGTAATTTGGTAATTTGACTAATCAAAGGGCAATTTGTTAATTATAATAAAGCAAATGGGCAAATTGGTAATCTAACTAACCAAATGGGAAATATATTAAGTGTAACGATTACGAAGGATGATTAGTGGCCTAATAAGGGTAGGAGATAGCTTGGTAACTTAAACCGAGTAAGGGTGTAGCTAAAGCCGAATGTGTGCTATGTGTCCTACATGCCTTGGGTGTTCCATATAATTATATGTCGTGTTCTATATGCTATTTTCTTAACTGTTTCATGTGTGGCGTGGCTTGGAACCGAGGTGTGTTTATGTGTCCTCTTTTGGAATGTGCTGATATGGATATGTTATGAGTTATGATGTGATGTGATGTGATGTGACCCTCTAGGACATGCATGCTAGGATGATTAATGTGGTGATGTGGGATGGAGACATGAAAAAGAATAACGGGAGAGAAAGATAACCAAGGGGAAGTAAATTGGCTAATGTTGGTATAGGAGGAACTAGGGTTTGCATGAGAAGGTCAGAGTCCGCATGGGAGCAAACTTTATGTATGGAAAGTTACCTCAGGGCATGAGGAAGGTAATAGAAGTGTCGTTTGAGTGTTTGGGGGCTTCGGGTGAAAAATTGTATGTAGGACAGTATAAGGGTGCGTAGGAGACTAAACTAGGTTTTAAGAGGAAACCCTAATGTGAGAAGGTGGAAAAGAAAAAGGAAATAATAAAAATAAATGAGAATGAGTGGAGCAGAAAGTGAGGGTTGGATCTAAGGGTCATAACGTGTAGGTTATTGAAATAGTCGGGATGTATATGACAGAGAAGGATGGGCCACATAGGCTCGAGTTAGGGTTTTTGGAGAAAACCGAGTGAGGAGGTGCAGAAGTCTCAAGATATGGGACGGGCCCTCCTGAGAGGATAAGTGTGGATATAGTTAGCCATGCATGTCAAGGGTGAAATACTTTCGAATAAGATACGATAAGAAACTAATCACTTAAAGAGGAAGATGTTGAGCTGGACCCAGACTGGTCCACTGGTGAATAATAGTGGAAGGGTATGTTACCCTCGCGATCGATTCACCGACTAAAATAGTGGCAGGGCATGTACCCTCGTGACTGTTCCACCGGCTATAATAGTGGGGGATTCACCAAAAGGTCGTGAAATACATTCGAATAAGATATGATAAGAAACTAATCACTTAAAGAGGAAGATGTTGAGCTGGACCCAGACTGGTCCACTGGTGAATAATAGTGGAAGGGTATGTTACCCTCGCGATCGATTCACCGACTAAAATAGTGGCAGGGCATGTACCCTCGTGATTGTTCCACCGGCTATAATAGTGGGGGATTCCATGCTCAACAAACCAAACGTAAAAACAATAAGACACGAGGAAGATACTAATTACTTACAGTGGAACACCTTGTGAGTCGGGGCCAGACCGGTCCACCGGAGAATAATAGTGGAAGGGTATGTTACCCTCACGACCGATCTACCGGCTAAAATAGTGGCAGGGCATGTACCCTCGTGACCGTTCCACCGGCTATAATAGTGGAGTTACGGCACTCACATGGATATTTATAATCCGAGATGATCGATTAATGATGGATCATTCATTATGCCCTATTAACATTTGGTTGATTGTTAAGTATGCAAATGGACAAAAGTGAATGTTAAGTATACACCGTTAATATCTGATTGACTCATTGAATATGCGAATGTATGGATCTGAATGTCATGTTTATATATGTCGTTATGTATGGATACAATAGTGCATTATGTGTTACATTGCGAACCTGTTTTTAATTGTATATTTAAAGGGTTACTCAAGACCGAAGGGTTCCATTCATGGGGCCCCTGCCTATTCAATGGGCAGGACCCCTTGCAGGTCGTATTCGATATTACTCAAGTGGGCTATCGAAAAAGAGCGTAAGGAACTGTCCGAAACTGTTCGGGTTTTACTCTGTTTCCTTTAAATTTACAATTTCAATATATTCGTTGTTTTCTTTAACCACTACTTGATGGATTATATTTACTTGTGCTACTCTAATTTAATTAATAATGTATTTTCTCGTAATTTGTATTTTTCTCTTTTAACCTTAACACTTGGTATTGGAATGGTAGGAGTTAACGGGTCTGGTACTAAGTGTGGCGGTAATATTCCCAGAATTCACGATTTATTATTTTACTTCAGCTAATTTTCTTTTAATTAAACAAAAATTTTCAGTAGTAAATTTTGGAAGTGTTATATGCAGGGCTTGAAAATATTGAAATGATGCATATAAGTACAGGGCTTGAGAAGATTGAAATAGATATATATGTATGTAGGTGTAGGTGCATGGATGTAAATATTAAAATGCCAATTATATTATTGAATATATAATTATGGCATTTGCAACCAATAAATTATGTTGTTAGTAATGAATGTATTTTAATAGTGATAGAAAAATTGGTCATTATTAGTGTGATATTTTTATTTAATTATGATAAAAAAAATAGTTATTAATATTATTTACGACGGTGTATTTTGTTTTTTAGTATTGCTTTTAACTACCAACGTCATACATCATCATTATTATTTTTAATGACCAACATCATATGCCATCATTATTATTTTAGCAACCAAAATAATATTTTGTCATTATTACTTTAGCAACTAAAAATGTTTAATTGGTCATATAGCTTATGTGTATTTTGTTCGTTAGTATTACTTTTAACTACCAACATTTTACGTCATCATTATTGTTTTTAATGACCAATATCATATGTTGTCATTATTATTTTAACAACCAACATCATATGTTGTCATTGTTACTTTAGCAATTAAAAATTTTTAATTGGTCATATATCCTATGTGTATTTTGTTCATTAGTATTGCTTTTAACTACCAATGTCATACGTCATCATTATTGTTTTTAATGACCAACATTATACATCGTCATTATTATTTTAGCCACCAACATAATATATTGTCATTATTACTTTAGCAACTAAAAATGTTTAATTGGTCATATAGCCTTTACCGAGAGAGTAATAACGTTCACTACTTTTTTTAATCGTTATTGACATTAGAAACTAAAATTTGGTTACTAATGACAAAAATTATTGATTGTTAAAAAAACCTTATTTTTCATTACTCCATTGTTGAAGCTTAAAATTCCTCCAAACTTTATGTGTAGGTCCATCTTTCTTTCCTTTCAATCATTTCTCCTTTGATTTGGTTTTTAAGTGTTCATTTCTCTAATCATTTCTGGTTTCAAGAAGGTGGCTTCGTGCATATCTCTGCTTGGTCTTTCTTTTATTATTCTCTTCGTTAGATTAGAAGATTAGGATTACAAGTAAAATATTTTCTTTAACAATTGAGCAGTATCTTATTGTAATCTTTTGAACTCATTTATACGCCAAATAAAGTTTAGAAGTGTTTATTGTCATAGCTTGCTCTACTTAACGTTTTCCAGCTATGAGATAGTTTATGGGTGTTACAATATTTCTAGACTAGGAAGATGAAAAATGAGAGCGCCTCGTAACATGAAAGACAGAAAGTGTATGGAAATCTAACTATTGGCAAAAAACTAAAGCAGCACGCGTGAAGTGAGAATGAAATCTGAATTTTAAGACACCCTAAGACGGTAGGTGGCACAAAACCAAGGATAGTGGCTATGAAATGTGCACACAGCCACTCTGCCGCTGTTCATGAGAAGGTGTCGAAGTGAACTATTCCACTTCTCTCTCTCTCTCTCTCTCTCTCTCTCTACATCTGATTATCATAGATTAAGATTGGCACAACAAATGTGAAAACCACACCCGACGAGTCATGAACTCATTCCAAGGCACCAGACTCCCAATTACCATGTACAGAGCTTTCTGATTCCGAACATAAGCCCTTTAAGCCTGGAGATCTCTGCTGTGAAGTAGTAGTAATACAATGTTTAACAGATCTACCAGTGCAAGTAACTTCACTATTAATTGAAGACATTGTTGAAAACTTATGCTTGTAAGGCGAATTGCAGTCGGAGAATGAATCTGAATGCACAGGCCGTAGCCTAGGTGAACTCGTGGACCTTACTCTTGCCTTAGCAGATTCAGTTGCTGCCATGTAAGTTGGAACGAGTGGAGATGAACCTGCGAACAAGTTTTCCTCGCCGATTGATCTTTGCTTCTTACGATCATATGATCTTCTTGATCCCAGCAATATGGGAGAATCTAATCCAAGGATTTTATCGTGTTTTGTCCGAACTACTTCCCGCTGCTGCTTATCTTCATCCGCATCCAGTCTCTTGAATGCATCATTTTTATGTTCTTGTCTGATAGCGTATTCCTCTAGCCAGTATTTGAGCCTTCCGTCAGTCTTGCCGTTCGTTGATTCCATTGAACTCTGAGTACAAATTAATTAATACGCTACATTAGAACCGGAAAGAATGACATGAATACAACTTTTTCTTAAAAAAAAAAGAAAAGAAAAGAAAAAGAAATGTTTACTCTGTAGTTAAATGAATAGGCTTTCATCCTTTCTCTTCTTAGAATGGCCTCTTTCTTGTTTGAAATCACAGCATTGACCTCATCCTTTGTTAAAGGGCTGTGATCCCACTTTCTATGACCGCTCAGTTCTGCCTGCACCCAAAATAAAATTCATCATTCTCACTGTATAGAAGAAATGGTTTTATAATGAAGATTCCCTGAATCCAATCTACCATTAGCTTTTCATCTCTGCGGTGGTCCTGCACGCTAAATTCGTCGTCAGGATGTGAGTTTCCATGAACGGTGAGGGATCTTCTTGCATGGATTTGTGATTGAATATGTACGATGGACTGCAAACACTTGAGCGTGGTTACGGCTTGATGTCTTACTGCCCTCCCACGAATGATGGCTTGAAGCTTCACTAATCCTTTTAATGCCCGCAATGCTTTCCTGGCCTGAAGCATATATGGTCACGTTTAAATCCAATCTCTTTTAAATTAAGAAAGAACAAATGACGAATTCAAATATATCGATTTAATTGAGAGAGAGAGAGAGATGGAGCATACAAGATAACCACGAAATGCAGTTTGAATCTTGATTGCGGCAACGTCCTGCATCATTCCCTCGTGCATACAAGTGATCCCAGAAGAGCATTTCGTTTCAACCTCGTAAATTTCCAGGCCCTGTCTCTCATAATGCTGCTCTATAGCCTCAGATTCATTAGGTGAGACAGTAGTTATGGTGAGAACTTCCGCAGCTTTCTTGGCAGCAGCAACAGCTGCTTCAGCTGCAGCGGCATAGGCAATTGCGGCATCCAATGCACGCTGCTCCCCAGAATCGCCTTCTTCTGGTGATCTTCTTTCTCTGTCTAGAACTATTGGTGGAGCTACAATTGATGGCGGCGGCCTTATAGTCTTCAACTTTCCAAAGAACAACCATCTCCTCTTCTTGCTTCTCTAGTGAATTTCCAGCAGTACCGTGAGTTAATGAATGACGCAGACTGTATAGAATAATAAGCATTGAAACAGAGACAAAAAATGGTACATTTATTGTATGTTGTATATGTCTACCTTGCCTTGGTCTTGCTGCTCTGCCTCTCTGAAGAAGAACCTTTTGATGCGATGAAGCCAATTCTTCTTCTTGGGCATTGCACAAGAATTTTGATAAACCAACAGCTTGAATTCTTCTCTGTGTTCCTGCAGGAATATAAATATTGTGTTTTCAATTAATTATCTACAAGTCCAGGCCAATAATGGAAGCTTTGGTACAATTTGGAGAAAGCATTAGGCCTCTATCTTATCAGCCTCCTAAATAAACTGATCGGCGTACGTGATCCATCAATATATGACAAAAAGTAGAGATGTCAAACTGTCAAGATTGGGAGTAGTACGTTATGGTGTGTTAGGATCAAAGACATGGCACATGGTATCGCTGAAATCTGAGACTTATTCGAAATAAAATTGATTTTACATACAATAGAAATAAAAAATAACAATTTCTATTAATATAAATAATAATAAAAATTATTCCACAATTAAATTTTTTATAAAATTTTGAAGTTTTACATTAAATTTTTTTCATTATTTATATGTTAAATAATGCGCTATATTTTAATAAAAGGTGTAAATGGAATATTAATACTATATTTATTAATTTTATTTAAAAAAATATATATATGGAATATTAACATAACTTTGTTTTTGATAGCCAAGGAGTATAATATAATACCTCTTACCTGTCGACTATCTATCGTAGTTACAGCTCACACTCACAAAGATCCATGAGCGAGCCAACATCACAACTTGACAGCAGGTTTTTTCGCAGAGGGGAGGATGGATAGATACGGACGGCAGGTTTCTCATACCAACAGGCAACATCTGTATGGGCCGGTTCACCAAAAAAAAAAAAAAGAAAACATCATTTTTCTGCAACCCTGTCCCTAGCTATAGACCCCGTTCATATTCATATCCATCCTGGCTAAGCTATCAAAATAGTGATGACCAACGTAGTTCTACATAAAATTAATAAAAAAGAAAAAGAAAAAAAGGGAATGGTCACTCTACTCATGCAACTCACCTTTTTCCCTGTGTAATAAGTTGATTGTTTGAAAATTATACGTAGGCCTCCTTACCCTAAAAGCACACCACCAACTTTTCTGTCAAACCGTCACTCCGACGGACGAACATGATCATAATAATAATAAGGTTTGTTGGACCACAAATTTACCACGAATGACAAAGTTTATCACTATAGATAGATTTAAAAAAAAAAATGTCCTTGATTATCTTACGGTCCCAATAAAGATCGACCTCTTGATGTTTTGCATAACAACCGCTATTTGACTTCCCAATCAAATCATCGAGAGTCCTTTTCTTCTGATAAAGCATAACGTGGTGGCTCTCCTGTGGTATATACTAATTTCACGCCGGTGTCAGATAACTTATAAAGGAAGTAAATGGTTTGGCCTCTTTTATATAGTCGCTATTAATGTATCGTACGTTTTATTCCTTGAGGCTAAAGTAAAAACGATATAGAGAAGACTGCAGAAGCTGATAACTAGAGAGTCCCGAAAAGAAGGGGAAAACAACAAAGAAGTGGGAGGGTGGAATTGTGGAACAGTTGAACGGGAAGTGGGGAAGCCTGCACATGAACATGTTGAGGAAGAAGTAAGGAAATCGACGGAAGCTAGGAAAATGACGGCAACTGTTATAATGCGTATTGTTGCTTTGGTTTAGTCACCTAGAGAAAGTGGATCGTACGATGCTCAGGATCAGGAGTTTCTTCAAGGCCAGAACTCAAACACATGTATATTTCCCGACCTCCTGGACCGTCATCGTACATACACAGCCCCCATTTCCTTCTGCGAAAGACTAAAGAAGCGGTAGGGGTTTATGTTGTCTAAAACTGACAAAAGATAAAATAAAATAAGAAAAATAGATAAAGAGAAAAAGGATCCAACTAATTCTGAGAAAAAAGGATTGATTGATTGATTCATGAATCAACTTCTCGGCAGTGATCATGCCTTTGCTTTTCTATCAATTCGTCAGCATCAAATGCGGAATATAAGGAAGGACCGGTACGTAAAGTGATTCGTACAACAGTGTAAGTGCAGGTTTTCCACGTTATGGCAAATTCAGTATTTATATTTCTTTATAGTCTTCAGGACTACACTGAACTCTTTCTGCCCAGAAAACAAAATGCATCAAAATGTGTAATGTGTATACGTACCAAAGCGATATCATACTACAGTGACCGATCGATATATAATGCGCGCGCAACAATATGATCCTATATTTCGGTTTTTTCTCAGCAGAATACCATCATGTTAAAAGTCAATCAATCAGATGTTACATATATACCAAAGTATGCCTGTATTAAACATGATTTGATCAAGATTAAGTACCGACTAATTAAAATGTCAATTAAACACTTAAGAGAAATAAATCAAATGACGACGTATGGCACTAGTACCCTTACCTCTTTAAGGGCAGCCGTATGTGAAACAGTATGTTCTATCAAGCAGACAATACCCACAAGGAGTGGTCCTATACATATTACTGAATATTAGTGATACGAATTCAACCGCCGTCTGATAATTAATACCACCACCAGCAGCTAGCAGGTGCGGTCTAATCCTTTGGTTTGCCTTGAAATGGCTTTTCCACTGAATTGGATGGTTACTGGGCACTAAATTTGTGATCAAGAGAAGTAGTGAAGCAGCATGGTTTGGTATTTATCATTTTCAACAACAACAATAACAATAATGATGATGATGAGTAGAAATGATGTTATGTATCACCTACGTACATGACAAAATACCCACTCACATTTGCGACGTGGCTTGTCTGATGCACATGCCTAATGTTGTAATTTTCTTACCGCATCTTCTGATTATTAGATTATATAAGTGCCCGTAATTCTGTCCCTCCTCCTTCCCGCACCCCCGTAAAAATGAATAGCTGGAGCAAAAATTGAATGCCTCGAGCCTAAAAAAATAATTTTGCCTTCCCCTTACGATTACTTTGTAGGTGAGCCCAGACGATTACGTGGTAGGCGGGGTGCGGGAAGCATTGATCATGAGTTTTTGGCCGGTCTAATTGAATTCGAAGTTGTAAAGATTAATGCACGGGTTTTAGAATGCTACTAGCCTACGACAGATGACAATGATCTTCAATCAAGAATTCAATGAAATCATTTAACTTTGAATGTCTCAAGTTGGGTATAATGAACTTTTTGTAACTCTGCCACTATAAATATGGGTAGCCTCAACACAATGGAACACATTATCCCCTTGAATTATAAATATGATTTTCGAGCTCCTTATAACTTCCCTCTATAAAGTTGAATGAAAACTTTGTTTTAAGTGAAAAATCTCATAACTTTTATCTCAAGTGTTGAAATCTTGAGTGGTAGTTGTGAGTGTTTGGTATTTGGCTACCTGAGATCAAATATTATCACACTCCCCATCTCTTGTCTCCATTTTAACTTTTGGTGGTCAATTATCCCATAAGCCACCATCTTCCATCTGTGAGAACTTGTTTAGCATATGCATAAAAAAGGATCTCTTCTTTCATGTCTCCTTCTTCTATCACGTGGGGAATCACTTAGTAAGGACTTGGAATCACTAGCATCATCACTTGTACTAGATCCGACCACCTCATGTTGGTGAAAATCGGGTCTTCTTCTCGGCCTTAGGGATGTATTTAGGCATGGAGCGTTATGGTTTTGCATGAGATTCTCCAAAATGCCAATAACTCTACTCGTAGTTGCTTGAATTTGAAGAAGAAATCAATAGAGAAAGATGATGTGTTTGGTTAGGAGAGGTTAACTTGGGCTCAAAAATTATGGTAGGTGGCTAGAAATTTTTTTGTGAATTGTTTGTGTCTAGACGGGGTAAACAAGTTGGCACATACTTAATGGAAGATGGTGGCTTATGGGATAATTGACCACTAAAAGTTAAAATGGAGAAAAGAGATGAGGAGTATGATATTTGATCTAAGGTAGCCAAAGACCAACACTCACAACTACCATTCAAGGTTTTAACACTTGAGATAAAAGTTATGAGATTTAGTACTCAAAACAAAGTTTTCATTCATTTTTGTAGAGGCTTGAAAATCTTATTTGTAATTCAATGGGGTTTGCATTCTATTGAGGCTACCCATATTTATAGTGGTAGCCATGGTTACAAAAAAGTTCATTATACATATCCCCTTTACCTACCTAGTTATATTCCAACCATTCTTTACTATCTAATTATCATCATAAGCTAACAATTAGTTGGATGAAAACTAAAATGAGGTCAGCCTATGTGAGGTATTTTGACTGCCATACCATAGCATGGAGCCCCTTACATGCTGAAAAGGTAGGTAATACATAAAAGTACAAATAATTCAATCATCCCCCATACCTAATTAATTATTTCCCATGCTTAGCCAATCAAAATAATTTGATTTGTTGAATTGGTTGAATTTCTTCACCTACTCCACCATCATATCCTCCTTTTTCGTTTCTCTCTCTCCTTTTTTTTTTTCAATTTTCAAAATCAGCCTTGGGCTTGGGCTGATTTGGCTTTTTAGGTGGCAAAATACTTGGAAATAATAATAAAATAGTAGGTCGGCCTTGGGCTTCATGTGTCATCATCATTGGTTGGCTTAGGTTGGATAAGCTACCATAATTGGTGTCTTTGGGCTGAATGTGCCACCATGGGTTGGTACTTCCACTTATTTATCATATTTGGCTAATTAATTTCATCTAAGTTAAGAGTATTTTGTGATCTCCTAACTTTAAAATTAATTAGTGAAAGATTATTATGAGATGCTCCTGCATCAGTTCAAAGCCTATCAAGCTTAGAAGATATTAATCTTTCTAAACTCACTAGACTTCACTCAGTGTTGAAGTATACTCTTGGGGTGTCTCCATCATGGTGTTTGGTGATGTAATTCTCAAAATACCCTATTAGATCACGAAGTTAGTTTTAGTTTCAAGAACGAATACTCAAATTTGGACAAAAATGTAATTAGCAATGAAATAACGAAAATGAACCAAAACTCAAGAACACACTCAAAGTTCTGAGATCTTAGGTAAGAACTCAAGACAAAGTTAAAGCTCACCCTAATCTTATAACTCAAGACAAACTCAAAGTTATAAGGAAATAATCTTTAACTTGAGACAAATTCAAACCAAAGAGAAAACCATAAGGTATATTGTGAATAATAATGAATCATTATTCCCCTCTTCAAACCTGTATTTATAGGCAATATTATACAACAAAAGAAAGCCAACGGTTTGGCTGAATAATAGCCCCAAAACCGTTCAGCTATAACAGCTAAGAATCAAAGAGATGCCTCCCTTTTACTTCCCCTCATTAAGGTATTAAATGCTCCTTAATGAATAGAAATGAAACAACAACAATCCCCTAATCTGGTGCCCATTTTCCCTCTCTTCTTAATGGGATTAAATACCCATTTCAAAGAGCTAATAACACTCCCCTTAATATACTCCTTTCAATGGTTTTAAGTAGCCCACACACACACTAGCTGCTACATTATTTATTGTAACAAAAAAATATGAAAATAAAACTAAACAAGACCAAAATAACCATGGCTTCTACTTGCTTGGTCTTTGCTGAATAAGGCTTTAATCACAAGCCCAAGTAAGGCATATAATAGGTTCTGACTTGTGAGCAAATGGGGAAAAACGAAGGGCTTCCAAAACAAGTGCCATTGGTTCATGGGCCATGTTTGACTTTGGATCATTCCTGCTTTCTTCAAAAGAGTTTGCCCTCAAACTGGAATCATCAAAATAAGGAGATAAATCCCCCACATTGAAAGTGGCACTAACTCCCATCAAATCATCTAGAAGTTCAATCTTATATGCACTATCATTGATCCTCTCAAGGACTTTGTTTTTGAGGAGCTTAGGAAACCTCTCCTTCCTCAAATGCAACCATACTAAGTCCCCCGGTTGAAAAATAGGCTGTTTGCTATTTTTATTGGCTCGCTCTTGGTATTTCTTATTCATCTCTTGAATTCTTTTCTTCACTTGCTCACAGGTTTTTTGAAAGGTTTCAACCCTCTTTTTAGCATCCTTTCCCACCATTTCACCCTTAGCCAAAGGAATTAGATCAATAGGAACAAAAGGATTCACTCCATAAACTA
Source organism: Tamarix chinensis (assembly GCA_030549775.1). NCBI lineage: Eukaryota > Viridiplantae > Streptophyta > Magnoliopsida > Caryophyllales > Tamaricaceae > Tamarix > Tamarix chinensis. The sequence continues at coordinate 37,029,572 of CM060172.1, forward strand.
CTTCAAAAGGAGAGCGAGAAGTAGTCAATGAATGAGCCCTATTGTAAGCAAATTCCGCATAGGCTAATTTCATGTCCCAATCCTTTTGTGTTTTGCTTACAAGCCCACGCAACAAAGTACCCAAAGTCCTATTAGTAACGTCAGTTTGCCCATTAGTTTGGGGATGATGAGAGGTACTAAATTGCAACTTGGTACCCACAAGCTTCCATAGGGTCCTCCAAAAGTGACTAAGGAATTTGGAGTCCCTATACTTTGAGGAATGCCATGGAGTTTGACAATTTCCTTGAAGTATAGTTCGCCCACTTTTAAGGCATCATCAATTTTATTACAAGCTACAAAGTTTTCTATTTCAGAGAATTTATCTATTACTACCATGATGATATCCTTTCTCCTTTGCGTCTTTGGCAAACCCACAATGAAATCCATACTAACACTTTCCCAGCATCCAAAACTGGCAATGGAGTGTAGAGACCCTTAGTGAAGTGTCCCTTAGACTTCTGACAAGTAGCACATCTCTTAACAACATGAGTAACATCCTTGATCCCAAAATGTTCGGCCAATCCCCCCACTATGGACTTCTCCCACCAACAACTCCCTTACCCTTAAAGAGGTAACTATCTTGCCGCACAAACTCCTTAGTAGGACTTCCCATCTCACTAGCAAAGTTGGGATCATCTTTGTAACACTCCTTGAGTTGTTTAAAACCCAAGATCTTAGCATCCACCATGGAAAGCAAGTAGCTTCGACAAGACAATGCATCGGCCACAATATTACTCTTGCCATCTTTGTACTTGGAACTGAAAGTAAATGATTAGAGAAACTCCACCCATTTAGCATGCCTCTTGTTGAGCTTTTGTTGCCCATGTATGAATTTTAGAGCCCCGTGATCAGAATGAAGAACCAATGATCAACCAACTATGGCATAAAACTCATGATCATAAGTGGAAAAGTTCATCTTTGCCCCATTCAACTTCTCACTAATGTAACTCACGAGCTTCTTTTCTTGTATCAAAACAACACCTATCCCAATCCCACTCGCATCACACACCACCTCAAACACTTTGTTGAAATTTGGGAGCACAAGTATAAGAGCATTGCAAAGAAGAGATTTGACTTTCTCAAAGGCCTTTTGTGCCACTTCGGTTCACTCAAAACTACCTTTCTTCATCAATTCTGTGATTAGAGCCATGATAGTTGAGAAGTTCTTTATGAACCGTCTATAGAAGGAGGCTAGTCCATGAAAACTTCTAACTTCGTGCACATTGGTTGGAGCTAATAAAGATTGAACCGCCTTCACCTTTTCTAGATCGACATGAACCCCCTCTCCCGTTATAATGTATCCTAAAAATACAACACTAGGAGTCATCATATACACATTTCTCAAGCTTACCATACAACTTCACCTCCCTCAATTTTTCAAACAACCTCCTTAAATGAATTACATGAACTTCTTTTTTACTATGCACAAGAATGTTATCTAAGTAAACAATAATAAAATCATTCAAAAAAAAGACGGAGGACTTCATTCATCAATCTCATGAAGGAGCTTGGTGTGTTGCAAAGCCCAAATGGCATCACCAACCACTCATACAACCCTTATTTTGTTTTGAAAGCTATTTTCCACTCATCCCCCTCTCAAATTCTCATTTGATGGTAGCCACTCCTTAAGTCTATTTTAGAAAAAAACTAAGGTACCACTCAACTCATCTAACATATCTTGCAAATGAGGCATAACGGTATTTGACCGTTATATTGTTAATGGAACGACTATCAACACATATCCTCCAAGTACCATCTTTCTTAGGTACTAAGAGTGTAGGAACGGTGCAAGGACTAAGGCTCTCCCTCACAGAGCCTCTTTTGATCAACTCATTCACTTGCCTCTCAAGTTCCTTACTCTCTTCTGGGTTACACCTATAGGCAGCCTTATTGGGCAAAGGTGCTCCTAGAATCAAGTCAATGACGTACTCAATGCTTCTAATTGGAGGTAAGCCTTTTGGCAAGTCATTGGGGAACACATCTTTGTACTCTTCTAATAACTCATTTAGTAGGGATGAGTTATTACAAGTAGTACTATTATCATCTTTCACAACCAAAGCATACCCTCCCCCATTTTCTTCCACTATTCTTTTACACTCATTACAAGTTACAAGATTGTTGCTTTTCTCTGTTTCTTTCTTAGCAACTTTGGGAGGTAAAGGAAATAATCTAACTCTACTACCTTCTTTAGTTGTTACAATATAAACATTATATCTACCTCTATGCTCCAAGTCATGATCAAATTGACACGATCTTCCAAGCAGCAAGTGAAATGCATCCATATGCAGTACGCCACACCACCTTTCATCTTCAAACCCTCCAATGGAATAAGAAACCAAAGCTTGCTTCTTCACGCTTACTCCCACACCATCATTCAACCAATTCAGCTTGTAAGGCTCATCGTGATCCCTAGTAGTAAGTTTCAACTTACTCACGGCTTCATTAGAGATGACATTAGTTTGTGCTCCACCATCAACAATCACATTGCAAGTTTTCGCACCAATCTTGCACCTAGTATGGAACATATTGTTTCTTTGCCTTTCATCATTTTCTAGTTCACTAAACAAAATTTTGCGAACCACCATCATTTTAAGCTTGGTTTCTGGTGGGATCTCATCAAGCTCTTCTTCTTCGTTATTTTCTTCTAGAGTAATGAAATTATAAAGCTTTTCTTCCTCATCAAACATGGCATATTGAGCGGCTGTCATCAGATTTTTGCTAGGACACTCCGACACCATATGTCCTCTACCATGACATTTAAAACACTTTCTCCTAGTAGCAAGTTCGAGGTGAAATTACAGCCTTGTCCTTACCTTTATCAAATTTTGAACTAGAAGAGAAAGATTTGTTTTGAAAAGTACCTCCTGACTTGTTTTGAAACGTACCCCCTTAGAGTAAGATGGAGTAAATTTCATGAGACTTTTGAAAGAAGTATTTTTGGGCTTCTCCTCTTTCAATTGAGACTCATATCTAATAGCCAGTTTACAAACATACTAAAAGTGGTGTAGTGAGTTACCTCCACCTTTTGCTTAATCCCCTTAGAAAGACCCTTAACAAAACAAGTAATTTTGAAGGTCTCCTTTTCTTAACAAAACAACTTTTCTTCCACGCTCATATTTTCTTGGGAAAGATGGGTTAATTTTAGGTATTGAGCCGAAACTGAACGAAAATGAAAATGGCCTTGAGACTCTCAAAGGATTATAGATTGTCAAAATTCAGGAAAATTTAAGTAATTTCAAAAAAAAAGAAACTCCTCAAAAGCTGTCTGGATGAAGGAGAAATCTTCAGTTGAAATCTGATGCCCTCGATTTGCTTCATGTTTGCGCAATTCTTGGAAACCTGCCCAGTTTAATAGCAAAAAGTTTCCAACAATTCTGAAATTAAATATGAGTATTCTACACAGAAAAATACCCAGATTCAAAAAAAAGAATTGCTTGATTTGGATTTTTGAGGGCTGAGATATTGCTCTTCAAAGTTGATCGAAAAACAGGATGAATTTCAGCGGTTTTCTTTCTCGACAAAAACACGATCTTCCTTGAACCTTCACGCCAAAACTCTGATACCAACTGATGTAATTCTCAAAACACCCTCTTAGATCACGAAGTTAATTTTAGTCTGAAGAACAAATACTTAAATTTTGACAAAAACTTAATTAGCAATGAAATAACGAAAATGAACCAAAACTGAAGAAAACACTCAAACTTCTAGGGTCTTAGGTGAGAACTCAAGACAAAGTCAAAGCTCACCCTAATCTTATAAGTCAAGACAAACTCAAAGCTATAAGTAAATAATCTTTAACTTGAAACAAACTCAAAGCAAAGAGAAAACCATAAGGTATATTGTGAATAATCAGGAATCATTATTCCTCTCTTCAAACTTGTATTTATAGGCAATATCATATAGCAAAAGAAAGCCACAGTTTGGCTGAATAATAGTGTAATACCCCCAAAATTCACTACTGAAAAATTTCGTTTTATTAAAAGATAATTACGGAAGCAGATTAATAAAACGTGAACTTTGGGAGTATTACCACCACACTTAGTACCAGACCGGTTCACTTATACCGTTCCAGTACCAAGTGCTAAGGCTAAGAAAATGAAATACAACTTGAAAGAAATTCAACACACACAAATCAGAGTAGCACATCAAATCGTTTACAAGAATAAAATCCACCAACGGTGGTTACAGTAACACATAACATTAAAACCAGGAATTTAAAGAGAAAGAGAAAACCCTAACGATACCGAATAACTCCTTACTCTCTTTCCCGTAGCCCACTTGAGTAGCACCTGAAAATACCTGCAAGGGCACTGCCCATTGAATAGGCAGGGGCCCCATAAAGGGAATCCCTTCAGTACTACGGTACTGAGTAACCCTTTAATACCACACTTAAAGACAGGTCCGCATACGACACATAATGCAAGCTACACACATAAATAATGAGAGGTGCACACATAACAATAACATGTATAATAATTCATAAATCACGATCGATACTTTGGGCCTTAAGCCATGTCATAGTATAAGATCAATACATTCGGGCCTTAAGCCATTATTCCGTCATCATTCCATCAATCTCATATTTTATATCTATGTGAGTACGAGAACCCCACTATTATAGCCGGTGGACCGGAAGTAAACACACAGAGCAGAACGCCTCTGACCATTATTATTGCCGGTGGACCGGTCTGGCCCCGACTCACATGGTATTCCACTATAAGTGATTAGTATTTTTCCATAATTTTATTCACATACAATACTGGTTTTATTGAGCTCGGGACCCCCACTATTTTAGCCGGTGGACCGGAATATATATAAAATCATCATCCAGGGCACAACGCTCCTGACTACTATTATAACCGGTGGACCGGTACTCATAATCACATACCAGGGCAACACGCTCCTGGACCACTATTATAACCGGTGGACCGGTACTCAATATCATAATCATCTGGGCCCGACTCATTAATATTCCACTTTCAATAATAGTATCTTTCCTTTTCTTTAATCAGCACATCAATCATATTTATTTGCCTCGAACGGGAGATCAATAACCCGGGACACAAAGGTACACCAGTCGTACTGGTGCATATCAGCTACTCAGTACCCTTCAACCATGAACCCAAAGACGCAAAGGTACCCTGGTCGTACTGGTGCATAAAGCTAACTCAGTACCCTACCGACAAGGACACCTAATCCATAAGTATGCATACCCCCTAACTAGGTCCGTAGAGCTAGAAAGAGTAAGATATAGGGCCTGGCTGGGGCACAAAGGCACACTAGCAAATACCAGAATAATCGTGGACTAAACCACGTCCTTAGGGTAGCGACCCCTAAGGAGTCACCATTCCCGATCTCGAGGTCTTTCACTTTAAGTAATAGTGTCTTAATTAAGGTGATCACGAAAAGCACGATAATCCGATACTTATTCACTTTTAATCGTTATGATATCATTAATCATTTCTTATTCAGATGATTATCCAGAAATTCACAGAGAAATCATTAAGGCCATACTAATTATCAAATACTCTTACTTGGCTCATCAGCATTATTTGAATCATATTATAATGTTCCACAATCATAACAATATGTTAGGTGCAAATTACTCCTTAACCCCTTACTTATATAATTGCTAAGTATCCATTTCTTACTTGATAAATTATCATATTACCCTTAAGGTTGCATAATTACCAAATTACCCCTTGTCCACTTTAGATTACCAAATTGTCTCCTACACTTTTTAGATCACCATTCACCCCTCATAATTACTACACTTATCATATTTTCCATTTGGTTGGTTATATTACCAAATCGCCCTTCTCCTTTGTTAAAATTACGAAATTGCCCTTGAGTTGGATAAATTACTAAATTACCCTCCTTCCTTATCATGATTACTATTTTGCCCCTTTAGTTGGTTAAATAATTATCACTTTATCCTTTAATTGGCTAAGTCACCAAATTGTCCCTTTAGTTGGATAATTACCAAATTGTCCTTCTCCTTTATCATAGTTACCATTTTACCCCTCTCAATTATTTTAATTGCCTTTTTATCCTTTTTAATTATCATAAATCCCAAATTACTCTTCTTCATAATTACCAATATTAATTTACCCTTCTTCATAAACATAATTATCAATTTACCCCTCTCCATATTTATAATTACTATATTACCCTTCTCCATTATTAAAATTACCATAATACCCTTTAATTGGTTAATTTACCAAATTACCCTTCTCTAGTATCATACTTATCCAATTGCCCTTCTTTTCCAAAATTACCATATTACCCCTTTACTTATAAATTACCATTTCGCCATTCACTTATGCAATTACCATATTACCACTTACTTATGAAATTACTATTTTGCCCCTCTACTTCCAAAATTTACCATAATGCCCATTTACTTGAAAAATTACCATAATGCCCTCCTTCATCCAAAATTACTATTTTACCCCTACTTCCAAAATTACCATTCTTACCACTTGCTTATAGAATTACTATATTGCCCCTTGACTCCAAAATTACCGATTTACCCTTTTCTCCAAAAATTACCATAATACCCTTCTTTCTCACAACTTACAATTTTATCCATTTACTTATAAAATTATCATTTAACTCCTTTATTTTTAAATTACCAAAATACCCTTTTACTTATAAAATTACCGAAATGCCCTTTTCACTTATAAAATTTCCATTCAACCCCTCTATTCACCATTTTTATGAATTTACTAACACTACATAAAATAATGATATTAGTACTTCATTCTTATCATCTAAGTCCACCAACATGTCATTATTCAACATAATATTCATTAGCAACTACCTACATTAGGTCACATACTTCATAAGTAAAAATACTAAAATACCCTTAGACAATAATATTACTCATACATTAGCAACATAATACATCATAAACAAGCATTTAACATTTCCATCAATAATCAAACTCCTTCCTTAATTAACATACCTACATATGGCACAAAAGTTATCATGCTTTTGCTTTTTATCAAACAATATAAGAAACCATATACATATCATGCTAAGCACACCAAACATGCATAAAATCATACTAAACCCCTAATGTGCTAGCATACGTTTTTCCATATATTTAAGGGAGGATTAACGGTTACCTTAATCCCGCAAAATATCAAATCTTACCAAGCATAATTAGCAACTCAACACCTAAAAATAATATCCATCATATTTATGTTAGAAATAAGAAACCAAGCATAAAACTTTGTAAAAATTTAATTAATAGAACACTTAATATAAAATACCATTATACCTTAAAAATTAGCCAAGTAATTTTCAAAATAAGGGGGAGCTCACGCTGCATGAGCAGCGTGAGTTTCATGCATAAAAGAGAGGGGAAAAGGCTCAAAGAGAGGTGAAGGAAGCAAGATTTATTATTTTCGGGTTAGGGTCTTTAGGCTAGAAAAGAAGGTGGTAAGGGGAGGTTCTAAGGCAGGGGAATGGTGCAGAAGTGAAGAGGGGGTGTAGGTGGAGGCTAAGGGTGGCTTCACGGCGGCGGCGAGGCGGCGAAGTTGGCTGCCAAGATGGGTCGAGGGAAAGGGGTTGTGAAGGAAGGAAAAGGAGAGGGAAAAATGGAGGGGTGCAAGGGTTGTTTTCGGCCCACTAAGGCATGGCAGTGGTAGAGGGAGTTGCAGGGTGTCGAACGGTGGGTTGGGTGGCGGCAGAGGTGGTCGGACGGCGGCGGAAATGGCAGTTGCAGGTGACTCGGTGGTAAGGGGGAAAACTGGGGAGAAAAAGAAAAGGGGTGGAGAAGGGAGGAAGTGTAGGGATCGGAGGGCGGCGTGGTGGTGCAGGGTGGTAGTAGGTGGTGGCAGGAGACGGCGCAGGGGTTGGGCTTGGTGGTTTGAGCGGCGGCGGGCGGCGGTGATAAAAAACCGAGGGAAAAAATGGGGAAGGAGGAAGGAGAGAGGAGGGAGCTCGGGAAAGGGAGTAGGGCTCGAAAAAAATGGGGAAATGAAGGCTTGGGAGATGAAGAAAAAGAAGAGGGAGGAGAGAGGGGGTAGGCTAGCAGCCGATCGGTGCTGCAGGTTGCAGGGTTGGTCGGGTGGTAGGGGAAAGGAGGGGAAGAAGAAGGAAAGGGGAGAGCATGGTTTGGCTAGTAAAGGGAAGGAAAATGACGGGGGAAGACAGAGAGGGAGAGGGAGCAGGTGGTGGCAGCTGTAGATTGGTGGTTGCAGGCGTGCTCGACCATGGCAGAGGGTCGCTGGTCGGGCGTGGGAGAAGAAGAGGGGAGAAGGAGAAGGCTGGCGGGCGGACTAGTGCAGGAAAGAAATAAGGCAAGCCGGCCGGTCCAGGGGCAAAAGAAAGGAGGGCGGGCTGGTGTGCCGTGCAAGAAGAAGGGGCTGGGGGAACGGGCCTAGCCCAAATGCGGGGGGGGGGGCTGGCCTGGCCAGGCAGCCCAAGGGAGGGGGAAAAGGAAAAAAAAAAGAGGAGAAGAAAAGGAAAAAGGGGAAAAAGGGAATGAAAAATGGGGAAAATAAAATAAATTAATTTATAAAATCATAAAATGTAATATTCTTGATAGATTATTTAGTTTAATAATTTAATTCATTATAATCTAAAATATAAATTTAAAAAGGATAAAGTGGGTAAAATATTAGTTTGGCAAATTATTTAAATAAAACAATATGATAAATAGCAAAATATTTATTTTTAATTTATTAAATACTCTTATCCAGATTTACATACTCTAAAATCCACAAAATAATTAAAATAAATAATTTTACAAGCTAATTTTATTTCAAATGAAGTTATTTATTAAAATATAGGTTTTCGAAATTTTTGGGGGATTACAAATAGCCCCAAAACCGTTCAGCTATAACAACTAAGAATCAAAGAGATTCCCCCTTTTACCTCCCCTCATTAAGCCATTAAATGCTCCTTAATGAATAGAAAAGAAACAACAACAATTCCCTAATTCGGAGCCCCTTTTGCCTCTCTTCTTAATGAGATTAAATGCCCATTTGAAAGAGCCAATAACACTCCCCTTAATCTACTCCTTTCAACAGTTTCAAGCAGCCCACACACACAGACACTACTACATTATTTATTATAATTAAAAAAATACAAAATGAAACTAAACAAGACCAAAATAACCATGGCTCTCCTTGGCTTCTACTTGATTGGTCTTGCTAAATAAGGCTTTAATCACACGCCCAAGTAAGGCATGTAACAGATTCTGACTTGTGAGCAAATGGGGAAAAACCAAGGGCTTTCAAAACAAGTGCCACGAGTTCATGGGCCAAGTTTGAATTTGGATCATTTGGACCATGACAATGTGATGCAATGAGCTTCAAAGGATTAATGGCAAGGCCACATCACTTTTCAGTGCTACCCTTGTCACCAATCGCCATCGACAATTCTGTTCATTATAGCAAATGCTTAATGTAGCCAACATTCAACATATTAACAATTAATGCTCAACGAAATGAAATATGAGATAAATTAAACATAATTATAATGTCACAGATTGCAGCAAAGATGATCAATCGATCCACCCCCAATAGAGAAACTTAGCTCATGCTAAATTTCATCAAGCCAATCAAAATTAAATAGCGAAGATGAAAAGGGAAGGTACAGGTAGATCACGACAATCCAACCCCTATGTAGCCTAATCTGTCATTCTTTTCCCTCACTCAATGTAGCTCATTGGCACTCTTCTCCCTCAAAATTTCTTCCATTCTACTCTTGATTTTTGATTTTTTATATTTTCATCTTTCACTACTTGTTGCTTTGAACCAATGGTTTTTTATAAGATGCAACAAGTACAAATCACAACAAGTTTCAACTGGCACTAATTCAGGTGATTGCACCCTCCAATGTCCTCCTTTTGAATACAACAAAAAAATTGGGATTTGGTTATTCTCTTTGGGGGCTTGAGTGTGCATTTGATTGTGACGCTCTCCAGTCCTGTAGGATGTAAATGTCGCTTGACTCTACTGAGTTGTGGCTTATCCTCATATTGCAACTGCACATGCTTTGCAATCAAGTGAGTAGGTCTGTGTGTTGATATGAGAGTAGAACTAACACTATTATTTCATAGGATATTTAGACTCTTTTTTGATAAAGTTCATGCGAGTCATACAAAAGCTTAAAGGGTGGAAAGATTGTTAGGAACACACCCTATGAATTCTGAGTGCAGCTAGATCATACACAATATACTCATAGGGTCCTTTAATCCACACAAGACAACTCATATCAACTCCCCCAAACTTAAATTGTTGCTCACTTGGAGCAACTTTGTGACAGAGACAATGAGATGCTCATAAGTATTTTTGACATAGAAATAATGGCCTTATTCATTTCCAAACATGGTTTTGAGGACATGTTTGAGGAGTTTCTTTGAGTTCTTGGAAGTGACAAAGTCAAACAAGATACTTTCTTAACTTTCAAAGCATAAGTTGCGTTTTATGCAATTTCATGTAACCATACAAGACCTTAATGGCATGGCATGGGATGAGTCAACCTATGTTTTGATGACATGTTGGACGTTATGCCATGTCATCATGACATGTGGAAGATTCTGGAACAAACGCCACACGTAGAGTATTGCAAACTAGGGTTTTCTTTGTTAAGGTTGTGATTGTATGCAACTAACTAGTTCATAAGGCAACGATTTTTATATGATGTATTGCCATATCATTTAAGTGTAATTATAGGTTTGTAATTAGATGTAATTAACAGCCGGAAATTCAAGTTTATGGCCTATAAATAAGGGTCTTCTCATGGGTAAAAGAGAGAGTTTGAGTTTGAATAAAAATCATCTCCTTTGAGAGAGTTTAAACCTTCCAATTCTATGCAAGTTTAAAGTGATCATTGTTAAGGATTCTTTGTGTGTTCTTTTTCTTTGGTTTTGAATCCTATGAAGATTCTTTGTGTTTTCTTCAATTGATTCATATCAAAGGGTTCATCTTTGTGAGTTCTCTTTGAGATCCATTTAAACAGCATCTTTGTGAGGTGCTTAAGTGTTACATTTGTTGCATTTTATCCTACCCTTATTCGTCCACCATCATACTACACGAACATCATTATCCATCACCTTTCTTGAGTGGAATTTGTGTAGGTGTTACATATCACAAAAAGTTTATAAACTTGAAAATTGTCCTCACATATATGAAATATGCTAAAAGGGTTAGTATTGTGTATGTGTGGAAGGAAGTTGTTAGGATTTATCTTCATGTCACCTTACTAGACCTTAGACGCTCCTCAAGTTAATTATGCAAATAGACATTCTACTCTATACTACACTAAACGACTTGTTTATCTTGTAGAGTAGCGCATAGTTTTGAGTCTTTTTTTGAATATGACGTAGAAATATGGCTTCCTTCGGCTGTCAGGATCTTTTGACGCGAGTGTACATCTAGTTCTTAAATAAGTACCCCCGGTTACTCCAGCTTGACACATATTCCAGACGTATTTGAGCAAGCTTGTCAACCTACTACACAGTTTGACGCACGTAGGTGCCCCTGGTTACTAGGTGTTGTGGGCATTGAAGCTCCCTATTCTAATATCATTGTTATATCTTTTTCTCATTAATAGCTAAACTTGTATTTGTCAAGGTTATTTTCCCCCAAACTCGTTAAATACCACTCATGCAAGATAGTTAATTGCAGGATTCCTAACATTTTCAATTAAGAATGCCTCAATTACTTGAACTTTCACCTATGTGTTGGGTCTAATGAAAGCTTCATGAAGATAATTATAAGTTCCTTGTGCTTAGAATGTCTAAATGCTGATAGTGTTAACAAGTTTTGATATATGCTAGAAAACAAAAATAGTTTTGACAATTTTTTTTGCATAGAAGGTCAACATATTTCATAAGACCTTATTGAATTAACTTGATTATTTTGCAATCAAGGTATTGAGTTCGCAACATGCTTGTACTGTCGAATGCGAGTGACTCAACAATATGCACAAGGAATTAGGTGAGGGGTAAGGTGAGTAGTGGAGCTAACTTGTTTGCTGAATTGGTCATAGTAGTCATCCTGAAAAAAAAAAAAGAAGAAGCAAGCTATATAGAAGGAATTTTGGATATATGAAACTAAAAAAAATGGATGAATACTAATTTTAAATCTTAATTTGATCTAAAATAGGTATTTAATTGAAAATATTTATTATCATTAAATAATTTATATAAAAGGAAGAAAATAGGGGGAAATTTTTTCTGCTACTATTACTCCCATGCCAAACAATCCCTAAAACTTAAAATGGTTCTCTATTATGCTTTATTCTAGGAAAATGTTCTCAATAACTTTAGTACTTCATCATAAAATGGTAAAAATGGAAATAAAAACTAAAAATTGAATGGAGTTTGAGTTTCTACTTACATGTAAATGTAAGAGTCCATGCGGGTTGCAAATTGTACTCTTGGAAACATAAATTACAAGTTTGAAACCCTAATATTCTATAGGTATTTTGGAATTAGTCTGTTGCAAGTATATATGAGGGTCATGATGGTGTGTAGATCTATACGTCCCTAGACTATATTGATGACAAGATTCATATTCGGTTGTTACTTTAGTCTTGGACATATTAGAAAGTAATATCTTCTTGAGCAAAAATGAATAGCTTTAAGCTTTTTTGGCTTTCTGCATGGTGGAGTTGATATATTTCATAACTTCAAGATGTGTGGTTTCTAGAACTGGTGTCCATGCTTGAGGCCCAAACAAAGTATGCACGTTACAAACGATTGTTGAAAGTATATAATCATTAATCAAGACAAACCCAAAAATTTAAGCTTTTAGGTTCTTTAGTTCAAATACACAGTCTAAGAAATGCAACATGTGACTACTTATCACCTAAAAAGAGAAACATCTTGAATGAATCTTCCCTTTAGGTGTACTCTAGTTAAATATAATTGATATCATAGTTTGTCTAACAATGGCCCTTAGGCAATTATCAAGAATTTAATTTATTTTCCTAAATCATAATTAGATAATTATTTTTAATGTTTTAACATGACAACCTATTAGAATTTATGTCATTGAATGAAAAAAACATCAATGCACAGAACAAAAATGTTTGATAGACACCAAATTAGAAAATGAAATCAAATAGGGCAATGAATCTACTTGTATCCACATATAGGCTAGTAGAGCCCATAACGTCATGTAACACCCCAAAATTATGTAACATTTGCTTTTAGGTGTTTAACCTTTTTATTCAAAATTAACCATTAAACATTAGCCTAATTATTTTATTAATAACATTTGACCTGTACCCTAAATAATTTATTAAAGATTTTTCCAAGATTATTTTACTTTTTTCTTCCTACCCTACTATTTTTACCCTCTAATTTACCCCTTGCGTACCAAAAATATTTTCACTCCTATTCTCATGCTGCCACCCCATCACCCTCGCCTTACATGTTTATTGAACCTTGCGCCATCACTATACCCCTCCCTATCCAGCCATGCCCCATAGCCACAACCATCACCTCCCTCACGAAACAACCCATTAGCATACATATACACACATACACATGTGTTCCTTCCTCTCCTCATGAACCAAACATCCCTTGCACCCTTCCTTTGTTACCTCTCTTTGCCAAGTTTGGTTTCACCATCCAACCCGTGTCAACATCTGCATCATTCTAGTTATGCACAAACCCTCCTTCCTCTCCGACTCCTCACCACCTCACTTCCTCAACTAAACACAACCTCAAGTCACGCATCGCCCGTACACCATCTCAGCTGCTCCTACATCCTTCCATCCAACCTTCTACACATTCTTCCTCAACCCAAAGCAACACTCCTTCCCCTTTCTCCTTCCTTTGTTCAAAAACTCATCCTAGGTCTGTGTGTATCTTCGTGCACCAGCACCCCAACCTTTGCTCCCCTCCATTTTTGTGCAATCCCTCGTCGAATCTTTCTTCTTCTTCTTCTTTTGTTCTTCTCCTATCTCCCCTGACCTTTCTCAACTTTGTTTGGTTTCATAGAAACCACCTCACTTACTTGTGTGTCGCCCCCTACACCATCACCAAGGCACATCACAACCTCCACCCAATATTGCCCAACCACCTTCTCCCATCACCATAGTCAACCCTCCTCTTCTCCTTCTTTTCTTTTTCTTCTTCTCCTTTCTACCCTTTTGTGCCTTGCTCATTTTTCTTCCTCCATTGTGGTAATTTCTACCATTCCCAACCACCCCTCTTCAACCCATTACGCAGCCCACGAACCACCTTCAGTGCCACCCTCTGCTGCTCCACCTCATGCTTCAAATTCTTCTATCATAAACTCACATCCTACCTCACCACCTCATCACTCCCCTTCCATCCTATCTTCCCTCCTCTTCTTACTACGCTACCCCATTGAGCACCTCCACCACCTCATCACTGCTAGCTTCCCACATCCATGGCTACTAACCTCCAACCGAGCCACCACCTCTCCATTCACGCACTACCTTATCCAACCCAATACCTCCCATCCTATGCCTCACCACATCGCACTTCTAATACCACCATGTCCCTTGAACAACGATGAATGCCAACCATCACCCCTATCTCCACCCTTACTATCACCCACACCACAACCAGGCAACAAACCCAACTAGCGCATCCCCTCCCCTAGCGAGCCCAAGCTCATGCTACCCGCGCAGCATGAGAGAGTTTTGGTTAAATTTTTTGTTACCTATTTTTAAATGTAAGGGTGCTTTGGTAATTTTAGAAAATAAATATGTTATTATTATAATTATTATTTTATTTATTAAATATTAAATAGATATTTTTGGTATTATAGTTAGGTACGAAAGTTTGATTAATGGGCCTTGTAATTTTTAGTAGGATACCACTAATGTACATTTTTGCTACAATTCAGGTAACTTTTATACATTAGAAAATTGGTAAATGTCACATGATAGTACATTAGGGATTGAAGTGCAAACCATGTTAATTATGTTTGTTATATGATAACTTTTATACTCTACTAAAATAATAAATGTTGCATGATAGTACATGACGGTTTTTGTCTAAAATATGTTAAGCATGATTCGCTATGTTGTAACTATGTGATATTTATTCTATCAAGAAAATTGGTAAAAAGAGCATGTTATGATATGTAAAATATTTGGGTTCAAAAGTATGGAAAAAATATTTTTTATGATTATATATGACATGTACATGGAAAACGATAGGCTACACATGCTTAGATATATTTATGCAATAATAATTATGGGCATGTTATGATATTTATATTCACAAGCATGTCTAATGTGTATTATATGTTGTTGACCATGAGATTATATGATTATGGATGTACTAGATACGTGTGCTAAGGTTTTATACATATAATCATGAATAAGCTCAAAATAGTTAGTTGCATGAAAAAAATTAATTATTTTATTTTAACCTTTTCATTAAAAATCTATAAATAAAATGAATTTAGTAATTAAAGGGGATATTAATGTGGTAATTTAGATCTCAGGGTAATTTTGGTCATTTTCCACCTAATAAGCCCAAATATGAATAATTGAGCCTAAAATGGCCTTAGTATATTTCTATAATTGACATTTGTAATGATCATGGTTATGGTTGTCTCAAAAGAATTGGAAATGAGTAAAAATGATTAATTAAGGAAATTAGATCTATGCGATTGATTGTGATTTTGTGGTCACATTAATAAAATACTAATACTTCAACTAAAAGACCTTGAGATCAGGAGTGGGTGGCTCTTTAGGTGTTACTACCCTAAAGATGTGGTTTAACCTACATTTAATTCAAGATTTTTTCTAGTGTGCCTTAGTGCCCTAACCATACCATATATCTTACTCTATTTAGCTCTACAGACTGATAAAGGGTATGCATAATTATGGACTAGGTGTACTTATTAGTAGGGTACTGTGTTACCTTCGTGTACTAGTGTGACCAAAGTATATTTGCATCTTTGAGTTGATAGTTGGTAGGAGATTATGTTGCCTTGGTGCGCTAATAAGACTAGAGTAACTTAGTGTCTCTAGGTTGATTGATCTCCCATTGGGTAAATAAAAATGAAAATAAATATGATTATTGGATTATTGGATTGGTCAGTAGTAGCCTTCACGCGTACTTATGGCTCAGTAGTAGGGTATTGTGGTTTAGTAGCTACTTTTGAGCCTACTTGTGGTTTAATAGCATCTTCCATTCCTACCTATGTTTTGTAAGGAGCCCTTGTGTCTACCTATGATGATGGATTTGTTATTGATCTGTGCCTGTAAGCCTACCTGTGTTATGAGATTTATTTGTATTGATAATGAGATATGTGATATATTATTATTATTATCCTGGTTTTGGATTGATGATGTTTCTAATTATACTTTAAAGACCATCTCTAGATGTCAAATTTGTAAGTTTTAGTTTATTCCAGATGAACTAGTATGAATAGTTTATGGCCTTGATGATATGTGGTTATATTAATGATCAATGTATTTTAATCCTCCTAGGTATATTTCAATGTCTTGTACTATATGTTTTTGCATGCTTTGTATGTGTTTCATACTAGTTTTTCATATTAGTTTTGGGTAAATGGTTGCTCAATACCATTATACTGAAGGTGATCTAAAGTCAAATTTGGCCCATGAACCTGTGGCACTTGTTTCGGAAGCCCTTGGGTTTTCCCCATTTGCTCACAAGTCAGAATCTGTTACATGCCTTACATGGGCGTGTGATTAAAGCCTTATTTAGTAAAGTCCAAGCAAGTAGAAGCCCAAGGAGATCCGTGGTTATTTTAGTCTTGTTTATTTTAATTTTCATGTTTTTATTATTATAATAAATAATGTAGCTCTTTCAAATGGGTATTTAATCCCATTAAGAAGGGAGGCAAAAGGTGCGCCAGATTAAAGAATTGCTATTGTTTCATTTCTATTCATCAAGAAGCATTTGATGCCTTAATGAGGGGAGTTAAAAGGGGGGCATATCTTTAATTCTTAGCTGTTATAGTTGAATGGTTTTGGGGCTATTATTCAGCCAAACCGTTGGCTTTCTTTTTCTGTATGATATTTCCTATAAATACAAGTTTGAAGAGAGGAATAATAATTCTTGATTATTCACAATATACCTTATGGTTTTCTCTTTGCTTTGAGTTTGTCTCGAGTTAAAGATTATTTTCTTATAGCTTTGAGTTTGTCTTGAGTTATAAGATTAGGGTGAGCTTTGAGTTTGTCTTGAGTTCTTGCCTAAGATCCCAGAACTTTGAGTGTGTTCTTGAGTTCATTTTCGTTATTTTATTGCTAATTACTTTCTATCCAAATTTGAGTATTCCTTCTTGAGACTAAAATTAACTTTGTGATCTAAGAGGGTGTTTTGATAATTACATTAGTGTGGGTAGCAGAGTTGGTCGACGACAGAGAATTACATCAGCGTGTTTTAAAAATTACCACTCAAGGTTTCAACATTTTAGATAAAAATTGTGGGATTTTACACTCAAAACAAAGCTTTCACTCAACTTTGTAGAGGGGAAAGAGGGAAGCTCGAAAATTCTAATGCCTAATTGAAAGCAGTAGTATGTCCCATTATGTTGAGGCTACCTATATTTATAGCGGCAACCATTTATACACAAAGTTCATTCTGCCCTTTCCTTCATCTACTTAATACAAGTTAACTTGGAGTTTAATAGTAACTAGATTAGGTTCAAGACATGGAGTGTGTTATCTCCTTATTTTAGACACCCATACCTCTATATGGCTGACTATACATGTTGATTTATCAAAGTACAATCAACCACTCACTCCCCATACTGATGCAGGAGCATTTCATAATAATATTTCACTAATTAATTTTTTTAAGTTAGGGGATCACAAAACACTCTTAACTTGGATTAAATTAATTAGCAGAATATGAGAAATAAGTGGAAGTACCAGCCCGTGTGATATGTAACACCCACACAAATTCCAATCAACAAAGGTGGACGATGATATGATGGTGGACGAATAAGGATAGGATAAAATGCAACAAATGTAACACTTAAACACCTCACAAAGATGATGTTTAAATGGATCTCAAAGAGAACTCACAAAGATGAACCCTTTGATATGAATCAAATGAAGAAAACACAAAGAATCTTCATAGGATTCAAAACCAAAGAAAAGAAACACACAAAGAATCCTTAACAATGGCCACTTTCAACTCACATAGAATTGGAAGGTTTGAACTCTCTCAAAGGAGATGATTTTTATTCAAAACTCAAAATCTGAATTTTTCACATGAGAAGACCCTTATTTATAGGCCATAACCTCCACGCCAAATCATACCAAAATCATAGGATATTTTCCAATCAAGACATATCCTAACTAGCCTTATCCACTTCTAACTAACTAACTAACTAACTAATATGACTGTTAATTACAGCCCATATATTCATCTTTCCAGATGTTAATTATAGCTAATTACAACCTGTAATTACACTTGAATGACATGGCAATACATCATATAAAAATCGTTGCCTTATGAGCTAGTTAGTTACGTAAAATAACAACCTTAACAAAGAAAACCCTAATTTCCATTACTCCACATGTGGCGCTTGTTCGAGCAGATTCCATGTGTCATGCTGACGTGGAATAAAGTCCAACATGTCAACAAAACATAGGTTAACTCATCCAATAGCTTCCATGTCATTAAGGTCTTGTTTGGTTGCTTGAAATTACATAAAACACAACTTATACTTTGAAATTCAAGAAAGTGTCTTGTTTAACTTTGGCACTTCCAAGAACTCAAAGAAACTCCTCAAGCGTGTCTCATTACCATGTTTGGAAGTAAATAAGGCCATGCTCCTGCATCAATCTCCCCCTCTTAAAGAATTTGTCCTCAAATTCACAACTTTGATGAGGAATAACAAACACCAAAGGACATATTCTTCAAGGTGATACTTGTCCTTGTATTCTTTTCATATCTCCTTCACATTAAAGTTATCTTTGAAAATCCTCAAATGCCTCTTAAGCCTTGACATTAGATCTTCATATGCGCACATCAATTAACATAAACCAAATGCATGGGATGCACAAGATACACCTTCAAACTCACCATTTTTTTCTTCAATTTGCTTCGAATGATACAAGGGTTCCATGATAATATTTGCTCCATAAGAACACCAAGAAACCATGGGATAATAATGCACATCATTCATAATCAACGTGATGATGTAAAAACTTGGTTGCCCTTCTTCCGCTTCCATGGTAGGAATATCGTGATTGTCTTCATCATCACATACTCGATTTTCTTCCTCATTCACGTTTTCCTTTTCTTCCCTTTTAATCTCCTCAATTTCTCTTAAGGTCATAACTCTTTGATTAGGACACTCTTTAGCATAATGACCATAACCTCTAAATTTAAAACATTGTCTATTTTTACCTTCAATATCCTTAACTTTATACCTCTCCATGAAAGTCGAAGATGATGATGCTTCATTCGACAAGGAAGAGGAAGGTTGGATTATACCTTAGGCTTTTTGAGTTGCCTTTCAAATTTTATAGCAAGCTTGATCATATCTTCAAGTGTGTCATATAGAGAAACTTCAACTTTATCTCTAATGTTGAAATTCAATCCTCCAAGATATCTTGCACAAGTTTGTTCTTTCCTCCCTTCTACATCACATATCAAGGATAACTTTTCAAAGTTCCTTGCATATTCTTCCACACTTGAATTCCCTTGCTTCAATTTCTCTTCATGGGCCTTTTCAATTTCTCCCATGACTTGATCTTTGGCTTGCCATCTCTTTCCCTTGATCTCTTGAGATTATCAAATCAAATTATGGCAAAATTTTGAAGTTTAAGAGTAGCCAACTTACATCTCATGTGATCATTAAGTTTAAATTCAAAGATGGATTCCATGGTGTGCATCCAATCTATGAATGTCTCTGCATCTAACTCTCCATGAAATTATGGAAAATCAACCTTCCAACCCTTATCTTCATCATGCTCTTGCCTTCTTCTTCTTCGACTATGTGTGCTTGAAGATGGACTTGAATCTTCTTCAATATAGTCAAGTTTGTTATTCAAATGACCTCATCTTGATTCAATGGCTCTCCTCACCATGCCTTCAACCCTATCATTTTGTTCTTCCATCCTATTCTCCATTTTTACTTTAAGCTTTTGAAATTGAATGTTGATGGCATCAAGGTGTATGCTAGGGTCGAGCATATCACTCAAGGAGAATTTTTTTTATGTATGTGTAATCTCACAACACTCAAAAGAATGGAAGGTATCAATGTATATGTGTGGTGTATGGAAGGAGAAAAATAAGAGAAATGGCAATCTTCAACTTCAATTGAATCTTGATGAATTTCTTGGTTGAAGATGTACTATAAAGGATGACTATCTTCAAACAAAGGATGAAGATGTGCTAAGGACTTATGAATGGAGGATCTTAAATGAAATCTTGATGGTAGAAGTGAGTAGAAGAGGGACGTTTTTGTGATGAAGGTCGAATATGACTTCAACAAAAATGAAACTTTAAAAAGATAAACAGTGGAATTCTTATCCAAAGTCAAACTTGGCCCATGAACCCATGGCACTTTTTTTGGAAGCCCTTGGTTTTCCCCATTTGCTCACAAGTTAGAATATGTTACATGCCATACTTGGGCATATGATTAAAGCCTTACTCAGCAAAGACCAAAAAAGTAGAAGCCCCAGGAGAGCCGTGGTTATTTTGGTCTTGTTTAATTTTATTTTCATGTTTTTTTGTTATTATAATAAATAATGTAGGAGCTAGTGTATGTGGGGGCTGCTTAAAACCGTTGAAAGGAGTAGATTAAGGGAGTGTTATTAGCTCTTTCAATTGGGTATTTAAGAAGAGAGGCAAAATGGAGGTAAAAGGGGGCATCACTTTTGATTCTTAGCTGTTAAAGCTGAACGGTTTTGGGGCTAATATTTAGCCAAACAGTTGGCTTTCTTTTGTTGTATGATATTGCATATAAATAAAAGTTTGAAGAGAGGAATAATGATTCTAATTTATTCACAATATACCTTATGGTTTTCTCTTTACTTTGAGTTTGTCTTAAGTTAAAGATTATTTCCTTAAAGCTTTGAGATTGTCTTGAGTTCTTAATCTAAGATCCTAGAATTTTAAGTGTGTTCTTGAGTTTTGGTTCATTTTTGTTATTTCATTACTAAATTACGTTTTTGTCCAAATTTGAGTATTTGTTCTTAAGAATAAAATTAACTTTGTGATCTTAGAGGGTGTTTTGAGAATTACATCATCTGGTATCAGAGCTTTGGCATGGAGGTTCAAGAAAAATCGCGTTTTTGTTGAGAAAGAAAACCGCTGAAATTCATCTGATTTTTCAGTCAACTTTGAAGAGCGATATCTTAGCCCTCAAAACTCCAAATCAAGTGATTCTTTTTTTGAATCTAGGTATTTTTCTGTGTATAATACTCATATTTAATTTCAGAATTTTTGGAAACTTTTTTCTATTAAACTGGGCAGGTTTCCGTGAACTGCACAAACACGAAGCAAATCCAGTGCATCAAATTCAACTGAAGATTTCTCCTTCATCCCGACAGCTTTTGAGGAGTTTCTTTTTTTTGAAATTGCTTAAATTTTCCTGAATTTTGAATATCTGTAAGCCTTTGAGATTCTCAAGGCCATTTTTATTTTCGTTCAGTTTCGAATGAATATGTATTGTACAAGCAAAATAGTAAAAAGTCATGGTTGGTGGTGAGGAGTTTGCTAATATGTTACAGGTTATCACTCAAAATTATCGAAAATGGAGGAAAAATCAGAGGAGGATAAGGCGATCCAAAACACTAGAATGGATGCAATAGCCGAAATGGTTTTGAAAGCCACTAGGAAACTAAATGAGTTGGAGAATGAGGAAGAAAGTAGCAGTAGCAATCTTAGAAAATTTGATGAAGATAGGGGATTAAAGATTGACCTGCCTGAATTTGATGGGGGCATGATAGTGAGACTTTTCTAGATTGGGTAACACAAATAGAAAATGTCTTTGAGTATAAGGGGTTTGATGACAGAAGGAGGTTCAAACTGGCTGTCCTCAAACCCACTAAACTCCCTCGCAGCCCTATGGTATGAAAACCTCTAGGCAAATAGGAGGAGAGAGGGGAAAGCGAGAATAGAATCATGGGATAAGTTGAAAAAAGAAAGATGAGGGATAAATGGGTGAATAAGGAGTACGAAGATGAGCAATACCTAAAATTGACCCATCTTTCCTAAGAAAACATGATCGTGGAATATAACATGAGTTTTGAGAAGTTGTGTTTGGTTTGTGATTTGCAAGAAAAGGAGACCTTCAAAATTGCTCTTTTGGTTAAGGGTCTTTCTAAGGGGATTAACCAAAAGGTGGAGGTAACTCACTACACCACTTTTAGTGATGTTTGTAAACTGGCTATTACATATGAGGCTCAATTTATAGAGGAGAAGCCTAAAAATACTTCTTTCAAGAGAAGCCCAAAAATACTTCTTTCAAAAGTCCCATGAAATTTACCCCATCTTACTCTAAGGGGACTAAGTTTCTAAACAAGTCAGGAGGTACTTTTCAATACAAATCTTTCTCTTCCAGTTCAAAATTTGATAAAGGGAAGGACAAGGCTGTAATTTCACCATACACTTGGGGATGATGCAAATCCTTCACAAGACCCATTATCACTTAAAAGAAAAAATCTGATGGTAGCCGCTCAATATGCCATGTTTGATGAGGAAGAAAAGCTTTATAATTTCATTACTCTAGAAGAAAATAACGAAGAAGAAGAGCTTGATGAGATCCCACCAGAAATCGAGCTTCATATGATGGTGGTTCGCAAAATTTTGTTTAGTGAAACAGAAAATGATGAAAGGCAAAGAAGAAATATGTTCCATACTAGGTGCAAGATTGGTGAGAAAACTTGCAATGTGATTGTTGATGGTGGAGCACAAACTGATGTGATCTCTAATGAAGCCGTGAGTAAGTTGAAACTTACTACTGGGGATCATGATGAGCCTTACAAGCTGAATTGGTTGAATGATGGTGTGGGAGTAAGAGTGAAGAAGCAAGCTTTTGTTTCTTATTCCATTGGAGGGTTTGAAGATGAAAGGTGGTGTGACGTATTGCCTATGGATGCGGGTCACTTGCTACTTGAAAGACCATGACAATTTGATCATGACTCGGAGCATAAGGTAGATCTAATGTTTATATTGTAACAACTAAAGAAGGTAGTAGAGTTAGATTATTGCCTTTACCTCCAAACGTTGCTAAGAAAGAAAAAGAGAAAAGCAACTATCTTGTAACTTGTAATGAGTTTAAAAGAATAGCGGAAGAAAATGGGGGAGGGTATGCTTTAGTAGTGAGAACCAAAGATGATAATAGTACTACTTGTAATAACTCATCCCTACTAAATGAGTTATTAGAAGAGTACAAAAATGTGTTCACCAATGACTTGCCCAGAGGCCTACAACGAATTAGAGGCATTGAGCACGCCATTGACTTGATTCTAGGAGCACCTTTGCCCAATAAGGCTGCCTATAGGTGTAACCCGGAAGAGAGTAAGGAACTTGAGAGGCAAGTGAATGAGTTGATCAAAAGAGGCTATGTGAAAGAGAGCCTTAGTCCTTGCGTCGTTCCTACACTGTTAGTACCTAAGAAAGATGGTACTTGGAGGATGTGTGTTGATAGTCGTTCCATTTACAATATAACGGTCAAATACCATTTTCTTATGCCTCGTTTGCAAGATATTTTAGATGAGTTGAGTGGTGCCTTAGTCTTTTCCAAAATAGACTTAAGGAGTGGCTACCATCAAATGAGAATTCGAGAGGGGGATGAGTGGAAAATGGCTTTCAAAACAAACCAAGGGTTGTATGAGTAGTTTGTGATGCCATTCGGGCTTTGCAACGCACCAAGCTCCTTCATGAGATTGATAAATGAAGTCCTCCGTCTTTTTTTTGAATGATTTTATTATTTTTTACATAGATGACATTCTTGTGTATAGTAAAAACAATAAAGCTCATGTAATTCATTTAAGGAGGTTGTTTGAAAATTTGAGGGAGGTGAAGTTGTATGGTAAGCTTGAGAAATGTGTATTCATGACTCCAAGTGATGTATTTTTAGGATACATTGTAACGGGAGAGGGGATTCATGTAGATCCAGAAAAGGTGAAGGCAGTTTAATCTTGGTTGCCTCAAACCAATGTGCACAAAGTTAGAAGTTTTCATGGACTAGCATCCTTCTATAGGCGGTTTCATTAAGAAATTCTCAACCATCATGGTTCCAATCACAGAATTGACGAAGAAAGGTAGTTTTGAGTGGACTGAAGTGGCACAAAAGGCTTTTTGAGAAGGTCAAATATCTTCTTTGCAATGCTCCTTGATTTCAACAAAGTGTTTGAGGTGGAGTGTGATGCGAGTGGGATAGGGATAGGTGCTATTTTGATACAAGAAAAGAAGCTCGTGAGTTATTTTAGTGAGAAGTTGAATGGGGCAAAGATGAACTAATCCACTTATGATCGTGAGTTTTATCCCATAGTTAGAGCACTTGATCATTGGTCTCACTACCTTAGACCAAAATCATTCGTTCTTCGTTCTAATCATGAGGGTCTAAAATTCATACATGGACAACAAACGCTTAACAAGAGGCATGCTAAATGGGTGGAGTTTCTCCAATCATTTTCTTTCAGTTCCAAGTACAAAGATTGGGGACACATTATCTTGTTGAAACTACTTGCTTTCCATGGCGGATGCTAAGATCTTGGGTTTTTAACAACTCAAGGAGTGTTACAAAGATGATCCCGACTTTGCTAGTGAGATGGGAAACCCTACTAAGGAGATTGTGTGGCAAGATGGTTACCTCTTTAAGGGTTCCGAAGAGTGGAGTAAGGGAGTTGTTGGTGAGAGAAGTCCATAGTGGGGGATTGGCCAGACATTGTGGGTTTGCCAAAGATGCAAAGGGGAAAGGATAGCATCATGGTAGTAGTAGATAGATTCTCTAAAATGGCTAACTTTGTAGCTTGTAAGAAAACTGATGATGCCTTGAAAGTCGGCGAACTATACTTCAAGGAGATTGTCAAACTCCATGGCATTCCTCGAAGTATAGTATCTAATAGGGACTCCAAATTCCTTAGTCACTTTTGGAGGACCCTATGGAATCTTGTGGGTACCAAGCTGCTATTTAGTACCTCTCATAATCCCCAAACTGATGGGCAAACCGAGGTTACTAATAGTACTTTATGTACTTTCTTGCGTGGACTTGTATGCAAAACGCAAAAGGATTGGGACATGAAATTAGCCCATGTGGAATTTACTTACAATAGGGCTCATTCATTGACTTTTGAAGTAGTTTCTGGAGTAAATCCTTTTGTTCCTTTTGATCTCATTCCTTTGGCTAAGGGGGGAAGTGGAGGAAAAGGATGCTAAAAAGAGGGTTGAAACCTTTCAAAAAAACCTGTGAGCAAGTGAAGAAAAGAATTCAGGAGATGAATAAGAAATACCAGGAGATGGTTGCATTTGAGGAAGGAGAGGTTTCCTAAGCTCCGTAAAACAAACTTATGCCTTATTCTGATGGCCTTTACAAAGTCCTTGAGAGGATCAATGATAGTGCATATAATATTGAACTTCCAGATGATTTGATGGGAGTTAGTGCCACTTTCAATGTGGTTGATTTATCTCCTTATTTCGATGATTCGATTTTGAAGGCAAAATCTTTCGAAGAAAGGGGGAATGATCCAAAGTCAAACTTGGCCCATGAACCTGTGGCACTTGTTTTGTAAGCCCTTGGTTTTTCCCCATTTCTCACAAGTCAGAATCTGTGACATGCCTTACTTTGGTGTGTGATTAAAGCCTTATGCAGCAAAGACCAAGCAAGTAGAAGCCCAAGGAGAGCCATGGTTATTTTAGTCTTGTTTAGTTTTATTTTCGGGTTTTTTTTTATTATAAAAAATAATGTAGCAGCTAGTGTGTGTGGGGGCTACTTAAAACCGTTGGAAGGAGTAGATTAAGGGGAGTGTTATGAGATCTTTAAAATGGGTATTTAATCCCATTAAGAAGAGAGGCAAAAGGGGAGCCAGATTAAGGAATTGTTGTTGTTTCATTTCTATTCATTAAGGAGCATTTAATGCCTTAATGCCAAGGGTTTTCATCTCTTTGATTCTTAGATGTTATAACTGAACTATTTTGGGGCAATTATTCAGCCAAACCGTTGGCTTTCTTTATCTGTATGATATTGCCTATAAATATAAGTTTGAAGAGAGGAATAATGATTCCTAATTATTCACAATATACCTTATGGTTTTCTCTTTACTTTGAATTTATCTCAATTTAAAGATTATTTCCTTAGAGCTTTGAGTTTGTCTTGATTTCTTACCGAAGATCCAAAACTTTGAGTGTGTTCTTGAGTTTTGTTTCATTTTCGTTATTTCATTGCTAAATTACGTTTCTGCCCAAATTTGAGTATTCGTTCTTGAGACTAAAATTAACTTCGTAATCTAAGAGGGTGTTTTGAGAATTACATCAAATTCAAAGCCTAGGAAAGTGATTTACCTTAAGGAATCATCAGGCTTTGATACCAAATTTGGTATGTAACACCCACATGAATTCCATTCAACAAAGGTGATGGAATAAGATAAAGTGCAACAAATGTAACACTTAAACACCTTACAAAGATGTTGTTTAAATGGATCTCAAAGAGAACTCACAAAGATGAATCCTTTGATATGAATCAAATGAAGAAAACACAAAGAATCTTCATAGGATTCAAAACCAAAGAAAAGAAACACACAAAGAATCCTTTACAATGGCCACTTTCAACTCAAATAGAATTGGAAGGTGATGCAAGAGCATGACCTTATTCATTTCAAACATGGTTTTGAGACTTGTTTGAGGAGTTTCTTTGAGTTTTTGGAAGTTCCAAAGTCAAACAAGACACTTTCTTGAATTTCAAAGCATAAGTTGTGTTTTATGCAATTTCAAGCAACCAAACAAGACCTTAATGACATGGCAGCTATGGGATGAGTAAACCTATGTTTTGATGACATTTTGGACGTTATGTCACGTCATCATGACACGTGGAAGCTTCTGGAACAAGTGCCACACTTGGAGTATTGCAAACTAGGGTTTTCTTTGTTAAGGTTGTGATTTTATAGCTTACAAGGCAACGATTTTTATATGATGTATTGCCATATCATTTGAGTATAATTACAGGTTGTAATTAGCTGTAATTAACAACTGGAAGTCGATTTTATGGACTATATAAATAAGGATCTTCTCATGTGTGAAAAGGTGTGTTGAGTTTGAGTAAAAATCGTCTCCTTTGAGAGAGTTTAAACCTTCCAATTATATGTGAGTTGAAAGTGGTCATTGTTAAGGATTCTTTGGTGTTCCTTTTCTTTGGTTTTGATTCCTATGAAGATTCTTTGTGTTTTCTTCATTTGATTCGTATCAAAGGGTTCATCTTTGTGAGTTCTCTTTGAGATCCATTTAAACATTATCTTTGTGAGGTGTTTAAGAGTTACATTTATTGCATTTTGTCCTACCTTTATTTGTCCATCATCATACTACACGAACATCATCATCCACCACCTTTCTTGAGTGGAATTTGTGTGGGTGTTACATATCAGAAGGTTTAAACTCTCTCAAAGGAGATGATTTTTATTCAAAACTCAAACTCTCTCTGAATTTTTTACATGAGAACACCTTATTTATAGGCCATAACCCCCACGCCAACTCATACCAAAATCGTAGGATATTTCCCAATCAAGCCATATCCTAACTAACCTTATCCACTTCTAACTAACTAACTAATATGACCATTAATTATAGCCCATAAACTCAACTTTCCAGCTGTTAATTACAGCTAATTAAAACCTGTAATTACACTTAAATTACATGGCAATACATCATAAAAAATTGTTGCCTTATGAGCTATTTAGTTATATTAAATAACAACCTTAACAAAGAAAACCCTAATTTGCATTACTCTGCGTGTGGCGCTTGTTCCAGCAGCCTCCATGTATCATGCTAACGTGGCATAATATCCAACATGTCATTAAAACATTGGTTCACTCGTCCCATAGCTGCCATGTCTTTAAGGTCTTGTTTGGTTGCTCAAAATTACATAAAACGTAACTTATGCTTTGAAATTCAAGAAAGTGTCTTCTTTGAATTTGGCACTTCCAAGAACTCAGAGAAACTCCTCAAACATGTCTCAAAACCATGTTTGGAAGTAAATAAGGCCATGCTCCTGCATCACCGTGCATGCAAGGTGGCACACTTAGCCCAAACAGAACCAATTATGGTAGCTCATCCAACCGAAGCCCAACCAACTATGATGGCACATCAAGCCCAAGGCTAGCAAGCTATTTTATTACTATTCCCAAGTATTATGCTACCTAATAAGCCAAATCAGCCCAAGCCCAAGGCTGATTTCGAAAATTGAAATAAAAAAGGAGAAAAGAAAAAGGAGGACAAGTGGATGGTAGAGTAGGTGAAGAAAGTCAGCCAAGTCAATAAATCAGATTATTTTAATTGGCTAAGCATGGGAGATGATTGATTAGGTGTAGGGGATGATTTAGTGACTTGTACTTTTATTTATTACCAACCTTTTCAACATGTAAGGAGGTCCATGCTATGGTATGGCTGTCAAAATACCACACATAGGCTGACCTCATTTTAGTTCTCATCCAACTAGTTGATAACTTGTATTAAATGACTGGATGGTAAAGAATGGTTAGAATGTAACTAGGTAGGTAAAGGGGATAGGTATAATGGAATTTTTGTAACCAAGGCTGCTACTATAAATATGGGTGGCCTCAACACAATGCAACACACTACCCCTTGAATTATAAATCAAATTTTCGAGCTACCTATGTCCCCCCTCTACAAAGTTGAGTGAAAATTTTGTTTTGAGTGAAAAAATTTCATAACCTTTATATCAAGTGTTGAAACCTTGAGTGGTAGTTGTGAGTGTTTGGTCTTTGGCTACCTCAGATCAAATATTATCATACCCCTCATCTCTTTTCTCCATATTTACATTCGGTGGTCAATTATCCCTTAATCCACCATCAAAGCTTAAGGTTGAGAATTTGGGATAATTTTTGTTTCCTCTTTTCCTTCTTTACCCCGTCTAGGCCTAAACACTTCACAAAAAATTTTCTAGCCACCCACCATAATTTTCGAGCCCAAGTTAACATCTCCTAACCAAACACATCATCTTTCTCTGTTGATTTCTTCTTCAAACTCAAGCAACTATGGTTGATGAACAAATCCCAAGAGGCTTGAGCCTTGATGATATGAACTCTATTAACAACTGTGATGAAACACGATAGCAACGATGGTTTAAAACCCCAAGATCATGAAGACAAGATTGCTTGAGCCTTGACCTAACACCTAAGAATATGATAACCAAGACTACGAAGGATTGAAACACCACACCTAGAAAACTTGAGAATCTCTCGACAATCAATGTGATAAGTAGCCTCTTGCACACTTGTGGAGATACTTAACTTGCCTACCACTCAACATGCCAAACCATATAAGCTACAATGGTTTAATAATGGAAGCCTGGTTGAAGTGACCAAGCCGGTTGTAGTTCCTTTTTCCATTGAAAAAACCTACCAAGATAATGTGGTATGTGATCTGGTTCCAATGGACGCTTGTCATCTATTGCTAGGAAGACCATGGAAATATGATAGGCATGTCCAACATGATGGTAGGAGGAACACTTATTGTTTGAAATTTGCAGAAAAGAACATTGTACTCACACCCCTTAGTCCTTGTTCCTCACTTGTTAGGGAGGAAACCGAAAAGAAGAAGACCTAGTTTCTAGTGTTGCTTGAAGATAATGAAGTGACCCACGGGTCAAACCTTTGCTAGGGGAGTGTGGGGATGCCTTCCTAAATGATCTACCTAGTGAGCTACCCCCTTAAGGGGAATTGAGCACCAAACAAGCCTGATTATATGTGTAATCCTAAGGAGGCTAGGGAGTTACAAGGGCAAGTTAACGATTTGTTGCAAAAAGGGTTCATTAGAGAATCCCTTAGCCCTTGTGCGGTACCGGCCCTTTTGGTACCAAAGAAGGATAGGAATATGAGGATGTGTGTTGATAGTAGAGCTATCAACAACATCACCATCAAGGATAGGTATCATATACCTAGACTTGATGACATGTTAGATTGCTTACATGGGGCTTGTGTATTCTCAAAGATTGACTTGAGGAGCGAATACTACTAGATTAGAGTGAAGGAGGGAGATGAATGGAAGACCGCCTTCAAGACTGAGGGAGGATTATATGAATGGATGGTGATGCCATTTGGTCTCTCAGTTGCACCCAGCACCATCATGAGGCTCATGGATGAAGTCCTTAGGCCCTTTATCTCTAAATTTTTTGTAGTGTACTTTGATGTTATACTTGTATACTCCTCTAGTAGTGAAGACCATGTAAAGCATTTAAGGCTCGTTTTTTTTACCCTTAGGAACAACAAGTTGTATGGAAAGTTAGGGAAGTGTCACTTTTTTGTACTAAAAGTCACCTTCCTAGGGTTTGTTGTATCTAAGGTTGGCATTTCAATGGATGAGTCAAAGGTGGAGGCAATAAGGTTGTGGCCTACAACTACATCCATTACCCATGTTCGATCCTTTCATGGACTTGCCTTATTTTATAGGAGGTTCGTAAAAGGATTTAGCACTATTTTGGCCCCTATCACAGAGTGTCTCAAGAAGGGAGAATTCAAGTGGACACCTGCAGCCCAAGAAGCATTTGATGTGGTCAAGGGCAAGCTAAGTGAGGCCCCTTCAAAATTTGCAACAAGTGGAAGATTACATTTTAGTTCAAAATTTGATAAAGGGAAGGACAAGGATGTAATTTCACCTAGTGAACTTGCTACTAGGAGAAAGTGTTTTGAATGTCATGGTTGATGACATATGGTGTCGGAGTGTCCTAGCAAAAATCTGATGACAACCGCTCAATATGCCATGTTTGATGGGGAAGAAAAGCTTTATAATTTCATTACTCTAGAAGAAAATAATGAAGAAGAAGAGCTTGATGAGATCCCACCAGAAAGTGAGCTTAATATGATGGTGGTTCACAAAAAATTTTTAGTGAACCAGAAAATGATGAAAGGCAAAGAAACAATCTATTCCATACTAGGTGCAAGATTGGTGAGAAAACTTTCAATGTGATTGTTGATGGTGGAACACAAACTGATGTGATCTCTAATGAAGCCATGAGTAAGTTGAAACTTACTACTAGGGATCACGATGACCTTTACAAGCTAAATTGGTTGAATGATGGTGTGGGAGTAAGAGTGAAGAAGCAAGCTTAGGTTTCTTATTCCATTGGAGGGTTTGAAGATGAAAGGTGGTGTGACATACTGCCTATGGATACTTGTCACTTGCTGCTTGGAAAACCATGACAATTTGATCATGACTCGGAGCATAAAGGTAGAAGAGTTAGATTATTGCCTTTACCGGCCAAAGTTGCTAAGAAAGAAAAAGAGAAAAGCAACTATCTTGTAACTTGTAATGAGTTTAAAAGAATACTGGAAGAAAATGGGGGAGGGTATGCTTTGGTTGTGAGAACTAAAGATGATAATAGTACTACTTGTAATAACTCATCCCTACTAAATGAGTTATCAGAATAGTACAAAGATGTGTTCCCCAATTACTTGCCCAAGGGCCTACCTCCAATTAGAGGCATTGAGCACACTATTGACTTGATTCCAAGAGCACATTTGCCCAATAAGGCTGCCTATAGGTGTAACCCGGAAGACACTAAGGAACTTGAGAGGCAAGTGAATGAGTTGATCAAAAGAGGCTATGTGAGGTAGAGCCTTAGTCCTTGCGCCATTCCTGCACTCTTAGTACCTAAGAAAGATGGTACTTGGAGGATGTGTGTTGATAGTCGTTCTATTAACAATATAACGGTCAAATACCGTTTCCCTATGCCTCGTTTGCAAGATATGTTAGATGATTTGAGTGGTGCCTTAGTCTTTTCCAAAATAGACTTAAGGAGTAGCTACCATCAAATGAGAATTCGAGAGAGGGATGAATGGAAAACGGCTTTCAAAACAAAGCAAGGGTTGTATGAGTGGTTGGTGATGCCATTTTGGCTTTGCAACGCACCAAGCTCCTTCATGAGATTGATGAATGAAGTCGTCCGTCTTTTTTTGAACGATTTTATTATTGTTTACTTATATGACATTCTTGTGTATAGTAAAAACGATGAAGATCATGTAATTCATTTAAGGAGGTTGTTTGAAAATTTGAGGGAGGTGAAGTTGTATGGTAAGCTTGAGAAATGTGTATTCATGACTCCTAGTGTTGTATTTTTAGGATACATTGAAACGGGAGAGGGGGTTCATGTAGATCCAGAAAAGGTGAAGGCGGCTCAATCATGGTTTGCTCCAACCAATGTGCACGAAGTTAGAAGTTTTCATGGACTAGCCTCCTTCTATAGGTAGTTCATTAAGAACTTCTGAACCATCATGGCTCCAATCATAGAATTAACGAAGAAAAGTAGTTTTGAGTTGACTGAAGTGGCACAAAAGGCCTTTGAGAAGGTCAAATCTCTTCTTTGCAATGCTCTTATACTTGTGCTTCCAGATTTCAACAAATTGTTTGAAGTGGAGTGTGATGCAAGTGGGATAGGGATAGGTGTTGTTTTGATACAAGAAAAGAAGCCTGTGAGTTACTTTAGTGAGAAGTTGAATGGGCCAAAGATGAACTATTCCACTTATGACCGTGAGTTTTATGCCATAGTTAGAGCGCTTGATCATTGGTCTCACTACCTTAGACCACAACCATTCGTTCTTTATTCTGATCATGAGGTTCTAAAATTCATACATGGGCAGCAAAAGCTCAACAAGAGGCATGCTAAATGGGTGGAGTTTCTCCAATCATTTACTTTTAGTTCCAAGTACAAATATGGCAAGAGTAATGTTGTGGCTGACGCATTGTCTTGTCGAAACTACTTGCTTTCCATGGTGGATGCTAAGATCTTGGGTTTTGAGCAACTCAAGGAGTGTTACAAAGATGATCCCAACTTTGCTAGTGAGATGGGAAGTCCTACTAAGGAGTTTGTATGGCTAAATGGTTACCTCTTTAAGGGTAACAAGTTGTGTGTTTCGAAGAGTGGAGTAAGGGAGTTGTTGGTGAGAGAAGTCCATAGTGGGATATTGGCCGGACATTTTGGGATCCAAAAGACCCTTGATATAATAAGCGAGCACTTCTATTGGCCTAGAATGATCAAGGATGTTACTTATGTTGTTCAGAGATGTGCTACTTGTCGAAAGGCTAAGGGACACTTCACTAAGGGTCTCTACACTCCATTACCAGCTCCGGATGCTCCATGAGAAAATGTCAGTATGGATTTTATTGTGGGTTTACCAAAAACAGAAAGGGGAAAAGATAGCATCATGGTAGTGGTAAATAGATTCTCTAAAATGGCACACTTTGTAGCTTGTAATAAAACTGATGATGCCTTGAAAGTGGGCGAACTATAGTTCAAGGAAATCTGATAGGGACTCCAAATTCCATAGTCACTTTTGGAGGACCCAATGGAAGCTTTTGGGTACCAAGTTGCTATTTAGTACCTCTCATCATCCCCAAACTGATGGGCAAACCGAGGTTACTAATAGGACTTTGGGTACTTTGTTGCGTGGACTTGTAAGAAAAATGCAAAAGGATTGGGACATGAAATTAGCCCATGCGGATTTTGCTTACAATAGGGCTCATTCATTGACTAATTCTCGCTCTCCTTTTGAAGTAGTTTATGGAGTGAATCCTTTTGTTCCTATTGATCTCATTCCTTTGGCTAAGGGGGAAATGATGGAAAGGGATGCCAAAAAGAGGGTTGAAACCTTTCAAAAAACCTGTGAGCAAGTGAAGAAAAGAATTTAGGAGATGAATAAGAAATACCAAGAGCGAGCCAATAAAAACCGCAAAAAACCTATTTTTCAACCGGGGGACTTGGTATGATTGCATTTGAGGAATGAGAGGTTTCCTATGATCCGCAAGAACAAACTTATGCCTCGTTCTGATGGCCCTTACAAAGTCCTTGAGAGGATCAATGATAGTGCATATAAGATTGAACTTCCAAATGATTTGATGGGAGTTAGTGCCACTTTCTATGTGGGTGATTTATCTCCTTATTTCGATGATTCGAGTTTGAGGGAAAACTCTTTTGAAGAAAGGGGGAATGATCCAAAGTCAAACTTGGCCCATGAACCTGTGGCACTTGTTTTGGAAGCCCTTGGGTTTTCCCCAATTGCTCACAAGTCAGAATCTGTTACATGCCTTACTTGGACGTTAAAGCCTTATTCAGTAAAGACCAAGCAAGTAGAAGCCCAAGGAGATCCGTGGTTATTTTAGTCTTATTTATTTTTATTTTCATGTTTTTTATTATGATAATAAATAATGTAGCTGTTTCAAATGGGTATTTAATCCCATTAAGAAGGGAGGCAAAATGTGCGCTAGATTAAGGAATTGCTGTTGTTTCATTTCTATTCATTAAGGAGCATTTGATGCCTTGATGAGGGGAGTTAAAAGGGGGCATATCTTTAATTCTTAGATGTTATAGCTGAATGGTTCTGGGGTTATTATTCAGCCAAACCGTTAGCTTTCTTTTGCTGTATGATATTTCCTATAAATACAAGTTTGAAGAGAGGAATAATAATTCCTGATTATTCACATTATACCTTGTGGTTTTCTCTTTGCTTTGAGTTTGTCTCAAGTTAAAGATTATTTCCTTATAGCTTTGAGTTTGTCTTGAGTTATAAGATTAGGGTGAGCTTTGAGTTTGTCTTGAGTTCTTGTCTAAGATCCCAGAGCTTTGAGTGTGTTCTTGAATTTTGGTTCATTTTCGTTATTTTATTGCTAATTACTTTCTGTCCAAATTTGAGTATTCCTTCTTGAGACTAAAATTAAAGTTGTGATCTAAGAGGGTGTTTTTAGAATTACATCAAGTGCCCTAGGAAATTTGAGAGACTTGCACTAATATGAGACATACAAGAATGTAAAGGGAAAAAATGTTCTAGATTCTTAGGTGGCTTTAATAATATGATATATGACAAAGTTGAAATGTATACTTATGATTGTCTTGAGGATTTAATCAAATTGTATTGATAGTGACAAAAGCAACTGAACTCTACCAAAGTCGAATTATCCTTCAATTACACAGAACTGCTCAAGTGCTGCTACTTCAAAGTATAATCCCAATTTGAGCCATACAAATCCAGAAAAGAAACAAGGTCCTACAAAAGATGAAAAAGGAAAGAAAATGTGACGTATATCTCCAACAAGCAATGTTTCAAGTGCAAAGGATATAGATACTACGCAAGGGAATGTTCTAATCAAAGAGTTCTAAGCTTAAGGGATATCCAAGCCATGGATGCTTGTAGTGAAGAAGAAGAAGAAGAGGATATCATGGCTGAGAATAACATAGAATATGCAAGTGAGTTTGATGAGGCCCTAGATGGTTGCTTAGTGCCACAATGTATACTTCAAGTGCAACCACAAGAGCAAGAAACATGAGATAAAATATTCAAAACAAGAGGATGCATTGGAGAAAGAGGCTGTCGAATCATCATTGATAGTGGCTCATGTACAAATGCTGCCAGTAATAGAATAATCAAGAAGCTTTTAGATTATCTAATACAAGTCATCCCAATCCTTATTATGTTAGGAAAGACAAAGGAATCAAGGTAACAAAGCAAACCCTCATCATATTTTCTAATGGTAATTACCATGATGATGCTCTATGTGATATTTTTGCCTATGAATGCATGTGGTATTTTGCTAGGTAGACCATGGAATTATGATAGATAAGTTAGTCATAATGGCGTTGCTAATGAGCATTTTGTTCTACATGGAAAAACCAAGCATAAACTTAAACGTTCAAAATATGATGACCTTAGCATGAGTGATCCACCTTCTAAAAAGAACCTATTTTTACGTGAAAATGCTATGATTACTTGTATAGAAAATGCTTTGCTGAGATTAAAAATGATAACTCTAAGCTTACTAGACTACTTCCATCTAAACTCAATTTAATGATGGGTTCCCAAATGATCTTCCATCTAGACTACCGCCTATAAGAGGTATAAGGCATGTTATTGATTTAATCCCTATAATACCTTTACCTAATAAACCAGCCTAACAAGGACATTAAGAGGAATCTAAGGAACTTCAAAAATAAATACAAGCATTAGTAGATAGGGGTATGTTGAAGAGAGTATGAGTCCCTATTGTGTTCCGGCCCTACTTGTCCCTAAAAAGAGTGGAAATTGGCACGTGTGTATAGATTCAAGAGTTGTCAATAATATAACCATAAAATATCATTTCCATAGGCCTAGATTAGATGACATGTTAGATGAATTACGTATTGGATATTATCAAAAACGCATTAGAGAAGGGGATGAATGGAAAACGACCTTTAAAATGAAATATGATCTTTATGAATGGATAGTCATGCCATTTGGGTTGTGTAATTTACCTAGCTCCTTCATGAGATTAATGAATGAGGTTCTTTGTCTTTTTCTTAACAAATTTATTATAGTCTACTTGGTTGATATTCATGTGTATAATGAAAATAAACATGATTTGGAAGGTTAAGGGATACAAAACATTATGGGAAATTATAGAAGTGTGATTTCATGCTTCCTATTGTTTTCTTTTTAGGTTATATTGTGATTAGAGAAGATATTAAGGTTGATCCCTCCAAAATTAAATCTATTAAAGAGTGGACTATTCCTAAGGATATTCATGAAGTGAGAAGTTTTCATAGATTAGCTTATGCAGGCGCATATCATGAGCCTCTTGATAATGATGAATTAGTTGATGCAAGAGCATCCCCGTCACAATACTTTTCATTAACTACTCTTCATCCCAAATTATAAGACCCAAAAATAATTCTAAATTGGGAAGGATACTAAGCTACACTTCTCCATTTTTATGTCCTAGCTTAAATTTGAGCCAACCATGCAGCCACGATCCACCCCCAACCACACCTATTTCGTGGCTTACTTTTTAAGCCATCACTCATAGCCCTATCTTCCACCACAACCACCTACAGACAACTTTAATTAGTGACCACTCCAATTTTGACCTACAAGAAAAAGTGTAGAGAAGAGTTTGTAAATGGAAGGCCTAAAAGTGCAGGATTGTGGGAGAATTTTGAGGTTTAGTTAGTCACTTTTTTGTACTTTTGACAGCCCTTGTTGTAGGTTGAGTCTGCTTGTTTAATCTATATTAACTTTAATCAAGTAATAGCTAGTATTAGAGTAGATCTCTTTCACTCTCTCTCCAAGTCAACTATGTGGATGGGTTGAGCAATAAACACACATTCAAGGGTGGGGAAATATTTGGCGGGTTAGAATTAAACTAAGATATCTACATAGATAGGTAATTGTATAGATAAGTCCTAACTAGCTTGTCTATTTAGTTGGGCATATTTATATTTGTAACTAAAGGTTTGCACATCTATATAAGTGTAAGAAATGGAAGTAATAAGGAAGCTTTTGATATGCCCACACCTGCTCTTTTTCTAGTGAGACTTACCTCCTTGGCTTGTGCATGTCTTGGTTGAATTTTGTGAAAAATTCTTGTCTCTTTTCCTCAAGTTTTGCATTACTTAGGTTGTAGATTCAAGTGTGTGTTCTAACTGTTACTTACATCATACATTTCTCTCTTCATCTCCCCCTTTCCCATTTTTATTTTTGGTGATCATTTGCAGCCACCTTCTTGATTTCCTAAGTTTTATCCAATTGGTATCCATCTTGCATAAGTAGAATTCTTAATAATGGTGCCATCTTAGAAGTTTCTTGCAATATTTCTACTATTAATTCTAAAGAAAATTTAATATGATCTTGTAGGTATGTTACATATTTGTAAGAGGAAGATACTTAATGTGTTAAGACTTTTAAGACATGTTTGTGTACAAGACATACAAACATTCAAAGCTATAGCATACATGAAGGACAAGACAATAAGCATGCAAAGACCTCATTATTTGTCACACTTGTTATAAACCCTAGGATATCATGTATAATTATCTTCCATTAACCATATGCCAACTTGTTTAGCATATGCATTGCCCATCTTTAATGAAAGGCTTAGTGTGTCTAAGGGTATTTTTGGCATCTTTAACGAGAAGAATAACCATGTAAATGTCTTGGGCTTTCATCGCTACCCTACGATAGGTGAGTTTGTGTCGAACTTTTTTTACACATGATTTTTGGTGAAAAACTAAGTGTATCAAAACCCAATTATCACAACTTTGAAAGGAATCTCTATGTGTGGTTGAACAATAAAAGCTTTTGGATTCGTCATTTTCTTTTTCTAATCATGCTCACTATGGGACATGACACATTTTCTTTTAAAAAAAGACTTAAACCGTATGTGTGGTTTGTGTGGCTAGACTGAAAGTGATACCTTGCACCAATGTTTGGTTGTTTTCTTTTGATCGGTTTGCAAATGCTACTAACTCACATCTTTCGGATGCACACACAAGGAAGCCTATGATGGACTTTGTTCTTTGACCACTCCAACCCCTTAAAGATCACCCATTTGAAAAGATAAATTACATCTTCAACAACCAAAGGAGAATGATGCAAGAGCATCCAACTACAGATCAAATTTTCTAACATATTTAATGATGGATTTTGTTCCCATTTCAACTCATTTTAAGAAGCATTATATAAGGTATTTTAGGCTAACAAAAAAAAGAGAGAAAAAAAGCCTATTCACAAAAAGGATTAACGATTCAAAGCCAGTTATCTTAAAGGAATTACACAAATGCAACCAATTATTTCACTTAATATGATAACCTCCAACCACGTGATGGCTCCAATATGTCTCATCAATTCAGCTAGGAGGGGGCAAATGCAAGCCACGTGATGCTTATGCTAAAGAACTTGGCGCATGCTTAATGGAAGATGGTCGGTTTTGAGATAATTGACCTCTAAAAGTTAAAAAGAGAAGGGGTGATAAACAGGATAGTATTTGATCTAAGTTTGTGCCAGAAAAGATCAAATACTTACAATTACCACTCAAGGTTTCAAAACAAAGTTTTCACTCAATTTCTAAAGGAGAAAATGGAGAACTCAAAAATTTTGATTTCTTATTGGAGGGGGTAGTATGTCCCATTGTATTGAGGCTACCAATATTTATAGTGGTAGTCATATGTTCACAAATTTCATTATATCCTTCTCTTTATCTTGTCCTTCTTATGTTTCTCCACCTTAGTGGCTAGATGAAAAAAGCTTATCTAAGGTGTAGTACTTGTGTAACTCCACCTTGCATGCAAATGTCACTCCTTAATCCTCCAAGCAAACATGACATTGTGTATTCTTCAACACTCGTTGACCTTTGCCTCGAGGAGGACATCTTGTTGTAGAGGTCTTGAGTTTTGGCTGATAGTAAAAAACTTTTCCATTAAAGCTTCTTCATCTTCAGACAAGATTTCACCTTAGACTTCCTTTTCTTTTGCCTTTGATGAGTAAGGCTTTCCCACAGCAAGGAGGTGCCCCTTGAGCTTAACAATTGCAATCCTAAAGCTCTTATCATCATTATAGCCTTTTACTTCAAATATCCTAGAGCACCTCAATTCCAACTTTACAAAATCTTCTAGGTTAAGTGATCCATCAAACTCGGGTATTTCAGCTTTGATTTCATGAAAAGGATCTCTCCTTTCATATCTCCTTTCATATCACTTGTTCTAGATCTGACCACCTCACATTGGTGAAATTAGGATATTCTTCTCTATATTGGGAAGTATTTGGGAGTGGGGTGTTAGGGTTTTGCATGACATTTTCCAAAATGCCAAAATCTGTTCTCATGCAATTTTGAAGGCTTTCAATGATATGATCTCTTCTCAAGTTTGTGCCTCTTCATAGCTCAAGACTCGTGGGATATGTTCATCACCCATATTTCCTTGGATTTGAAGAAGAAAATAATAGAGAAAGAGGATGTGTTTGATTAGGAGAGGTTAAGTGGGGTTCAAAAAATCATGGTGGGTGGCTAGAATTTTTTTTGGGAAGTGTTTAGGTTTAAATGGGGTAAAGAGAGAGAAGCAAAGATGAAAATTATCCCATATTCTTAACTTTAAGCATTGATACTAATTTGATGCATATATTAAACAAGTTGGCATATGCTTAATGGAAGATGATGGCTTTTGGGTTTATTGACCACCAAAAGTTAAATAGAGAGAATGGATAACAAGTAGGATAGTATTTGATCTAAGGTAGAGCCAAAAATCAAACACTCAAAATTACCACTCAAGGTTTCAACACTTGAGATAAAAATTGTGGGATTTTACACTCAACTTTGTAGAGGGGAAAGAGGGAAGCTCGAAAATTCTAATGCCTAATTGAAAGTGGTAGTATGTCCCATCGTGTTGAGGCTACCATTTGTACAAAAAGTTCATTCTGCCCTTTCCTTTATCTACTTAATACAAGTTAACTTGGAGTTGAATAGTAACTAGATTAGGTTCAAGACATGGAGTGTGTTATCTCCTTATTTTAGACACCCATACCTCTATATGGCTGACTATACATGTTGATTTATCAAAGTACAATCAACCACTCACTTCCCATACTGATGCAGGAGCATTTCATAATAATATTTCACTAATTAATTTTTTTAAGTTAGGGGATCACAAAACACTCTTAACTTTAGGTGAGCACTTCTATTGCCCTAGAATGTTCAAGGATGTTACTCATGTTGTTAAGAGCTGTGCTACTTGTCAAATTCTAAGGGTCTCTACACTCCATTGTCAGTTCCGGATGCTCCATGGGAAAGTGTCAGTATAGATTTCATTGTGGGTTTGCCAAAGACGCAAAGGGGAAAGGATAGCATCATGGTAGTAGTAGATAGATTCTCTAATATGGCAAACTTTGTAGCTTGTAATAAAACTGATGATTTTTGATTGATAGCAGGGTTCTCAGGTAAACTTAAAGGTTGGTGGGATTTCCACTTGACTTCGGAAGAACAAACTCAAATTTTAGACTCCATTAAGGTGCAAACACCTCAAAGACAATGATGAACCAATTTTTGATGCTGTCGCATCACTTATCCTTGCCATATCTCTGTACTTTGTAGGTGACCCGTCACACCTTAGTGATTTCCAATGGTATAAAAATACTTTCCTAACCAGAGTTATGCTTAGGGAGGATTCAAACCAACCATTCTGGAAAGAAAAATTTTTAGTTGAATTACCTCCATTATCAGGTGAAAAGGTTAGAAATAAAATAAAAGAAGCTCATGACAATCAAATTCCATATAACAAATTTACCTATGGGAAATTAATCAGTTTCACGAAAAAAAAGGGTTTAAAAATCTATCAAGATTTAAAACTTCAAAAACATTTAAAGTGGGAACTGAACAAAACAAAACAGGAATTAGGTTCATTCTGCAAATAATTTAACATTCTAGGAACGTCAAACAAACAAAAATGTTCTACAAAAATATTTTCCTACTCCACAAAATAAAAAAAAAATACCCTATTACCAGAAATCAAAACCCAAGGGTAAGAAACCTGCAGTTTCTTCTTCAAAAAACCCTCGGAATGGGAATAGGTACAACAACTTCAAATGCTATAAGTGTGGAAAAATAGGTCACACTAAAAAAATTTGCAAATTAAACAAACAAA
Organism: Tamarix chinensis; assembly: GCA_030549775.1. Taxonomy (NCBI): domain Eukaryota; kingdom Viridiplantae; phylum Streptophyta; class Magnoliopsida; order Caryophyllales; family Tamaricaceae; genus Tamarix; species Tamarix chinensis. The sequence continues at coordinate 37,071,166 of CM060172.1, forward strand.
TTTGTGAATTCTTAGATGAAGAAACTAGAGAAAAAATCCAAAACCTCCTAGTATCATCTGAGGAAGAAAACAAAGAATTAGATGAAATCATAACTGAATTATCTTCTTCTTCATATCGCTGTTCTGACCCAGAAGAAGAGGCCATTGAAAATCAAAGGAATGTTTTGACCAAAGAACAAAAAATGGTTTTAGATATAGTTCATTTAATTCCTGACCCATTGAAACAAAAAGAATATCTTCAAAATTAATGGAGTCAATCGAACCAAGTGAACCAACAAAACAAGCAAAGTCAAACATCCAGTCAAAACCAACAAATGCTTATGACCTAACAAAGATTCCTAACAAACAACAAAAATCAAATAATTTAATTCCAACAACTTCTGAACTCCAACATGAGATAAAAAGAAGTTAAGAAAGAATAAAATCTTTAAAACAAAAACAAGAATCTGATGGTCAAATAATTTAAATATTGTTATCAAAACAATTACAAAACTCATCTCCAAATTCAAGTGAACCTGAAATATCTGAAGATGAACAAATTCCAAAAGAAATGATCCCAGGAGATTTTCTTAATGTGTTAAAAGAAATTACTTCTATGAAATATATCATCAGTATAACCCTTAGGTTAGAAGATGGTTTTCAAATTAATACAGTCGCACTATTTGATACCGGTGTTGACTTAAATTGTATCAAAGAAGGTATTATACTAAGAAAATACCTTTCAAAATCAAATGAAAAACTGTCTGCAGCAAACAGCTCCAGACTAAAAATCAAACACAAACGTGGGGCAGATTTAATTTGTAATAACTTATAGATAAAATTAACCTATTTGATAACCCCAGACATTAGTCAAAGCGTTATCTTAGGCACGCCCTTCATTAACCTAATTACACCTTACAAAGTAGGTTTAATTAGAATTTCTTTCAAATTAAAAGGAGCAAAAAATACACTTTCCTTTTTAGAAATCCCTAGGACAAGAAACTTAAATTTGTTAAAGGCAAATTCGATATACAAAAATCAAATTAATCTCCTTATCCAAGGAAAACAAAATGATTTGAACTTCTTAAAACAAAACGTTAATTTATCCAGAATACAAAATCAATTAGAAACAAACTTGATTAGGGACAAAATTGACAAAATTAGGAATCAAATCGAAAAGGAAATCTGTTCAGATCTTCCAAATGCTTTTTGGTCTAGTAAAAATCATATGGTATACCTCCCCCCTATGAGGATAATTTCAATGATAAATTAATACCAACAAAAGCTAGGCCAATTCAAATGAATTCAGAATTAATAGAACACTGCAAACAGGAAATCAAGGATTTAGAATCAAATGGATTAATTTCTATGTCTAGATCACCTTGGTCTTGCGCAGTATTTTATGTCAATAAAAATTCTGAAATAGAGCATGGAACACCTAGGTTAGTAATCAATTACAAACCTCTAAACGACGCTCTCAAATGGACAAGATATCTGATTCCAAACAAAAAAGATTTGCCGCAAAGACTTCATTCAGCCTTAATCTTTTCAAAATTTAATCTAAAATCTGGTTTTTAGCAAATTCAAATTAATCCCAAAGACTGATACAAAACTGCATTTACAGTACCTTTTGGCCAATTTGAGTGGAATGTCATGCCATTTGGCCTGAAAAATGCTCCTTCTGAATTTCAAAGGATTATGAATGAAATCTGTAATCCGTATTCAAATTTCTACGTTGTATACATTGATGAGGTCTTAGTATACACAAACAATGTGGATCAACATTTTCGACACCTTAAGACATTCCTTAGTGTCGCAAAACATAGTGGGTTAGTTGTGTCTAAGCCCAAGCTTTCCTTAGCCCAAACTAGGATTTGTTTCTTAGGACATTATAACGAGTCTCGTACTATTGTCCAACTAGAAAGATCCATAGAGTTTGCGTCTAAGTTTCCAGACCAAATCTTAGACAAAACCCAACTCCAAAGGTTCTTAGGTAGTCTAAACTATGTCTTAGACTTAAGAAAAACCCAAAACCGTGGACCCAAGTCCACACAAATGTCGTGAAACAAATAAAAGCCCAAGTCCAGTCTATTCCGTGTCTGACCCTTGCAACTCCTAACAGTCTCAGCCCAAATATAAAACAGTGATCTAGTTTACTTCCGGACATTTGACTCAAACCCAGCAAAACTACTCGACAATCAAGAAAGAAATATTCGCGATTGTTCAGTCCATAACCAAATTCTAGTCCGACTTCCTCAATAATTTTTTTTAATCAAAGTGGACTGCAAATCTACCAAACACATCCTCAAAAAGGACGTCCAGAACATCGCAAGCAAACAAATCTTTGCTAGATGGCAGGCGATCCTATCAGTATTTGACTTCGAGATCGAATACTTAAAGGGTGAAGACAATTCACTTCAGGATTTCCTCACAAGGGAATTCTTGCAAGGAACCTCTCTGCAACAACATGCCTCCTAGAAAGAAAGGCAAAGAGAAGGTTCAAGAATTATTGTCTCCGAAACCAAAAATCAAATCATGGTACGAAGCTACCATGGAAGATGAAGCAGCCGCTTCATCCCCTCAAAAAGAAGACAACAAATTTGAAGTTCAAAGGTGGGTAGAAAGCCTCACCCACTCTCCTGAAGTTATAAAGGCGCTTCAGCAGGTAACCAAATAGCCTCACCCACTCAGGTATGGATTCATCAAACTCTATTTTACAAATTGAAGGAGGAATTTCAAACTCTCAGACTCCTTCCAAGTCGATTTCAAAAATCTCTTCGGAGAAACAAATTTACAAACTTCCGGCCTTGAGAAAATCCATCTCAAGACTCGAAAATATTTTGGAAATCAAACCAGCTTTCTAGAAGAAAGCTTAGTATTTTACAAAACCCCATTTCCAGATAATTTCAAACCTCGAAGATGGATTCTATAACCAGGATCCCTTCGTTGCTTTAAGAAAATTGTTCTCTGGATGGTTTTTCAAACCATGGGATGTGACTGCACCCCATGTGTGCTATAAGTCAATTTTAGAGTATACCGACTCAGTCTCATTCAAAACCTTCAAACTACCCCAAACCCATAACGAGGTCGCTTACTCAACCTGTAAGATACACAGTAACAGTACATACATAGGTATCCGAGGCGTAGGCATACGCGACAACATGCAACAAATTGATGGCAGAAAAAAGGAATACTCTGCCAAGCACAAAAGGTTCCAGACAAAACAAAAGTGTCAGTCAACAAAAGACGAAATGAATCTACTTTCGGTGACAGACACTTTTGACAAAGGTAAAAGCATGGGTAAAAGCAACCGAAAAGAAAAAGAGAAGAGGACAAAGGAATCTACGGCAAAAGCAAATCACGCGGGTTACTGTTGCTTTTCTTAGGTTACTTTTTACTGTTTGTACTTTTTACCTTGTACTATTTGAACTTTGTACTATGGATAGCACACTTTTACTGTATACTTTTTACTGTATACTTTCGATGGATTCCCAAATCCACTTTTCAAATTTTGTTTTAGCCTAACCCCCTCTTCTATAAAAGGGGTCTTAGGACTTCATTGTTTGGGGTCGGTCTTCCGGAGCAGGAATTTCTAAGAAGAAATCTTAGAACGACCACTCAAACTTGTATCCCAAATTTTCAAATCAATAAAACTTTCGAGTTTTATCCTATCCTTTCCATTTCCCTTTTAGTCATATCTATTCTTTCTAACTATCTATCTATCCTCCTCTACTTTTTTCTTTATATTCTTTAGGTTACCCGTCTGAATCCCAAGATCCTTGGGCGCATCTTGGTATCACAGCTTGTGAGAGGGGTAACCTATGAGAGGTAAGCTTGTGAGAGGTCTTTAGGCGCATCTTGGTAATCAGAGCCAGCGGGATTAGCTTGTGAAAGGGGTAAGTGTGTCTATCTTTCTGATTTTGTGTGTAGGCCGTGAGGTAAGCTCCTAGGGTTCTGCCGGTAAGTCCCGAAGGGTAGGGCAGATAATTGCAGACATTATAGGAGGGTGAAAGCTGCTTGCATGCAAATAGGATAGAGAACATGTATTTATTTTCTCGACCATCTAGTTCTTCTAGCTCAGGTTCTAGGAACAACTTAGAACTTAGAGACTCAAATAGGCAAACTGAAGAATATGAATTTGAAAACTTTGAAAGATCCATAGATAATTAGAAACTTCCTAAATTTCAAAAGGAAATGGTCTATAGGACATCAAACTGGAACATTCTTCAAACAAACTATGTAATCAAAACTGAGGAATATGACATTCAAATTAGCAAACCTTTTGAAACCATACAACTCCTATCAAAAGAATCGATCAAAAAACATAGGAGAAATGGATTCAAATACATCCACTTAGGATTAGTCCAAGTAGGATTCAAATCATTGACCAGAGAAGGCTTGAATACTTCGATCTTAGCTGCCCTTAGAGATGGTAGGATGAAAAACTTTGCGGATTCCATGATAGGAATTGTAGAGTCGAGTCTGTGTGCTGGTCCTATATTTTTTAACTGCTTTCCAAATTTTGCTCCTTCACTCAGTGATCCAACTATTATGCATGCTTTAACCTTACAAATTAAAACTCATGGTTATGAAATGCTTGAAGGATCTGTGCATGTAGCTATAATTTATAGGATTCACTATAAGGTAGTGAAAATAGCATTCAAAACAAACGCCAAAATTCAAATACAAAAAGGTGAAACCTTAGTTTTGCAAACGGACGAATCAAAATCAAACACAGTCGTCCCAAAACACAATCAAATGGAATGAGGTAGAACTCCTTGAGGATTGGACTTTAGAAAAAGCCTTACCGCCCCAGGAAGATAAAAACAAACCCTTAATTCCAAAACCAAACACAAACATTAATCGAATAACCCAATTCGATGATGGTATAATCAAACTTAGTTTTCGTAGGAGCCCTAGCCTTATAATTAAGGATGACGCCTCGACCTCTTCTACCATAGACTTAGGAAAAGTTTCAAACCTTCCTAAAGTAATTGACCTGGAAGAAAAAATTCAAAAAAGGAATTCAGTAGATGAAACACCTAGACAATCGTTTAGAAATGCAAACTATCAGACTAGAATTCCTAAAGCAAACTATCAAAAACAAGAAGATGAAGAATCAGAACAAAAAAATCAAGAAATTGAAACACCTCCGCATTCTCCTAGCCTATCTGACATAACCAAAAACCAATTAAATGTTCTTGAAAAAGAATTTGTTATTAACAAAGAATTCTTCAAAAAAGACTTCTACTCAGAAAAGAACACCAAAAAGAGAAACCGGTTCTCCAAAAATCTGATGGAAGAAAGATAAGGAATTCAGGAAGAATATTACAATGTTATGCAGGAACACATAATCAAAATTATGTTTTTTCGATTGGTTAGAGATTGAACTGGCAAACAATGGCATACCATCGCCATTCAAATCAATGAAACCAGTAACCACTCGAACCAAAACCAAAACTGGAAAACCGAAAGAGGAACTATTGAAACAGAACATCTGCCTCTGCAAAATATCCAAATGATTGCTAGGGAAAACACCCTAGAGTTAAAACCATTAAGAATGCCAAAAGAAGATGAATTAGAAAATTCAAAAAATATTATTTTCCAAAACAATTATACAAATATTCATCTTAACACAATTGGCCCTCAATTGGTAAAACTGGACAAACAAATTCAAAAGACAATATTGCTAGCATTTCAGACTGTTTCTGAAAATAAAAAAACTAGATCAAAAGAAAATGCCAGTATTCAAACCTTTTGAATTAACAAAATCTAGTCAAAAGGAAATTCAAACCGGAAAAGATGAATTCGTAAATGCAATTAAAGAAAAATTAAATTTAGTTGCTCCTTTGACTTCGTCTAGCCAAAATTAGGTTCTAGATACACCTGATCAAACGACCCAAATTAATATGGTAAACCAAATGGATCAAATAGAGTGTGACGAGGCCCAAGAGCCCGTAGAACCTGTAATAGCCCGTTTAGGTGACCCAATGTCCTCTAGGTCCATAGTACCTAGACAAACAACACCTGATCTTAGCCTTGAAGTTAGGCCCAACAAATTAGTTCCGCCCAACTATAAAGCCAATTCATTATACGAATGGAACATAGATGGACTGTCGGAATATCAAATTTTAGGCCTGTTACAACAGATGACCATGGCTGCAAATGCATACAAAATCCAAAAACACTTCCGATAGAGCCATAGCAGAACTCCTGATAGCAGGGTTCTTAGGACAACTTAAAGGTTGGTGGGATTTCCACTTGACTTCGGAAGAACAAACTCAAATTTTAGACGCATTAAGTTAGATGAAAATGATGAAATCATCTTCGACAATGGTGAACCAATTTCTAATGCTGTTGTATCACTTATCCTTGCCATATCTCTGCACTTTGTAGGTGACCCGTCACATCTCAAAGACAAAAATGTAGAACTTCTTTCAAACTTAAGGTGCAAACACCTTAGTGATTTTCAGTGGTATAAAAACACTTTTCTAACCAGAATTATGCTTAGGGAGGATTCCAACCAACCATTCTAGAAAGAAAAAATCTTAGCCGGATTACCTCCATTATTAGGTGAAAAGGTTAGAAATAAAATAAAAGAAGCTCGTGGCAACCAAATTCCATATAACAAATTTACCTATGGGGAATTAATCAGTTTCACACAAAAAGAGAGCTTAAAAATCCGTCAAGATTTAAAACTACAAAAACATTTAAAGTGGGAACTGAACAAAACAAAACAAGAACCGGGTTCATTATGCAAATAATTTGACATTCTAGAATCATCAAACAAGAAAAAATGTTCTGGAAATTGTAAACCTAGTTACCGTAAAAAATCAAAACAAAAATATTTTCCTGCTCCGCAGACACAAAAATAGAAACCCTATTACCAGAAATCAAAACCCAAGGGAAAGAAACCTGCAGTTTCTTCTTCAAAAAACCCCAGGAATGGGAATAGGTACAGCAACTTCAAATGCTACAAGTGTGGAAAAATTGGACACATTCAAAAATTTTGCAAATTAAACAAACAAATTCGTGAATTAGACTTAGATGAAGAAACTAGAGAAAAAATCCAAAACCTCCTAGTATCATCTGAGGAAGAAAATCTAGAATTAGATGAAATCATAACTAAATCATCTTCTTCTTCATATCGCTCTTCTGACCCAAAAGAAGAGGCCATTGAAAATCAAATGAATGTTTGACAAAAGAACAAAAAATGGTTTTAGATATAGTTCATTTAATTCCTAACCCATTAAAACAAAATTAATATCTTGAAAAATTAATGGAGTCAATTGAACCAAATGAACCAACAAAACCAGCAAAGTCAAACATTCTGTCAAAACCAACAAATGCTTATGACCTCACGAAGATTCTTAACAAACAATAAAAATCAAAGAATTTAATTCCAACAACTTCTGAACTCCAATATGAGATAAAAGAAGTTAAGAAAGAATTAAAATCTTTAAAACAAAAACAAGAATATGATGGTCAAATAATTCAAATATTGTTATCAAAACAATTACAAAAATCATCTCCAGATTCAAGTGAACATGAGATATCTGAAGATGAACAAATTCCAAAAGAAATGATCCCAGGAGATTTTCTTAATGTGTTAAAAGAAATTACTTCTAGGAAATATATCATCAGTATAACCCTTAGGTTAGAAGATGGTTTTCAAATTAATACAGTCGCACTATTTGATACCGGTGCTGACTTAAATTGTATCAATAAGGAATTATACTAAGAAAATACCTTTCAAAATCAAATGAAAAACTGTCTGCAGCAAACAGCTCCAGACTAAAAATCAAACACAAATGTGGGGCAGATTTAATTTGTAATAACTTATAGATAAAATTAACCTATTTGATAACCCCAGACATTAGTCAAAGCGTTATCTTAGGCACGCCCTTCATTAACCTAATTACACCTTACAAAGTAGGTTTAATTAGAATTTCTTTCAAATTAAAAGGAGCAAAAAATACACTTTCCTTTTTAGAAATCCCTAGGACAAGAAACTTAAATTTGTTAAAGGCAAATTCGATATACAAAAATCAAATTAATCTCCTTATCCAAGGAAAACAAAATGATTTGAACTTCTTAAAACAAAACGTCAATTTATCCAGAATACAAAATCAATTAGAAACAAACTTGATTAGGAACAAAATTGATAAAATTAGGAATCAAATCGAAAAGGAAATCTGTTCAGATCTTCCAAATGCTTTTTGGTCTAGAAAAAATCATATGGTAGACCTCCCTATGAGGATAATTTCAATGATAAATTAATACCAACAAAAGCTAGGCCAATTCAAATGAATTCAGAATTAATAGAACACTGCAAACAGGAAATCAAGGATTTAGAATCAAATGGATTAATTTCTATGTCTAGATCACCTTGGTCTTGCGTAGTATTTTATGTCAATAAAAATTCTGAAATAGAGCATGGAACACCTAGGTTAGTAATCAATTACAAACCTCTAAACGACGCTCTCAAATGGACAAGATATCTGATTCCAAACAAAAAAGATTTGCTGCAAAGACTTTATCCAGCCTTAATCTTTTCAAAATTTGATCTAAAATCTGGTTTTTGGCAAATTCAAATTAATCCCAAAGACAGATACAAAATTGCATTTACAGTACCTTTTGGCCAATTTGAGTGGAATGTAATGCCATTTGGCCTGGAAAATGCTCCTTCTGAATTTCAAAGGATTATGAATGAAAATTTTAATCCGTATTCAAATTTATGTCGTGTATACATAGATGACGTCTTAGTATACTCAAATAACATTGATCAGCATCTCCGACACCTTAGGACATTCCTTAGTGTCACAAAGCATAGTGGGTTAGTTTTTTCTAAGCCCAAAGTCTCCTTAGCCCAAACTAGGATCCTTTTCTTAGGACATTATATCCAATCTGGTACTGTTGTCCCAATAGAAAGATCTATAGAGTTTGCGTCTAAGTTTTCAGACCAAATCTTAGACAAAACCCAACTCCAAAGGCTCTTAGGTAGTCTAAACTATGTCTTAGACTTTTGTCCAAATCTGAAGCAAATAGCCAAACCCTTGCACGACAGGTTAAAGAAGAACCCAAAACCGTGGACCCAAGCCCACACCAATGTCGTCAAGAAAATAAAAGCCCAAGTCCAGTCCATTCCGTGTCTAGCCTTGGCCAACTCCAATTTGTTCAAAATTGTAGAGACTGATGTCTCCGAACTTGGATACGGTAGTACTCTCAAACAGTCCCAAGCCCAAACACTTGAACAGTATTTGGCCCAAGCCAAACAGTCTCCGCCCAAATCCGAAACAGTGATCCAGTTCACTTCCGGACATTGGACTCAAACCCTGCAAAACTACTAGACAATCAAGAAAGAAATATTTGCGATTTCCAATCCATAACCAAATTCTAGTCCGACCTCCTCAATTAAAAATTTTTAATCAGAGTGGACTGCAAATCTGCCAAACACATCCTCAAAAAGGACGTCCAGAACATCGCAAGCAAACAAATCTTTGATAGATGGCAGGCGATCCTATCAGTATTCGACTTCCAGATTGAATACTTAAAGGGTGAAGACAATTCAATTCCGGATTTCCTCACAAGGGAATTCTTGCAAGGAACCTCTCTGCAACAACATGCCTCCCAAAAAGAAAGGCAAAGAGAAGTTTCAAGAATTATTGGCTCCGAAACCAAAAATCAAATCATGGTACGAAGCTACCATGGAAGATGAAGCAGCCGGTTCATCCCTTCAAAATGAAGACAACAAATTTGAAGTTCAAAGGTGGGTAGAAAGCCTCACCCACTCGCCTGAAGTTATAAAGGTGCTTCAGCAGGTAACCAAACAGGTCTAGAGTTCACAACCTGGACGCTCAGGTATGGATTCATCAAACTCTGTTTTACAAATTGAAGGAGGAATTTCAAACTCTCAGACTCCTTCAAAATCGATTTCAAAAATCTCTTCGGAGAAACAAATTTGCAAACTTCCTGCCTTGAGAAAATCTATCTCAAGACTCGAAAATATTTTGAAAATCAAACCAGCTTTCTAGAAGAAAGCTGAGTATTTTACAAAACCCCATTTCCAGATGATTTCAAACCTCTAAGATGGATTCTATAACCAGGATCTCTTCGTTGCTTTAAGAAAATTGTTCTCTGGATGGTTTTTCAAACCTTGGGACGTGACTGCACCCCATGTGTGCTATAAGTCAATTTTAGAGTATACCGGCTCAGCTTGGTGCTGTAAATACACAGGGTTATTCTTCTCATGGATTGGGGACAGAGCCTCGAATTGCCTCGAAGGCTCCCTGATTCATACAAATTGGCCACAAACTCCAAATTAAACTTTAACTACTGGGACTACCAGCAAGCTTGGTGGAATGCTTTTTTCACTGAGAAGTCAAAAAAGTCTCACTCGTGGTTATTGTTTTTCCAAAATTTCAACCAAACAGAGTACCCTTTCTGGTTTATCTGCTGGTGGAAGGACTTAGGTTCTATACCAGATATCCTACCTGAACGAGTCTCAAAATCTCTCGACTTCTTCAAATCCCTTTACAAACCCAAAAAAATGATAAGGTATTGCCCCCTATCTATACCTTCTGGTCCAGATCATTTTGTCCATGGGTATTCGCTTGGTCAGCAGAAATCCAATAAATAGATGGAGTTGCCACCCTGGTCCAAAGATTCAAGGTCAAGTGGTGGTTCAAATATCAAACATTCGAACGGGTGTCGGAACAAGCCGTTCACCAAATGATGAAAGGAGAGCAATCTGCTTCTTCAAAACAGATCCAAGCCTGTCTAAATCAAACAAAGTTCCTGGCCCATAAATCCGTCACAGCTACAAGGCTTGCAGCGGCAAAGAATGAAGATGAGTACTTAGCCATTCTGGGCGAAGTACTTTCATAAACCAAACAGGAGAAGTCAGCTTCCTTGTCAGTCACTCCAGAGTTGGATTATGGTGATGAAAATGAAGACGACTGTTACGGGATACTCCCTCCTATCCAGTAACAGTACAAATACAGGTGTCCGAAGCGTAGGCATATGCAACAACACGCAACAAATTGGTGCCAGAAAAAGGAATACTCTGCCAAGCACAAAAGGTTCCAGACAAAACAAAAACAGCAGTCAACAAAAGACGGAAGGAATCTACTTTCGGTGACAGACACTTTTGAATAAGGTAAAAGCGTGGGTAAAAGCGACCGAAAAGAAAAAGAGAAGACGACAAAGGAATCTGCGGCAAAAGCAAATCACACAGGTTATCGTTGCTTTTCTACTTTTTACTGTTTGTACTTTTTATCTTGTAATATTCAAATAGTACACTTTTACTGTATACTTTTTACATTTGTTGCATTTTATCCTACCTTTATTCGTCAATCATCATACTACACGAACAATATCATCCATCACCTTTCTTGAGTGGAATTTGTGTGGGTGTTACATATCAGAAAGTTTAAACTCTCTCAAAGGAGATGACTTTTATTCAAAACTAAAACTCTCTCAGAATTTTAAACATGAGAAGACCTTATTTATAGGCCCATAACCCCCACGCCAACTCATACCAAAATCATTGGATATTTCCCAATCAAGCCACATCCTAACTAACCTTATCCACTTCTAACTAACTAACTAATATGACACAAGGTATTTATTAATTATAGCCCATAAACTCGACTTTCCAGCTGTTAATTACAGCTAATTAAAACCTGTAATTACACTTAAATTACATGGCAATAAATCATATAAAAATCGTTGCCTTATGAGCTATTTAGTTACATTAAATAACAACCTTAAAAAAGAAAACCCTAATTTGCATTACTCTGCGTGTGGCGCTTGTTCCAGAAGCCTCCATGTATCATGCTAGCGTGGCATAATGTCCAACATGTCATTAAAACATAGGTTCACTTGCCCCATAGCTGCCATGTCTTTAAGGTCTTGTTTGGTTGCTCAAAATTACATAAAACGCAACTTATGCTTTGAAATTCAAGAAAGTGTCTTGTTTGATTTTGACACTTCCAAGAACTCAAAGAAAGTCCTCAAACATGTCTCAAAACCATGTTTGGAAGTAAATAAGGCCATGCTCGTGCATCACCATGCATGCATGATGGCACACTTAGCCCAAACAGAACCAATTATGGTAGCTCATCCAAGCGAAGCCCAACCAACTATGATGGCACATCAAGCCCAAGCCCAAGGCTGATTTCGAAAATTGAAATAAAAAAGAGAAAAGAAAAAGGAGGACAAGTGGATGGTGGAGTAGGTGAAGAAAGTCAGCAAAGTCAATAAATTAGATTATTTTAATTGGCTAAGCATGGGAGATGATTGATTAGGTATGGAGGATGATTTAGTGACTTGTACTTTTATTTATTACCTACCTTTTCAACATGTAAGGAGGTCCATGATATATTATGGCTGTCAAAATACCACTCATAGGCTGACCTCATTTTAGTTCTCATCCAACTAGTTGATAGCTTGTATTAGATAACTGGATGGTAATGAATGGTTGGAATGTAACTAGGTAGGTAAAGGGGATGGGTATAATGGAATTTTTGTAACCATGGCTGCCACTATAAATATGGGTGGCCTCAACACAATGCAACACACTACCCCCTTGAATTATAAATCATATTTTCGAGCTACCTATGTCCCCCCTCTACAAAGTTGAGTGAAAATTTTATTTTGACTGAAAAAATCTCATAACCTTTATATCAAGTGTTGAAACCTTGAGTGGTAGATGTGAGTGTTTGGTCTTTGGCTACCTCAGATCAAATATTATCATACTCCTCATCTCTTTTCTCCATTTTAACTTTCGGTGGTCAATTATCCCTTAATCCATCATCTTCCATTAAGCATGTGCCAACTTGTTTAGCATATGCATCAAATTAGTATCAAAGCTTAAGGTTGAGAATTTGGGATAAATTTTGTCTCCTCTTTTCCTTCTTTACCCTGTCTAGGCCTAAACACTTCAAAAAAAATTTCTAGCCACCCACCATAATTTTCGAGCCCAAGTTAACCTCTCCTAACACATCATCTTTCTCTGTTGATTTCTTCTTCAAACTCAAGCAACTATGGTTGATGAACAAATCCCAAGAGGCTTGAGCCTTGATGATATGAACTCCATCAACAACTGTGATGAAACCCAATAGCAACGATGGTTTAAAACCCCAAAATCATGAAGACAAGATTTCTTGAGCCTTGACCCAACACCTAAGAAGATGAAAACCAAGACTAAGAAGGATTGAAACGCCACACCTAGAAAAACTTGATAATCTCTCAACAATCAAGGTGATAAGTTTGGTTGTTTGAACGCCACAAGATTAACTTGATACGTTATACAAGTTCTTTTAAAAACAAAGAGGAACACAAAACCTCACAAATATGATACTTTATGAAAACGTTATATATCCTTATTCATCTCAAAATACCTATATATATACTTGGAACAACTCTCCAAGTATAGGAAAAGTCATAGCTAAAGATTTAAAATACCCTCCTAGAATAGGAAAAGTCATACCTAAAGCTAGCATATGAAAAGTCATAAATAAAGCTAGAATACAAAAAATCATAACTAAAGCTTTTAAAACACCCTCCTAGAATAGGAAAAGTCATAATTAAAGCTTTAAAACAGCACAAACAATAAAATAAACAAGTTCCCACGTTTTTAGGCCTCTTGGACTTCTAAAGGCCATTCAAATCCATTCAGGACCATATTTTAATGTATTTAACATTACCATTCAAGACCATGTTTTAATCCTCTATTTATTATCTTGAAACTCATGAAATTGATGCCTTTTGATGGTCAGATCATGTTGGAAATGTTTTTGCATAAATATTAGTCTCTTCAACTTCTATGATGATGTTGACTAAGTCTTGATTATTTTTTGAGCCCATCTTGGTATGTTTAGAATCAGCCCAAATCTCTTGGATTAGCCCATTTAGTGCTTCCTTGAAATGTTTGGCTCTAAGTCTTGTAATTGGACCACTTGGAAGTGATAAAGGGTCTTGTGAAGGATTTGCATCATCCCCAAGTGTATGATTAACAAGTCCAGCTCCTTGGTTTGCATCACTTGAAGAGGCAAAAAACTTGAGAGGAGACTGAACCATTGAAAACCTCTAAAATGACATGAGAAGAGTTCTTGGCATTTTGGAGAATCTCATGCAAAACCATAACTCTCCATGCCCAAATACAAGTGATGATGTTAGTGATTCCCCATGTGATAGAGGAAGGAGAGATCCTTTTCATGACATCAAAACCGAAGTGCCCGAGTTTGATGGATCACTTAATCCAGAAGATTTTCTAGAGTGGGAGTTGAGGTGCTCTAGAATGTTTGAAGCGAAAGGCTATAATGTTGAGAAGAGCTTTAGGAGAAAGCCTTACTCACCAAAGGAGAAAGAAGGGGAAGTCTAAGGTGAAATCTTGGTCGAAGATGAAGAAGCTTTTACACTCCTCCTACACTCAAGACCTCTACAACAAGTGTCAATGTGTGTTGAAGAATACATCAAGGAGTTTGAGCGGTTGAATATGAGGTTGGAATTAGATGAGGTAGAGGAGCACACAATGTCACGTTTCCTTGTAGGACTAAGGAGTGACATTGCACGCAAGGTGGAGTTACACAAGTACTACACCTTAGATGAGCTTTTTCATCTAGCCACTAAGGTGGAGAAGCATAAGTAGGAGAAGAGAGGATTAAAGTTTCCTCAAGGAAGATTTACTCCCACACTTCCAAAGAAGCCCCCTCATCATCTAAGCTATCTCCTCCCATTCAAAATGTTGAAGTGAAGGACAAAGGGAAAGGTGTTAGGTTTGAACCTAGCAAACCAAAGACTGTAAGTTGCTTTAAGTGTCAAGGCCTAGGGAAATATCAAAACTAGTGTCCCAACAAAAGAGTTATGACTCTTTTGGACTTGGAGGAGGCAACTCATGAGGAGGAAATGGAAGAGACCAAGTCGAACCATGAGGAGGATGAAGGGAAAGAAGAGGCACACCAAGGAGTTCGTGAAGGAGGAGACACAACGGGAGAACATATTTCAAACTAATTTCACGATCCTTGGTAAGGTATGTCCCCTTATTATTGATGGAAGTAGTTGTGCTAATGTAGCCTCTTGCACACTTGTGGAGATACTTAACTTGCCTACCACTCAACATGCCAAACCATATAAGCTACAATGGTTTAATAATGCAAGCCTGGTTGAAGTGACCAAGCCGGTTGTAGTTCCTTTTTCCATTGAAAAAACCTACCAAGATAATGCGGTATGTGATCAGGTTCTAATGGACGCTTGTCATCTATTGCTAGGAAGACCATGGAAATATGATAGGCATGTCCAACATGATGGTAGGAGGAACACTCATTGTTTGAAAATTGCAAAAAAGAACATTGTACTCACACCCCTTAGTCCTCATTCCTCACTTGTTAGGGAGGAAACCGAAAAGAAGAAGAACTATTTTCTAGTGTTGCTTGAAGATAATGAAGTGACCCACGGGTCAAACCTTTGCTAGGGGAGTTTGGGGATGCCTTCCCAAATGATCTACCTAGTGAGCTATCCCCCTTAAGGGGAATTGAGCACCAAACAAGCCTGCTTATATGTGTAATCCTAAGGAGGCTAGGGAGTTACTATGGCAAGTTAACGATTTGTTGCAAAAAGGCTTCATTAGAGAATCCCTTAGCCCTTGTGCGGTACCGGCCTTTTTGGTACCAAATAAGGATAGGAGTATGAGGATGTGTGTTGATAGTAGAGTTATCAACAACATCACCATCAAGTATAGGTATCCTATACCTAGACTTGATGACATGTTAGATTGCTTACATGGGGCTTGTGTATTCTTAAAGATTGACTTGAGGAGCGGATACTACTAGATTAGAGTGAAGGAGGGAGATGAATGGTCGCCTTCAAGACTAAGGGAGGATTATATGAATGGATGGTGATGCCATTTGGTCTCTCAATTGCTCCCAGCACCTTGATGAGGCTCATGGATGAAGTCCTTAGGCCCTTTATCTCTAAATTTTTTGTAGTGTACTTTGATGTTATACTTGTATACTCCTCTAGTAGTGAAGACCATGTAAAGCATTTAAGGCTCATGTTTTTTACCCTTAGGAACAACAAGTTGTACGGAAAGTTAGGGAAGTGTGACTTTTTTGTACCAAAATTCACCTTCCTAGGGTTTGTTGTATCTAAGGTTGGCATTTCAATGGATGAGTCAAAGGTGGAGGTAATAAGGTTGTAGCCTACAAATACATCCATTACCCATGTTCGATCCTTTAATGCACTTGCCTCATTTTATAGGAGGTTCATAAAAGGATTTAGCACTCTTTTGGCCCCTATCACAGAGTGTCTCAAGAAGGGAGAATTCAAGTGGACACTTGCAGCTAAAGAAGCATTTGATGTGGTCAAGGGCAAGCTAAGTGAGGCCCCTTCAAAATTTGCAACAAGTGGAATATTACATTAAAGAATTTGAGAAGTTGTGTTTGGTTTGTGATTTGCAAGAAAAGGAGACCTTCAAAATTGCTGGTTTTGTTAAGGGTCTTTCTAAGGGGATTAACCAAAAGGTGGAGGTAACTCACTACACCACTTTTAGTGATGTTTGTAAACTGGCTATTAGATATGAGTTTCAATTGAAAGAGGAGAAGCCCAAAAATACTTCTTTCAAAAGTCCCATGAAATTTACTCCATCTTACTCTAAGGGGGGTACGTTTCAAAAGAAGTCAGGAGGTACTTTTCAAAACAAATCTTTCTCTTCTAGTTCAAAATTTGATAAAGGGAAGGACAAGGCTGTAATTTCACCTAGTGAACTTGCTACTAGGAGAAAGTGTTTTAAATGTCATGGTAGACGACATATGGCGTCGGAGTGTCCTAGCAAAAATCTGATGACAACCGCTCAATATGCCGTGTTTGATGAGGAAGAAAAGCTTTATAATTTCATTACTCTAGAAGAAGATAATGAAGAAGAAGAGCTTGATGAGATCCCACCAGAAAGAGAGCTTAGTATGATGGTGGTTCGCAAAAGTTTGTTTAGTGAACCAGAAAATGATGAAAGGCAAAGAAACAAACTATTCCATACTAGGTGCAAGATTGGTGAGAAAACTTGCAATGTGATTGTTGATGGTGGAGCACAAACTGATGTGACCTCTAATGAAGCCGTGAGTAAGTTGAAACTTACTACTAGGGATCACGATGAGCCTTACAAGCTGAATTGGTTGAATGATGGTGTGGGAGTAAGAGTGAAGAAGCAAGCTTTGGTTTCTTATTCCATTGGAGGGTTTGAAGATGAAAGGTGGTGTGACATATTGCCTATGGATGCATGTCACTTGCTGCTTGGAAGACCATGGCAATTTGATCATGACTCGGAGCATAAAGGTAGATCTAATGTTTATATTGTAACAACTAAAGAAGGTAGAAGAGTTAGATTATTTCCTTTACCGCCCAAAGTTGCTAAGAAAGAAAAAGAGAAAACAACTATCTTGTAACTTGTAATGAGTTTAAAAGAATAGTGGAAGAAAATGGGGGAGGGTATGCTTTAGTTGTGAGAACCAAAGATGATAATAGTACTACTTGTAATAGCTCATCCCTACTAAATGAGTTATTAGAAGAGTACAAAGATGTGTTCCCCAATGACTTTCCCAAAGGCCTACCTCCAATTAGAGGCATTGAGCACGCCATTGACTTGATTCCAGGAGCACCTTTTCCCAATAAGGCTGCCTATAGGTGTAACCCGAAAGAGAGTAAGGAACTTGAGAGGCAAGTGAATGAGTTGATCAAAAGAGGCTATGTGAGGGAGAGCCTTAGTCCTTGT
The DNA here is from genome assembly GCA_030549775.1 of Tamarix chinensis. NCBI lineage: Eukaryota > Viridiplantae > Streptophyta > Magnoliopsida > Caryophyllales > Tamaricaceae > Tamarix > Tamarix chinensis. The sequence continues at coordinate 37,088,912 of CM060172.1, forward strand.
GCCGTTCCTGCACTCTTAGTACCTGAGATAGATGGTACTTGGAGAATGTGTGTTGATAGTCGTTCCATTAACAATATAACGGTCAAATACCGTTTCCCCATGCCTCGTTTGCAAGATATGTTAGATGAGTTGAGTGGTGCCTTAATCTTTTCCAAAATAGACTTAAGGAGTGGCTACCATCAAATGAGAATTCGAGAGGGGGATGAATGGAAAACGGCTTTCAAAACAAAGCAAGGGTTGTATGAGTGGTTGGTGATGCCATTTGGGCTTTGCAATGCACCAAGATTTTTCATGAGATTGATGAATGAAGTCCTCCGTCTTTTTTTGAACGATTTTATTATTGTTCACTTAGATGACATTCTTGTGTATAGTAAAAACAATGAAGATCATGTAATTCATTTAAGGAGGTTGTTTGAAAAAACTGAGGGAGGTGAAGTTGTATGGTAAGCTTGAGAAATGTGTATTCATGACTCCTAGTGTTTTATTTTTAGGATACATTGTAACGGGAGAGGGGGTTCATGTAGATCTAGAAAAGGTGGAGGCGGTTCAATCATGGTTGGCTCCAACCAATGTGCACGAAGTTAGAAGTTTTCATGTACTAGCCTCCTTCTATAGGCGGTTCATTAAGGACTTCTCAACCATCATGGCTCCAATCACATAATTAACGAAGAAAGGTAGTTTTGAGTGGACTGAAGTGGCACGAAAGGCCTTTGAGAAGGACAAATCTCTTCTTTGCAATGCTCCTATACTTGTGCTTCTAGATTTCAACAAAGTGTTTGAGTGGAGTGTGATGTGAGTGGGATAGGGATAGGTGTTGTTTTGATACAAGAAAAGAAGTCTGTGAGTTATTTTAGTGAGAAGTTGAATGGGGCAAAGATGAACTATTCCACTTATGACCGTGAGTTTTATGCCATGGTTAGAGCGCTTGATCATTGGTCTCACTACCTTAGACCAAAATCATTCGTTCTTCATTCTGATCATGAGGCTCTAAAATTCATACATGGGCAGCAAAAGCTCGACAAGAGGCATGCTATACGGGTGGAGTTTCTCCAATCTTTTGCTTTCAGTTCCAAACACAAATATGGCAAGAGTAATGTTGTGGCTGACCCATTGTCTCGTCGAAACTACTTGCTTTCCATGGAGGATACTAAGATCTTGGGTTTTGAACAACTCAAGGAGTGTTATAAAGATGATCCCGACTTTGCTAGTGAGATGGGAAGTCCTACTAAGGAGTTTGTGTGGCAAGATGGTTACCTCTTTAAGGGTAACAAGTTGTGTGTTCCGAAGAGTGGAGTTGTTGGTAAGAGAAGTCCATAGTGGGGGATTGTCCGGACATTTTGGGATCCAAAAGACCCTTGATATTTTAAGTGAGCACTTCTATTTTCCTAGAATGATCAAGGATGTTACTCAGGTTATTCAGAGATGTGCTACTTGTCAAAAGGCTAAGGGACACTTCACTAAGAGTCTCTACACTCCATTGCCAATTCCGGATGCTCCATGGGAAAGTGTCAGTATAGATTTATTTGTGGATTTGCCAAAGACGCAAAAGGGAAAAGATAGCATCATGGTAGTAGTAGATGGATTCTCTAAAATGGCACACTTTGTAGCTTGTAATAAAACTGATGATGCCTTGAAAGTGGGTGAACTATACTTCAAGGAAATTGTCAAACTCCATGGCAGTCCTCAAAGTATAGTATCTGATAGGGACTCCAAATTCCTTAGTCACTTTTGGAGGACCCTATGGAAGCTTTTGGGTACCAAGTTGCTATTTAGTACCTCTCATCATCCCCAAACTGATGGGAAAACCGAGGTTACTAATAGGACTTTGGGTACTTTGTTGCGTGAACTTGTAAGCAAAATGCAAAAGGATTGGGACATGAAATTAGCCCATGCGGAATTTGTTTGCAATAGGGCTCATTCATTGACTACTTCTCGCTCTCCTTTTGAAGTAGTTTATGGAGTAAATCCTTTTGTTCCTATTGATCTCATTCCTTTGGCTAAGGGGGAAATGATGGAAAAGGATGCCAAAAGAGGGTTGAAACCTTTCAAAAAACCTGTGAGCAAGTGAAGAAAAGAATTCAGGAGATGAATAAGAAATACCAAGAGCGAGCCAATAAAAACCGCAAACAACCTATTTTTTAACCGGGGGACTTGGTATGGTTGCATTTGAGGAAGGAGAGGTTTCCTAAGCTCCGCAAAAACAAACTTATGTCTCGTTCTGATGGCCCTTACAAAGTCCTTGAGAGGATCAATGATAGTGTATATAAGATTGAACTTCCAGATGATTTGATGGGAGTTAGTGCCACTTTCAATGTGGGTGATTTATCTTCTTATTTTGATGATTCGAGTTTGAGGGCAAACTCTTTTGAAGAAAGGGGGAATGATCCAAAGTCAAACTTGGCCCATGAACCTGTGGCACTTGTTTTGGAAGCCCTTGGGTTTTCCCCATTTGCTCACAAGTCATAATCTGGTACATGCCTTACTTGGGCGTGTGATTAAAGCCTTATTTAGTAAAGACCAAGCAAGTGGAAGCCCAAGGAGATCCGTGGTTATTTTATTCTTATTTATTTTTATTTTCGTGTTTTTATTATTATAATAAATAATGTAGCTCTTTCAAATGGGTATTTAATCCCATTAAGAAGGGAGGCAAAAGGTGCGCCAGATTAAAGAATTGATGTTGTTTCATTTCTATTCATTAAGAAGCATTTGATGCCTTAATAAGGGGAGTTAAAAAGGGGGCATATCTTTAATTCTTAGCTGTTATAGCTGAACGGTTTTGGGGCTATTATTCAGCCAAACCATTAGCTTTCTTTTGCTGTATGATATTTCCTATAAATAAAAGTTTGAAGAGATGAATAATAATTCCTGATTATTCATAATATACCTTATGGTTTTCTCTTTGCTTTGAGTTTGTCTCGAGTTAAAGATTATTTTCTTATAGCTTTGAGTTTGTCTTGAGTTATAAGATTAGGGTGAGCTTTGAGTTTGTCTTGAGTTATTGCCTAAGATCCCAGAACTTTGAGTGTGTTATTGAGTTTTGGTTCATTTTCGTTATTTTATTGCTAATTACTTTCTGTCCAAATTTGACTATTCCTTCTTGAGACTAAAATTAAATTTGTGATCTAAGAGGGTGTTTTGAGAATTACATCAGAAGGCTCCTTTTGTGGTTTCCTACCTATTCAATGACTTTACAGGTCAGCTTACAAGTTTAATCAAAAGTTGGTAATTTGGGTTAAGAGCTTAGGATTATTTGGTATCCTTTTTATTAACTTGATTCCGATTGTATTTGGACTCTCAAGTCCTCCTATTCTTTCTCTATGTTGCTTTTATTTAGAACGATACTTATCTATTTGTTCTCTCCAAACCAGACTTGTACCAAGTATGGTGGTAACACCCTACTTTTTATTATTTTAGCTTCCATAATTAACTATTTAAAACAAAAATTTTAAAGTCCTAAAAATTATGGTGTTATACTTCACTCCACTAATAATACTAAAATTTAAAACCTAAGGTTCTTAAAGCAAGAGATTGTAAAAACAAAAGGCCAAATATAAAGTGAGAGTAAGAAAATGATATAACTCAGCATGAAAAACCTTTTCACTTGAACCATGTTAGGCTCATCATACTTTAAGCCTAAAGAATTTGTAATTATCACATTTATACAAGGGCCATTTAAAGATGCATATGAGCAACACAACTTGAACTATTACCAAAATTTAGGATTTTTAAGCCTGAAATGCAAATTTGAAAATTAAAATAAAGTAACCATAATTGAAGGCTCAGAAATACAATCAAACTATTTCTAAACAAATATGAATAATCAATTTTAGCAAATAGAATCACAATGTTAACCAATTCTAGAAAATCTTAATAAATTTTTCACTTTGAAAGTTTATAAATATAATTAGACATATTATATAACATATTATACACTCAATTTAACAAAATAACCCAATTATCAAAACCACAAGAGTCTTGACGAAGAAATGTGATTTTGATGGATTTTGTACAAATTTCTCGAATTGACACTTCCAATTTACAATTAAATACATGTCAAATCATCTTACAGAATCAATTAGTAAAAATAGCTTAAAATTGGATGAACTTGAGCTATACCGATAAATCTAGACTAAAAGTTAGAATTTCATAAATCAACCATATATATAACACAATCAACCCATCCAAATCAATTATCTAACTCATATTCTAACAACCAATATATGATGTAGGAGCATCTAGTGATCCTTAAAATAATGAAGAATTGACACTTCTAATAATGGAGCCGATCATATTAAACATCCTTGATAATACTTCTTTAAGATGTTCTTGCAGGTATGTTACATATTTGCAAGGTGAAGACGTATTAACATTTGAAGATGTCAAGATACATAAAGATAAATAAAGTGTAAAATGCATTCAAAGCTATGGCATACATGGAACGACAATGCAACATGCTTGATATGATGACCTCATTAGCTATATTAGACTTGTTGTAAACCCTAGGATATATTTCATGTAAATTAGGGTTTTGTTGTTATTTCATGTATGTACCATAGTCGGTTGTTATGCTTTGTAATGATTGTCATTAATATCATTTAAATGATGATATTAATTAATTTCGACTAGGGTTAGGGATTATGGAAGCTGAATTAATCCTATTGGTTATTTAAAGGTTCTTAACGGCTAGTTTTAAATTAACTCTACATAGTTAGTGGCTAACTAGTTGTTAAGAGTCCTATAAATACCTACCCTAAGTCATTATACATGCAAGAAGCCTGATTTGAATAATAAAACCTACGAGTTTAACACACTTGAGTGCCTTCTCTTTGAGATTGAATTCTAGATAGGACATTGCTCGGAGTAGTATCCTAAATAGAAGAATTTGAATGCATTCAACCAAATCATTCAAAGTTAAACAATTCCACTGAGTTCTTGATTGAAGATCATTGCCATCCGCCATAGCATTCTAAAACCCGTGCATTAATCTTTCTTTTCAAATTCAATTGAAGATCAGCCAAAAACTCATGATCAACGCTTCCCTACTTTGATTCGTATCAATATAGCTTATCATAAGCTAATTGAAAAAATCAATCAATAAAACCAGAATTGGGGTTCGAAGATTCCAAACAACATCTGCCACTACAAGCCAAGAGGAGCTTGAGCAAAATAAGGTGTAATGGTGGTGGGCAGTTAGATTGCAACTTCAACAGTAGTGTTGGTGGTGGTGGTGTGTTGCTGTGGTGGCTCGATGTAGGATCTTTGTTGCCACGGGTTGCCTTGTTGCTATTGTTGGTGCTTCTTGTTTGTGGTCAACGACTCGATGTTGTGTTAGTTGTTTGCTACCAGTGCTCTAGTGGTTACAAATGTAGTTTTGTAGGGGAGGATGGAGCAAAGGAGAAGATCAAGTAGGTTAAGGTTGAGCATTCATCCCCTAGTTGTTGGCTACTATTCTGTTATCGGTTGGTGTGTCCATTTCTGTTTGCAGCTGGCTAGAGGGACTAGACGTAGTGGTGTGGTAGCAAGATACAGGTCAAAGCTAGGGGTGCAAAGGGTCACGACTAAAGGCTTTAAAGGTCCGACATGAGAGACATTAAAGGAAAAGAAAGAGAATAGGGATATGAAATATGGGCGGTTCAAATAGTTTTTCTTAACAATACATATATGAAAAAATTAAAACAAAATAAATATCAAAAACTCTCATAAAATAATTATAACTAGCTTTCAAAGAAAAAGAAAAAATAATCTGATTAAATGATATAATTTAAACTAAATTGTAACACATATTAAAATAGAAATACAATAACAAAATAAAACTGAAAATACATTGGAGTATTAATTTTATAAAAGTAAAAAAACTATAAATAATTTAGCATAATTTTAAAAACTTCATTTGTCAACCAAAATGAAAAAATGGAAGAAAAATAATTTTAGAAAGAAAATCATAATTAAGTTACAAAACATTTAATTTAAAATTTCCAAAATATCTTATCAACCCTATAAAATAAATAAATTAAAATAAAAAACATATTTTGATATGTAACACCCACACAAATTCCACTCAAGAAAGGTGATGGATGATGATGTTCGTGTAGTATGATGATGGACAAATAAAGGTAGGATAAAATGCAACAAATGTAACACTTAAACACCTCACAAAGATGATGTTTAAATGGATCTCAAAGAGAAGTCACAAAGATGAACCCTTTGATACGAATCAAATGAAGAAAACACAAATAATCTTCATAGGATTCAAAACCAAAGAAAAGGAACACACAAAGAATCCTTAACAATGGCCACTTTCAACTCACATAGAATTAGAAGGTTTAAACTCTCTCAAAGGAGACAATTTTTACTCAAACTCAACACACCCTTTTACACATGAGAATACCCTTATTTATAGGCCATAAAATCGACTTCCAGCTATTAATTACAGCTAATTACAACCTGTTATTACACTTAAATGATATGGCAATACATCATATAAAAATCGTTGCCTTATAAGCTATAAAATCACAACCTTAACAAAGAAAACCCTAGTTTACATTACTCCATGTGTAGCACTTGTTCCAGCATCTTCCATGTATCATGATGACGAGGCATAACAACCAACATGTCATCAAAACATAGGTTGACTCATCCCATAGCTGCCATGTCATTAAGGTCTTGTTTGGTTGCTTGAAATTACATAAAACACAACTTATGCTTTGAAATTCAAGAAAGTGTCTTGTTTGACTTTGGAACTTTCAAGAACTCAAAGAAACTCCTCAAACATGTCTCAGAACCATGTTTGGAAATGAATAAGGTCATGCTCTTGCTATAGATAAAAGTAATAAAATGATTTTACCACATGAAAGAAATTTTATAATATAAAATAATTTATTTAAACTAATAAAATATAACTCCATAATAAAGTTATAATCATATGATGAAGTTATAATTTTAATATGAGTTAAAAATATAAAAAAACAAAAACCAATAACAAAAATGAAAATATATTTAAATAAAAATTAAATTACATGAATTTAATAAAGCCATAGCTGTGAGTAAATTTATCTATAATTATCCGCAATAAATTTCAACATAAATTCAATATCGTCGATAAAATTGTGAAGTGAATCAAAAACTTAAAAAAAAATATTTATGAGAATTGAGATTTATATAAAATCAACTAATTAATATAAAATTAAAAGTTGATACTCTTGAACCACTGAATAACAATTATATTAGAACCAAATAAGTGTAGTTAATAACAAACTATAAGTAACCCATAACGATAATTCAAAAGAATCATAATGATGAAACTTCAAGAAAATATATATGAGCTTATTAACTCAAGACCTCACTTCAAGTTATGAAGAATCATTTAAGATGTCTTCAATTGATTTAAGGATATTAATTGAGCAAGAATTATAGAAAGCAAGTCATCTCTTTAAAAATAATTACCTTAGTATTTAGGTTTAACAAGAAAAATTAGTCAACCCTGGAGAATTAGTCTAAATGATAGGTTATAATACCAATTAAATATATTTTAAAGTAATTCTATTTGTCGATTGAAACATACTCAGTCAGAGGGAAACATAAGTTTATCAATTAAAATATGGAGATAAGGCTTTTTAAACCCAAACTACAAATTAGCCAATTCAAATCAATTACGTCAAATTGATAGCTTGAAAGTATTCAATTCAAATTTAAATATGTCATCCCACATCTTCTACTATTCAATTCATATCATAGTCGACACATTATCATCTTCACATCTTTAACCTTCTTGAAGATAACCCATCATCAAACATTTAAATTTCTCCCTCTTCGATTGCAATTCTCGGTTATCTCATTTCTTAGTAAGCTTCTAATGCAGGAGCATCTACCTTCCTTTTTATTTTTGTTCTAAAAAATTTTGATAAAGTGATTGTTATCTTGAGGTCATTACAAAAATACTGATTCAATCTCAAATCCATTCGAAGAGGGGCATATTGTGCAAAATGTGTAAAAATTGCATCAAGGTGGACCCTTAAGCATCAACTTAGTATCAAAACAGCCATTAATTTCTCTAAGTATGGAAGGCTCACAAAACCCTTTCAATTGGAAGATAATAAAGGGCTGAAATAATCAAGCCATACAAAAGCCATGCAAGTTTTATTTTTAAGCCAACACCTTTTGTCAACTTTTTAGGTGGCTCAATATAGGCTCATAAATGGTTTATAACTCATCTAAAGAAGGATGACTCAAGCCACATGAGCAGCAACCAATGTTGCATATTTAGACACCTTTTGGGGGTTGTTTGGGGTGTGGAATTCAAAGCCAATCAAGCAGCCAGCCATATAAGTTTTTGCTGCATTTTTACCCAGTTTTTTGGGACACTTTTGGAACAAAAATGAAAAACACTCAGCTACTGCAATTCCCAGACCAGCAACATCACTTTCTTCATTTTTTAGCACAAGTTTGGCGTGGAAATTGATAGAAAAATGGAATCCTACAAGATGAAAGAATGTGGCAGTAATCTATGGCATTTTAGCATGATTAATGTACCTAGAACCTGACCACAGAGCAGCTATTAAAGCTTAAAATCACTCTGTTAGCCTAATGATGCCTAGTCTAGCTTGTTAACTTGTAAACCATCACATGATCAGGAGAAAGGGTATGGGGGCCACTGTTTGCATGGATTTATGTGCGTAAATTCACTCATGAAATTGATGGCTACGACTAGGATGATTTATAGCTTGTAATTTATCTTTCCCAAGTAGCTAGTTGTCCCTAATGATTGTGAAACTTTCTAGTCAGATATAGACTCATTGGGAAGATCTTTTCTTTTGATATTTTCAAACTAGCTAGTTATAAGTGTATTAGGAGACTAGCTAGTTAGTGTGTAACTAAATTGGTCCATAAAAGGTCACTATGGTCTTTTGGTAACTCAAAGGACCTAACATTTTCTTATCAATGTTAGTGATGCAAACCAAGGAGCTGGACTTGTTAATCATACACTTGGGGATGATGCAAATCCTTCACAAGACCCTTTATCGCTTCCAATTGGTCCAATTATAAGACTTAGAGCCAAACATTTCAAGGAAGCACTAAATGGGCTAATCCAAGAGATTTGGGCTGATTCTAAATAGACCAAGATGGGCTCAAATAATAATCAAGACTTAGTCAACATCATCAAAGAAGTTGAAGAGACTAATATTTATGCAAAAAAGTTTCCAACATGATCTAACCATCAAAAGACATGAATTTCATGAGTTTCAAGATATTAAATAGAGGATTAAAACATAGTCTTGAATGGTTATGTTAAATACATTAAAACATGGTCCTTAATGGACTTGAATGGCCTTTAGAAGTCCAAGAGGCCTAAAAAACGTGGGAACTTGTTTATTTTATTGTTTGTGCTGTTTTAAAGCTTTAATTATGACTTTTCCTATTCTAGGAGGGTGTTTTAAAAGCTTTAGTTATGATTTTTCATATTCTAGCTTTATTTATGACTTTACATATTCTAGCTTTATTTATGACTTTTTGTATTCTAGCTTTAGTTATGACTTTTCCTATTCTAGGAGGGTATTTTAAAGCTTTAGTTGTGACTTTTCTTATTCTTGGAGGGTTGTTCCAAGTATATATATAGGTATTTTGAGATGAATAAGGATATATAATGTTTTCAGAAATTATCATATTTGTGAGGTTTTGTGTTCCTCTTCGCTCTTAAAAGAACTTGTAGAAATTATCAAGTTAATATTGTGGTGTTCAAACAACCAAACTTATTGCCTTGATTGTTGAGAGATTCTCAAGTTTTCTAGTTGTGGCGTTTCAATCCTTTGTAGTCTTGGTTTTCATCTTCTTAGGTGTTGGGTCAAGGCTCAAGCAATCTTGTCTTCATGATCTTGGGGTTTACACCATCGTTGCTATTGGGTTTCATCACAGTTGTTGATGGAGTTCATATTTGTTGGAGTCACATATGAATGAAATTGGATTTTGTTGCCTCATATTTTCCTTCCCTTATGGTGAGATGCACCTTCAAACTTGAGTGAAGAGTTTGATTGATCATCTTCTTCAAATCTTACTTCTTTTTATCTCAAGAGTGGAAGATGTGAGTTCATATTTTCCTCTTCATCAACCTCCATTTCTATTTTTAATTTTGGTGGTAATTATCATAATCCACCATTTTCCTAGCATGACCCAATTCGTATTTTATATGCATCACTTTCCATCCAAGAACTTTCCAAAAACTTCAAAAAAAACCTATCAAGAAACCTACTATACCTCTCAGTTTCCTAGTTCCACCACATACACACAATTGTTTTGTTATCTTCTACCAAAACAGTCCAACAAAGATAATATGGATTCCATACATGATGCAATACATGCACTCAAATGTCAACATAAATGCACACAACGTCCAACTTCAACAAATCCCAACAATGCAAAATCAACTCTGACGCATGGAGGCACGCATAGCTTATCAAGAGATGTTGATACACATGCAGAACACCATGGAAGGCACTAATGACCAATTGGAAGTCATGGTTATTCGTATGGTTCAAGTAAGAGGAGGACACATGAATTCAAAAATAGAGTAGGATGAAGGATACCATATCAAATCGATCAAATCGAAGTCAAAGGATAAAATCATTCCCAACCGACGCATACATATGGTGATGATAAAGCTATAAAGCTAGACCTTCCGTAATTTAATGGTGATTTAAATGCTGAATTATACTTTGAATGGTTGCATGAGATAGAAGCAATATTTGAATTCAAAGAGTATAGTGATGAACAAAAATGTAAACTTGCTATTTTAAAATTCAAAAGGTTTGTTAGGGGTTTGGTGTGACAATTTAAAAAGGTATTGAGAAAGACAAGATAACTCTAAGATTAAATCATGAGAAAAACTTAGAAATACCTAATAAATAAATTTGTACTTAGGGAGTATGAACAAGACATGTATATTAAGTTGACTACCCTTAGGCAAGGACTTGTTAGTGTAGAAGAGTGCACTAGGAAATTTGAGAGACTTGCACTAATATTTGACATACAAGAATGTAAAGGGAAAAAATGTTTTAGATTCTTAGGTGGCTTTAATAATATGATGTGTGACAAAGTTGAAATGTATACTTATGATTGTCTTGAGGATTTAATCAAATTGTATTGATAGTGCCAAAAGTAACTGAACTCTACCAGAGTCTACAAATCGAATTATCTTAAAATGACAAAGAACTGCTCAAGTGTTGCTACTTCAAAGTATAATCCCAATTTGAGCCATACAAATCCAAAAAAGAAACAAGGTCCTACGAGAGATGAAAAAGGAAAGAAAATGTGGCGTATATCTCCAACAAGCAATGTTTCAAGTGCAAAGGATATAGACACTACGCAAGGGAATGTTCTAATCAAAGAGTTCTAAGCTTAAGGGATATCCAAGCCATGGATGCTTGTAGTGAAGAAGAAGAAGAGGATATCGTGGCTGAGAATAACATAGAATATGCAAGTGAGTTTGATGAGGCCCTAGATGGTTGCTTAGTGCCACAATGTATGCTTCAAGTGCAACCACAAGAGCAAGAAACACGAGATAAAATATTCAAAACAAGAGGATGCATTGGAGAAAGAGGCTGTCGAATCATCATTGATAGTGGCTCATGTACAAATGTTGCCAATAGTAGAATAATCAAGAAGCTTGGATTATCTACTACAAGTCATCCCAATCCTTATTATGTTCAATGGCTAGGAAAGACAAAGGAATCAAGGTAACAAAGCAAACCCTCATCATATTTTCTAATTGTAATTACCATGATGATGCTCTATGTGATATTTTTGCCTATGAATGCATGTGGTATTTTGCTAGGTAGACCATGGAATTATGATAGATAGTTATTCATAATGGCGTTGCTAATGAGCATTTTGTTCTACATGGAAAAACCAAGCATAAACTTAAACGTTCAAAATATGATGACCTTAGCATGAGTGATCCACCTTCTAAAAAGAACCTGTTTTTACATGAAATGCTATGATTACTTGTATAGAAAATGGTTTGCTAAGATTAAAAATGATAACTCTAAGCTTACTAGACTACTTCCATCTAAACTCAATTTAATGATGGGTTCCCAAATGATCTTCCATCTAGACTACCACCTATAAGAGGTATAAGGCATGCTATTGATTTAATCCCTATAATACCTTTACCTAATAAACCAGCCTAACAAGGAAATCAAGAGGAATCTGGAACTTCAAAAATAAATACAAGCATTAGTAGATAGGGGTATGTTAGAGAGAGTATGAGTCCCTATTGTGTTCCGGCCCTACTTGTCCCTAAAAAGTGTGGAAATTGGCATGTGTGTATAGATTCAAGAGTTGTCAATAATATAATCATAAAATACGCATTAGAGAAGGTGATGAATGGAACACGACCTTTAAAATGAAATATGATGTTTATGAATGGATAGTCATGCCATTTGGGTTGTGTAATTTACCTAGCTCCTTCATGAGATTAATGAATGAGGTTCTTTGTCTTTTTCTTGACAAATTTATAGTCTACTTGGTTGATATTCATGTGTATAATGAAAATAAACATGATTTGGAAGGTTAAGGGATACAAAACATTATGGGAAATTATACAATTGTGATTTCATGCTTCCTATTGTTTTTCTTTTTAGGTTATATTGTGATTAGAGAAGATATTAAGGTTGATCCCTCCAAAATTAAATATATTAGCTGAAGTGAGAAGTTTTCATAGATTAGCTGATGCAGACACATATCATGATCCTCTTGATAATGATGAATTAGTTGATGTAAGAGCATCCCCGTCACAATACTTTTCATTAACTACTCTTCATCCCAAATTATAAGACCCAAAAATTATTCTAAATTGGGAAGGATACTAAGCTACACTTCTCCATTTTTATGTCCTAGCTTAAATTTGAGCCAACCATGCAGCCACGACCCACCCCCAACCACACCTATTTCATGGCTTACTTTTTAAGCCATCACTCATAGCCCTATCTTCCACCACAACCACCTACAGAAAACTTTAATTAGGGACTACTCCAATGTTGACCTACAAGAAAAAGGGTAGAGAAGAGTTTGTAAATGGAAGGCCTAAAAGTGCAGGATTGTGGGAGAATTTTGAGGTTTAGTTAGTTACTTTTTTGTACTTTTGACAGCCCTTGTTGTAGGTTGAGTCTGCTTGTTTAATCAAGTAATAGCTAGTATTAGAGTAGATTTCTTTCACTCTCTCCCCAAGTCAACTATGTGGATGGGTTGAGCAGTAAACACACATTCAAGGGTGGGGAAATATTTGGCCGGATAGAATTAAACTAAGATAGTTGCATAGATAGGTAATTGTATAGATAAGTCCTAACTAGCTTGTCTATTTAGTTGGGCATATTTATATTTGTAACTAAAGGTTTGCACATCTATATAAGTGTAAGAAATGGTAGTAATAAGGAAGCTTTTGATATGCCCACACCTGCTCTTTTTCTAGTGAGACTTACCTCCTTGGCTTGTGCATGTCTTGGTTGAATTTTGTGAAAAATTCTTGTCTCTTTTCCTCAAGTGTTGCATTACTTAGGTTGTAGATTCAAGTGTGTGTTCTAACGGTTACTTACATCATACATTTCTCTCTTCATCTCCCCCTTTTCCATTTTTATTTTCGGTGATCATTTGCAGCCACCTTCTTGATTTCCTCAGTTTTATCCAATTTGTATCCATCTTGCACAAGTAGAATTCTTAATAATGGTGCCATCTTAGAAGTTTCTTGCAATATTTCTACTATTAATTCTAAAGAAAATTTAATATGATCTTGTAGGTATGTTACATATTTGTAAGAGGAAGATACTTAATGTGTTAAGCCTTTTAAGACATGTTTGTGTACAAGGCATACAAACATTCAAAGCTATAGCATACATGAATGACAAGACAATAAGCATGCAAATACCTCATTATTTGTAGCACTTGTTGTAAACCCTAGATATCATGTATAATTATCTTCCATTAAGCATATGCCAACTTGTTTAGCATATGCATTGCCCATCCACTACCCTACAATATTGAACCATTCAATCTTTAATGAAAGGCTTAGTGTGTCTAAGTTTATTTTTGGCACCTTTAATGAGAAGAATAACCATGTAGGTGAGTTTGTGTCAAACGTTTTTACACATGATTTTTGGTGAAAAATTAAGTGTATCAAAACCCAACTATCACAACTTTGAAAGGAATCCCTGTGTGTGGTTGAACAATAATAGCTTTTGGATTCGTTATTTTCTTTCTCTAATCATTCTCACTATGGGACATGACACATTTTCTTTAAAAAAAGACTTAAACCATATGTGTGGTTTTGTGTGGCTAGACCGAAAGTGATACCTTGCACCAATGTTTGGTTGTTTTCTTTTGATCGGTTTGCAAATGCTACTAACTCACATCTTTCGGATGCACACAAAAGGAAGCCTATGATGAACTTTGTTCTTTGACCACTCCAACCCCTTAAAGATCAACCATTTGAAAAGATAAATTACATCTTCAACAACCAAAGGAGAATGATGCGAGAGCATCCAACTACACATCAAAATTTCTAACATATTTATTGATGGATTTTGTTCCCATTTCAACTCATTTTAAGAAGCATTATATAAGATATTTTAGGCTAACAAAAAAAGAGAAAAAAAACAGCCTATTCACAAAAAGGATGAACGATTCAAAGCCAGTTATCTTAAAGGAATTACACAAATGCAACCAATTATTTCACTAAGTATGATAACCTCCAACCACGTGATGGCTCCAATATGTCTCATCAATTCAGCTAGGAGGGGGCAAATGCAAGCCACGTGATGCATATGCTAAACAACTTGGCGCATGCTTAATGGAAGATGGTCGGTTTTGAGATAATTGACCTCTAAAAGTTAAAAAGAGAAGGGGTGATAAGCAGGATAGTATTTGATCTAAGTTTGTGCCAGAAAAGATCAAATACTTACAATTACCACTCGAGGTTTCAAAACAAAGTTTTCACTCAATTTCTAAAGGAGAAAGAGGAGAACTCAAAAATTTTGATTTCTAATTGGAGGGGATAGTATTTCCCATTGTATTGAGGCTACCCATATTTATAGTGGTACACAAATTTCATTCTATCCTTCTCTTTATCTTCTCCTTCTTATGTTTCTCCACCTTAGTGGCTAGATGAAAAAAGCTTATCTAAGGTGTAGTACTAGTGTAACTCCACCTTGCATGCATATGTCACTCCTTAATCCTCCAAGCAAACGTGACATTGTGTATTCTTCAACACTCATTGATCTTTGCCTCGAAGAGGACATCTTGTTGTAGAGGTCTTGAGTTTTGGCTGATAGTAAAAAACTTTTCCATTAAAGCTTCTTCATCTTCAGACAAGATTTCACCTTAGGCTTCCTTTTCTTTTTCCTTTGATGAGTAAGGCTTTCCCACCACAAGGAGGTGCCCCTTGAGCTTAAGCATTGCAATCCTAAAGCTCTTATCATCATTATAGCCTTTTACATCAAATATGCTAGAGCACCTCAATTCCAACTTTAGAAAATCTTCTACGTTATGTGATCCATCAATCTCCTTTCATATCACTTATTCTAGATCTGACCACCTCACATTGGTGAAATTAGGATATTCTTCTCTATAGTGGGAAGTATTTGGGCGTGGGGTGTTAGGGTTTTGCATGACATTTTCCAAAATGCCAAAAACTGTTCTCATGCAATTTTGAAGGCTTTCAATGGTATGATCTCTTCTCAAGTTTGTGCCTCTTCTTAGCTCAAGACTTGTGGGATTTGTTCATCACCCATATTTCCTTGGATTTGAAGAAGAAAATAATAGAGAAAGAGGATGTGTTTGATTAGGAGAGGTTATGTGGGGTTCAAATAATCATGGTGGGTGGCTAGAATTTTTTTGGGAAGTGTTTGGGTTTAAATGGGGTAAAGAGAGAGAAGCAAAGATGAAAATTATCCCAAATCTTTAAGCATTGATACTAATTTGATGCATATATTAAACAAGTTGGCATATGCTTAATGGAAGATGATGGCTTTTGGGTTTATTGACCACCAAAAGTTAAATAGGATGACAAGTAGGATAGTATTTGATCTAAGGTAGAGCCAAAAATCAAACACTCAAAATTACCACTCAAGGTTTCAACACTTGAGATAAAAATTGTGGGATTTTACACTCAAAACAACGCTTTCACTCAACTTTGTAGAGGGGAAAGAGGGAAGCTCGAAAATTCTAATGCCTAATTGGCAGTGGTAGTATGTCCCATTGAGTTGAGGCTACCTATATTTATAGCAGCAGCCATTTGTACAAAAAGTTCATTCTGCCCTTTCCTTTATTTACTTAATACAAGTTAACTTGGAGTTGAATAGTAACTAGATTAGGTTCAAGACATTGAGTGTGTTATCTCCTTATTTTAGACACCCATACCTCTATATGGCTGACTATACATGTTGATTTATCAAAGTACAATTAACCACTCACTTCCCATACTGATGCAGGAGCATTTCATAATAATATTTCACTAATTAATTTTTTAAGTTAGGGGATCACAAAAAATTCTTAACTTGGATTAAATTAATTTGCATAATATGATAAATAAGTTGAAGTACCAGCCCGTGTGATATGTAACACCCACACAAATTCCACTCAACAAAGGTGGATGATGATGTTTGTGTGGTATGATGGTGGACGAATAAGGATAGGATAAAATGCAACAAATTTAACACTTAAACACCTCACAAAGATGATGTTTAAATGGATCTCAAAGAGAACTCACAAAGATGAACCCTTTGATATGAATCAAATGAAGAAAACACAACGAATCTTCATAGGATTCAAAACCAAAGAAAAGGAACACACAAAGAATCCTTAACAATGGCCACTTTCAACTTACATAGAATTGGAAGGTTTCAACTCTCTCAAAGGAGATGATTTTTATTCAAAACTCAAAATCTGAATTTTACACATGAGAAGACCCTTATTTAATTACGGCTAATTACAACCTATAATTACACTTGATTGATATGGCAATACATCATATCAAAATCGTTGCCTTATGAGCTAGTTAGTTATGTAAAATAAGAACCTTAACAAATAAAGCCCTAATTTCCATTACTCCACATGTGGCGCTTGTTCTAGCAGATTCCATGTGTCAAGCTGACATGGAATAAAGTCCAAAATGTCATCAAAACATAGGTTGACTCATCCAATAGCTGCCATGTCATTAAGGTCTTGTTTGGTTGCTTGAAATTGCATAAAACGTAACTTATGCTTTAAAATTCAAGAAAGTGTCTTGTTTAACTTTGGCACTTTCAAGAACTCAAAGAAACTCCTTAATCGTGTCTCATTACCATGTTTGGAAGTAAATAAGGCCATGCTCCTGCATCAATCTCCCCCTCTTAAAGAATTTGTCATCAAATTCACAACTTTGATGAGGAATAACAAACACCAAAGGACATATTCTTCAAGGTGATACTTGTACTTGAATTCTTTTCATATCTCCTTCACATTAAAGTTATCTTTGAAAATCCTCCAATGCCTCTTAAGCCTTGACATTAGATCTTCATATGCGTACATCAATGAACATAAACCAAATGCATGGGATGCATTATGGTTCATTTGCTTCTTCACATCACATATGTCTTCATGCTCAAACTCACCATTTTTTTCTTCAATTTGCTTCAAATTGATGATGTAAAAACTTGGTTGCCCTTCTTCTGCTTCCATGGTAGGAATATCGTGATTGTCTTCATCATCACATACTCGATTTTCTTCCTCATTCACGCTTTCCTTTTCTTCCCTTTTAATCTCCTCAATTTCTCTTAAGGTCATAACTCTTTGATTAGGATACTCTTTAGCATAATGACCATAACCTCTAAATTTAAAACATTGTCTATTTTTACTTTCAATATCCTTAACTTTATACTTCTCCATGCGTGGCTTAAAATCTTTTTCTTCCATGATAATTCTCGAGTTTTATGGCATAAAATTCGAAGATGATGATGCTTCATTCGACAAGGAAGAGGAAGGTTTGGAGAATACCTTAGGCTTTTTGAGTTGCCTTTCAAAATTTATAGGAAGCTTGATCATATCTTCAAGTGTGTCATATAGAGAAACTTCAACTTTATCTCTAATGTTGAAATTCAATCCTCCATGATATCTTGCACAAGTTTGTTCTTTCCTCCCTTCTACATCACATATCAAGGATAACTTTTCAAAGTTCCTTGCATATTCTTCCATACTTGAATTCCCTTGCTTCAATGTCATCATTTTAATGAAGTTGTCTTGCTCAAATTCTCTTGGGATGAATTTTCTCTTCATGTGCCTTTTCAATTTCTCCCATGACTTGATCTTTGGCTTGCCATCTCTTTCCCTTGATCTCTTGAGATTATCAAACCAAATTTTTGTAAAATTTTGAAGTTTAAGAGTAGCCAACTTATATCTCATATGATCATTAAGTTTAAATTCAAAGATGGATTCCATGGTGTGCATCCAATCTATGAATGTCTCTGCATCTAACTCTCCATAAAATTATGGAAAATCAACCTTCAAACCCTTATCTTCATCATACTCTTGCCTTCTTCTTGTTCGACTATGTGTTCTTGAAGATGGACTTGAATCTTCTTCAACATATTCAAGTTTGTTATTCAAATGACCTCCTCTTGATTCAATGGCTCTCCTCACCATGCCTTCAACCCTATCATTTTGTTCTTCCATCCTACTCTCCATTTTTACTTTAAGCTTTTGAAATTGAACGTTGATGGCATCAAGGTGTATGCTAGGGTCAAGCATATCACTCAAGGAGAAATTTTTTTATGCTTGTGTAATCTCACAACACTCAAAAGAATGGAATGTATCAATGTATATGTGTGTGGGGGGGGCTGCTTAAAACCGTTGAAAGGAGTAGATTAAGCGGAGTGTTATTAGCTCTTTCAAATGGGTATTTAATCCCATTAAGAAGAGAGGCAAAAGGGAGGTAAAAGGGGGGCATCACTTTGATTGTTAGCTGTTATAGCTGAACAGTTTTGGGGCTACTATTCAGCCAAACCGTTGGCTTTCTTTTGCTGTATGATATTGCCTATAAACACAAGTTTGAAGAGAGGATTAATGATTCTAATTTATTCACAATATACCTTATGGTTTTCTCTTTGCTTTGAGTTTGTCTTAAGTTAAAGATTATTTCCTTAAAGCTTTGAGTTTGTCTTGAGTTCTTAACCTAAGATCCTAGAATTTTGAGTGTGTTCTTGAGTTTTGGTTCATTTTTGTTATTTCATTGCTAAATTACGTTTCTGTCCAAATTTGAGTATTTTTTCTTGAGAATAAAATTAACTTTGTGATCTAAGAGGGTGTTTTGAGAATTACATCATCTGATATCAGAGCTTTGGCGTGGAGGTTCAAGAAAGATCGTGTTTTTGTTGAGAAAGAAAACCGCTGAAATTCATCTGATTTTTCAGTCAACTTTGAAGAGCGATATATTAGCCCTCAAAACTAAAAATCAAGTGATTCTTTTTCTGAATCTGGGTATTTTTCTATGTATAATACTCATATTTAATTTCAGAATTTTTGGAAACTTTTTTCTATTAAACTGGGCAGGTTTCCGTGAACTGCACAAACATGAAGCAAATCTAGTGCATCAGATTCAACCGAAGATTTCTCCTTCATCTCGACAGCTTTTGAGGAGTTTCTTTTTTTGAAATTGCTTAAATTTCCCTGAATTTTGACAATCTGTAAGCCTTTTCAAAATTGCTTAAATTGCTTAAATCCAGTGCATCAGATTCAACCAAAGATTCTCAAGGCCATTTTCATTTTCGTTCAGTTTCGGCTGAATATGTATTGTACATGCAAAATAGTAAAAAGTCATGGTTGGTGGTGAGGAGTTTGCTAAGATGTTACAGGTTATCACTCAAAATTAGAGAAAATGGAGGAAAAATAAGAGGAGGATAAGGCGATCCAAAACACTAGAATGGATGCAATAGCCGAAATGGTTTTGAAAGCCACTAGGAAACTAAATGAGTTGGAGAATGAGGAAGAAAGTAGCGGTAGCAATCTTAGACAATTTGAGAAAGATAGGGGATTAAAGATTGACTTGCTTGAATTTGATGGGGGCATGATAGTGAGGCTTTTCTAGATTGGGTAACACAAATAGAAACTATCTTTGAGTATAAGGGGTTTCATGATAGAAGGAGGTTCAAACTGGCTGTCCTCAAACCCACTAAACTCCCTCGCTACCCCTATGGTATGAAAACCTCAAGGCAAATAGGAGGAGAGAGGGGAAAGAAAGAATAGAATCATGAGATAAGTTGAAAAAAAAAAGATGAGGGATAAATGGGTGAATAAGGAGTACAAGATGAGCAATACCTAAAATTGACCCATCTTTCCCAAGAAAACATGATCGTGGAAGATTACATTAAAGAGTTTTGAGAAGTTGTGTTTGGGTTGTGATTTGCAAGAAAAGGAGACCTTCAAAATTGCTCTGTTGAGGGTCTTTCTAAGGAGATTAATCAAAAGGTGGAGGTAACTCACTACACCACTTTTAGTGATGTTTGTAAACTGGCTATTACATATGAGGCTCAATTTAAAGAGGAGAAGCCCAAAAATACTCCTTTCAAGGGAAGCCCAAAATTACTTCTTTCAAAAGTCCCATGAAATTCACCCCATCTTACTCTAAGGGGACTACGTTTCAAAACAAGTCAGGAGGTACTTTTCAAAACAAATCTTTCTCTTCCAGTTCAAAATTTGATAAAGGGAAGGACAAGGCTGTAATTTCACCTAGTGACCTTTGATGCAAACCAAGGAGCTGGACTTGTTAATCATACACTTGGGGATGATGCAAATCCTTCACAAGACCCATTATCGCTTCCAAGTGGTCCAATTACAATACTTGGGGATGATGCAAATCCTTCAGAAGACCCATTATCGCTTAAAAGAAAAAATCTGATGATAGCCGCTCAATATGCCATATTTGATGAGGAAAAAAAAAGCTTTATAATTTCATTACTCTAGAAGAAAATAACGAAGAAGAAGAGCTTGATGAGATCCCACCAAAAACCGAGCTTAATATGATGGTGGTTCACAAAATTTTGTTTAGTGAAACAGAAAATGATGAAAGGCAAAGAAGAAATCTGCTCATACTAGGTGCAAGATTGGTGAGAAAACTTGCAATGTGATTGTTGATGGTGGAGCACAAACTGATGTGATCTCTAATGAAGCCGTGAGTAAGTTGAAACTTACTACTAGGGTGTGACGTATTGCCTATGGATATGTGTCACTTGCTACTTGAAAGACCATGACAATTTGATCATAACTTGGAGCATAAGGTAGATCTAATGTTTATATTGTAACAACTAAAGAAGGTAGTAGAGTTAGATTATTGCCTTTACCTCCAAAAGTAGCTAAGAAAGAAAAAGAGAAAGGCAATTATCTAGTAACTTGTAATGAGCTTAAAAGAATAGCGGAAGAAAATGGGGGAGGGTATGGTTTAGTAGTGAGAACCAAAGATGATAATAATACTACTTGTAATAACTCATCCCTGCTAAATGCGTTCACCAATGACTTGCCCAGAGGCCTACCTCGAATTAGACTTGATTCTAGGAGCACCTTTGCCCAATAAGGCTGCCTATAGGTGTAACCTGGAAGAGAGTAAGGAACTTGAGAGGCAAGTGAATGAGTTGATCAAAAGAGGCTATGTGAGGGAGAGCCTTAGTCCTCGCACCGTTCCTACACTGTTAGTACCTAAGAAAGATGGTACTTGGAGGATGTGTGTTGATAGTCGTTCCATGAACAATATAACGATCAAATACCATTTCTCTATGCCTCGTTTGCAAGATATGTTAGATGAGTTGAGTGGTGCCTTAGTCTTTTCCAAAATAGACTTAAGGAGTGGCTACCATCAAATGAGAATTCGAGAGGGGGATGAGTGGAAAACGGCTATAAAAAAAACAAGGGTTGTTTGAGTGGTTGGTGATGCCATTCGGGCTTTGCAATGCACCAAGCTCCTTCATGAAATTGATGAATGAAGTCCTCCATCTTTTTTTGAAGGATTTTATTATTGTTTACTTAGATGACATTCTTGTGTATAGTAAAAACAATGAAGATCATGTAATTCATTTAAGGAGGTTGTTTGAAAAATTGAGGGAGGTGAAGTTGTATGGTAGGCTTGAGAAATGTGTATTCATGACTCCAAGTGATGTATTTTTATGATACATTGTAACAGGAGAGGGGGTTCATGTAGATCCAGAAAAGGTGAAGGCGGTTCAATCTTGGTTGCCTTAAAGTTAGAAGTTTTCATGGACTAGCAGCCTCCTTCTATAGGTGGTTTCATTAAGAACTTCTCAACCATCATGGTTCCAATGTGCACAAAGTTAGAAGTTTTCATGGACTAGCAACCTCCTTCTATAGGTAGTTTTGAGTGGATTGAAGTGGCACAAAAAGCTTTTGAGAAGGTCAAATCTCTCCTTTGCAATGCTCCTACACTTGTGCTCCTTGATTTCAACAAAGTGTTTGAGGTGGAGTGTGATGCGAGTGGGATAGGGATAGGTGTTGTTTTGATACAAGAAAAGAAGCTCATGAGTTATTTTAGTGAGAAGTTGAATGGGGTAAAGATGAACTATTCCACTTATGAGCGTGAGTTTTATCCTATAGTTAGAGCGCTTGATCATTGGTCTCACTACCTTAGACCAAAATCATTTGTTCTTCGTTCTGATCATGAGGCTCTAAAATTCATACATGGGCAGCAAAAGCTTAACAAGAGGCATGCTAAATGGGTGGAGTTTCTCCAATCATTTACTTTTAGTTCCAAGTACAAAGATGGCAAGATTAATGTTGTGGCCGACGCATTGTCATGTTGAAACTACTTGCTTTCCATGGCGAATGCTAAGATCTTGGGTTTTGAACAACTCAAGGAGTGTTACAAAGTTGATCCCAACTTTGAGTGAGATGGGAAGTCCTACTAAGGATATTGTGTGGCAAGATGGTTAACTCTTTAAGGGTAACTAGTTGTGCGCTCCGAAGAGTGGAGTAAGGGAGTTGTTGGTGAGAGAAGTCCATAGTGGGGGATTGGCCATACATTTTGGATCCAAAAGACCCTTGATATTTTAGGTGAGCACTTCTATTGGCCTAGAATGATCAAGGATGTTACTCATGTTGTTAAGAGATGTGCTACTTGTCAAAGTCTAAGGGTCTCTACACTCCATTGCTAGTTCTGGATGCTCCATGGGAAAGTGTCAGTATAGATTTCATTGTGGGTTTGCCAAAGACGCAAAGGGGAAAGGATAGCATCATGGTAGTAGTAGATAGATTCTCTAAAATGGCAAACTTTGTAGCTTGTAAGAAAACTGATGATGCCTTGAAAATCGACGAACTATACTTCACGGAAATTGTCAAACTCCATGGCATTCCTCGAAGTATAGTATCTAATAGGGACTCCAAATTCCTTATTCACTTTTGGTGGACCCTATGGAAGCTTGAGGGTACCAAGCTGCTATTTAGTACCTCTCATAATCCTCAAACTGATGGGCAAACCGAGGTTACTAATAGGACTTTGGGTACTTTGTTGCATGGACTTGTAAGCAAAACGCAAAAGGATTGGGACATGAAATTAGCCCATGTGGAATTTACTTACAATAGGGTTCATTCATTGACTACTTCTCGCTCTCCTTTTGAAGTAGTTTATGGAGTGAATCCTTTTGTTCCTTTTTGATCTCATTCCTTTGGCTAAGGGGGGGAATGGTGGAAAAGGATGCTAAAAAGAGGGTTGAAACCTTTCAAAAAACCTGTGAGCAAGTGAAGAAAAGAATTCAGGAGATGAATAAGAAATACCAAGAGCGAGCCAATAAAAACCGCAAACAACCTATTTTTTAACCGGGGGACTTGGTATGGTTGCATTTGAGGAAGGAGAGGTTTCCTAAGCTCCGCAAAACAAACTTATGCCTTATTCTGATGGCCTTTATAAAGTCCTTGAGAGGATCAATGATAGTGCATATAATATTGAACTTCCAGATGTTTTGATGGGAGTTAGTGCCACTTTCAATGTGGTTGATTTGTCTCCTTATTTCGATGATTCGAGTTTGAAGGCAAACTCTTTTGAAGAAAGGGGGAATGATCCAAAGTCAAACTTGGCCCATGGAGCTGTGGCACATGTTTTGGAAGCCCTTGGTTTTGCCTTATGCGGCAAAGAACAAGCAAGTAGAAGCCCAAGGAGAGCCGTGGTTATTTTAGTCTTGTTTAGTTTTATTTTTCAGGTTTTTTATTATAAAAAATAATGTAGCAGCTAGTGTGTGTGGGGGCTGCTTAAAACCGTTGGAAGGAGTAGATTAAGGGGAGTGTTATTAGATCTTTAAAATGGGTATTTAATCCCATTAAGAAGAGAGGCAAAAGGGGCGCTAGATTAAGGAATTGCGGTTGTTTCATTTCTATTCATTAAGGAGCATTTAATGCCTTAATACCATGGGTTTTTCATCTCTTTGATTCTTAGATGTTATAACTAAACGATTTTGGGGCTATTATTCAGCCAAACCATTGGCTTTCTTTATCTGTATGATATTGCTTATAAATACAAGTTTGAAGAGAGGAATAATGATTCCTAATTATTCACAATATACCTTATGGTTTTCTCTTTACTTTGAATTTATCTCAACTTAAAAATTATTTCCTTATAGCTTTGAGTTTGTCTTGATTTCTTACCTAAGATCCAAAACTTTGAGTGTGTTCTTGAGTTTTGGTTCATTTTTGTTATTTCATTGCTAAATTACGTTTCTGCCCAAATTTGAGTATTCGTTCTTGAGACTAAAATTAACTTGATGATCTAAGAGGGTGTTTTGAGAATTGCATCAAATTCAAAGCCTCGGAAAGTGATTTACCTTAAGGAATAATCAGGCTTTGATACCAAATTTGATGTGTAACACCCACACTAATTCCATTCAACAAAGGTAATGGATGATGATGTTCTTGTGGTATGATGGTGGACAAATAAGGATAGGATAAAGTGCAACAAATGTAACACTTAAACACCTTACAAAGATGTTATTTAAATGGATCTCAAAGAGAACTCACAAAGATGAACCCTTTGATATGAATCAAATGAAGAAAACACAAAGAATCTTCATAGGATTCAAAACCAAAGAAAAGGAACACACAAAGAATCCTCTACAGTGGCCACTTTCAACTCAAATAGAATTGGAAGGTGATGCAAGAGCATGACCTTATTCATTTCCAAACATGGTTTTGAGATATGTTTGAGGAGTTTCTTTGAGTTCTTGGAAGTTCTAAAGTCAAACAAGACACTTTCTTGAATTTCAAAGCATAAGTTGGCATTTTATGCAATTTCAAGCAACCAAACAAGACCTTAATGACATGGCGGCTATGGGATGAGACAACCTGTGTTTTGATGACATGTTGGACGTTATGCCACGTCATCATGACATGGGGAAGATTTTGGAATAAGCGCCACACGTGGAGTAATGCAAACTAGGGTTTTCTTTGTTAAGGTTGTGATTTTATAGCTTATAAGGCAATGATTTTTATATGATGTATTGCCATATCATTTGAGTGTAATTACAAGTTGTAATTAGCTGTAATTGACAGCTGGAAGTCAATTTTATGGCTTATAAATAAGGATCTCTCATGTGTAAAAAGGTGTGTTGAGTTTGAGTAAAAATCGTCTCTTTGTAAGATTAAACCTTCCAATTCTATGTAAGTTGAAAGTGGTCATTGTTAAGGACTCTTTGTGTGTTCCTTTTCTTTGGTTTTGAATCCTATGAAGATTCTTTGTGTTTTCTTCATTTGATTTGTATCAAAGGGTTCATCTTTTTGAGTTCTCTTTGAGATCCATTTAAACATCATCTTTGTGATGTGTTTAAGTGTTACATTTGTTGCATTTTATCCTACCTTTATTTGTCCATCATCATACTACACGAACATCATCATCCATCACCTTTCTTGAGTGGAATTTGTGTGGGTGTTACATATCAGAAGGTTTAAACTCTCTCAAGGGAGATGATTTTTATTCAAAACTCAAACTCTCTCTGAATTTATACATGAGAAGACCTTATTTATAGGCCACAACCCCCACGCCAACTCATACCAAAATCGTAGGATATTTCCCAATCAAGCCATATCCTAACTAACCTTATCCACTTCTAACTAACTAACTAATATGACACAAGGTATTTATTAATTATAGCCCATAAAATTGACTTTCCAGCTGTTAATTACAGCTAATTAAAACCTGTAATTACACTTAAATTACATGGCAATACATCATATAAAAATCATTGCCTTATGAGCTATTTCGTTACATTAAATAACAACCTTAACAAAAAAAAAAAAACCCTAATTTGCATTACTCTGTGTGTGGGGCTTGTTCCAGCAGCCTTCATGTATCATGCTAACGTGGCATAATGTCCATCATGTCATTAAAACATAGGTTCACTCGTCCCATAGCTGCCATGTCTTTAAGGTCTTGTTTGGTTGCTCAAAATTACATAAAACGCAACTTATGCTTTGAAATTCAAGAAAGTGTCTTGTTTGACTTTGGCACTTCCAACTACTCAAATAAACTCCTCAACCATGTCTCAAAACCATGTTTGGAAGTAAATAAGGCCATGTTCCTGCATCACCGTGCATGAATTGTAACACCCCAAAATTTACATATTTTTTTTTCTTATAGCTTAAACCGTAAATTCTGGAAATGTTACCGCCACACTTAGTACCAGACCGGCTCACTCCTACCGTTCCAATACTAAGTGCTAAGGCTAAAGAAACAACTCAGTAAGCATTAATGGATAATCCAAATTCAAAGATACGGAAATCAGGTACGCACAATTCTTTATTCAATTCCGAAAACGAGGGTAGTTTTTTTTTTCTAGGAAAGAGAAACAACTACAATAATGAAGTAGTTTCGAAAGTACTATTTATAAATAGATAAGATAGTAATAATAGTTTAAAGGAAGGCCGGCCACATCACTCTGATAATCGATCCATCCCGATCATCACTTGTCCCCACTTGATGTCCCATAGACATCTATAGCATCATAATACATATCTCCTACCTGCAAGAAATCAGATGGGCCTTCTACTCGTTGGAATGAGCAGCACCCATGAAACGGGTGATCAGTACGCTACGTACTGAATAAGGTAACCGAGCACTAAGGCCAACACATAACATATAAATCATGCAGACATAGAGGAGTACAATCATAAGTACATAGGATCAACCCGGTAAAAGTACAAGGCCCATTCATAGTCTGGATTTATTACTTATTTAATCTATGATTAGATTTCATTTCATACCATGCCTTTTTATCAATTCCATGCGAGCACAGGAGCACCCCACTATTATAACCGGTGGGCCGGTCACACATAGGGCATCATGCCCTAACCACTATTATTACCGGTGGATCGGTCACACATATAGGGTAGAAACCCTAACCACTATTCCTAACCGGTGGATCGGCTCGGCTCCGGCTCGCATGATGTTCCACTGTAAGTAATTAATGTCTTTTACTTAACAAAACTTTGGTTTATTTTCATTGAGATCGGGAACCCCCACTATTATAACCGGTGGGCCGGTCACAATAGGACATCATGTCCTAACCACTATTATTACCGGTGGATCGGTCACAATAGGGTAAAACCCTAACCACTATTTTAACCGGTGGATCGGTCGCATATAGGGTAAAACCCTAACCACTATTCCTGACCGGTGGATCGGCTGGTCCCGTCTCAATATCTTCCTCTTTAAGTGAATAGTATCTTAAGTATCTTATTCACAAGTTTGACTCAGACACGCATGACTGGCTTCTACTTTCCTCATCTTCCAATCCCAGTTAACCACCACCATTAACATTAATCCTGACCTTTCCTAACTCTCATGAGAACTCTACCTCCACCTAAGCCCTACTCCATGCAAACCCTAGCTTCATGTAAACCCTGCTCCCATGCAAACCCTATATTCACGTAAACCCTACGCCCATGCAAACCCTATATTCACGTAACCCTACACCCATGCAAATCTTAACTTCCATGCAATAGTAGCACCACCATGCAAAACCCAAGCATCATGCAACTCATACAAACCCTAACACCGTACAACCCATGCAAAACCCTAACACCGTACAATATATTCATTCCATGCAAAAAATCCAACTCCCATGAACTCCCCAATATTATTTTGTAAGTCCATCATGCATGTCTCGAGCCATATCACATTATATTAGTAATATATTTATACACATCATTCTCATGCCACAATCATTTAACGAAACACACCTCAACTTCCATACAAGCTACATTCATAACAATTACATAATAGTTACATGAAATACATGATAGATCATCTCACAAGGCATGCATGGCATATAAATCATATATAACACAAATGGCCTTAGCACCCCTTACCTAAAATGTCGTCGGTCTTGTAGCAAGTTCCTATACCACTTGAGGGCTTTGGTTAGGCTCACCTACTATGGGAAAAATACTAGGATTAGGTTTTCTCTTAAGAATGCTATCATTTCTAACTTATCCCAAGACCTTATTTTTAATTAAAAAATTATTATATTAGAATTGACTCTACAAAATACTAGTAGAATATTAATAATAAAACCAAGGCATTTCAAAATAAAAAGGTGATATAAGGGTTTCTGCCCTTCACCAAAATAACATGAGTAAAGATAATAATAATAATAATAATAATAATTCTATAATAACTTAAATATTATAAATAAATATAATATCAATAATAATAATAATAATAATAATAATAACCATAACAATAATATCTAGGCTTTAAATTTTAAAGTGGGGTTTCGACCCTACTTATAACTAATGACCTATTATTCATTAATATTAATAATAAAATTAATGACATATATACTAATATTGAAATAATAAAGATAATGATAATATTATTATTAATGGTTATAAGAACAATAGGAATAATAATACTAAAATACATAAGTGCGAATATTAATATAACAATAGGGTCTCGTATTTTCCAGAATAAATAATAACATAATAATAATAATTATTCTAATAATTATAATATATTAATAATAATAATAATAACGATAATAATCATATAATAATTCAATTAATAACTTAAAATTCGAAACTAACAATAAAATTATTTTATTACTACTTCCTACCCTGCAAATAAAATTTAGTATAACTATTATATTAAATAATAATATTATTGTTAGAAAAGAAATAATTATTATAATCCACTAAATACAAATAACTAAAATAAAAACAGAATAATTTACAATAAATAGGGAAAAAGGGTTAAGATGGTCTAGGGTTTCACCTTGAGTTGGCAGGAAGTGGCGGCACCGGCGGTGGTGCACGGCGGTGGCCGGAAAATGGGTCTAAGAGTGAAAAGATGAAGCACAAGAGAGGAATAGCAAGGGAAAAATTAGAATAAGGTTATGGTTCGGTAGAGGAGGATTATATGGAGTTTTTGGGTGGTTCAGATGGCAGTGGAAGTGGCGGAAACGGCGGCGGACGGCGACTTAAGGGTTTCGGGATAAAAATTCAGGCGAGACAGGCAGTCAATTTGGCACGGCTATGGAGGTTCGTGCAAGAACAATCGAGAGGTGAAAATGGTTTAGTTAATTAGAGTGACTTTCAGGGAAGAAAATGAAATGTTTCGGTGGCGCTGAGGTTGGCTAACGGTGGAGAAATCAGCGTCTAAAGTCTCGGTGGTGGCAGCCTTCGTCGAGGGTTTTCAGGGAAGAAAATCTTCCACAACTCCTACTACGAGGCTATTTATAGATTGAAGATGGTATAATAGGGTTTTGGGGGTTGGCAGGAAGCTAGAGGGTGCGAGAATTTGGGCAGCCGGCGGCGGAAAACGATCGGGTATCGTTTGGTATATTTCGGAATTTTGCGAGGCTGGGGAGAGGAAACGGGCGAGATTTAACGCCGAATAATTATGCAAATTTATTTCTGGAGTTAAGAGGAAGACAATGAGGCAAGAAACGGCCGGTATTAATCACCGTATCCGGAGATGCCATTGACGGGGTCCAAAGGTGCAGCAGCGTCGACGGAGGAGGAAGGAGGAAGAAGGAAGAAGGAAAGGAGGCGGACCGGTCGGCCGGGGAAAAGAAAAGAAAAGGGGAGAACCGGGCGGTTCGCGCGCCGGTTAGGCCCTCACTTATCGACACGCAGCATCTCGACATTAAATCGTCCAAAACGACGCGTCTGGGAGCACGCAGGAAGAAGGCCAGCGACGCAGGGCCGCGGGAGAAGAAGAAGGAGAAAAAGAAGAGGATTGGGCCGCGCCAGGCCCAATCGGCGGAAGAAGGAGGAAGAAAGAAAAGAAAGAAAAGGAGAAAGGAAAAAGAAAGAGGAAAAAGGAAAAAGGAAGAAAATAAGGAATTGGGTTTAAATAAATTAATTAGAATATTTTGGGTATTTAATATACAATATTTGAATAAAATAATATTTAAATCCCTTTTTAGGCTAAATTAGGATTTTTAAAAGATTTTCCATAAATTCCATTTTAATTAGCAAAACCCCCCTAATTTTATTCCTTTAAATTATTTATAAAACTAATATTAATTTGGAACTATTTTATCCTCCTTATTTTAAATAAAATAATTTATTTTGTTAATTTCTAAAATAAAATCCATAACTAGCTAAAATACCCAAATTACTCCTAATTAAAAATAGTAATAATTTTCTTCTTAATTTGTCCTATTTAATTTCCTTTTATTTTAATCAAATAATTTATATTTAATTAACTATCATAGTAAATTTCATTTAAATATACTATTTAAAATTAGAACTTTTCGGGGCATTTCATTACTACCCCCTTAAAAACAGACTTCGCCCCCGAAGTCTCCTGCGATTATCCTAAGAAAAGGCTAGGAACTCTAAGAATCTGGAGTAAAAATTTATTAACTAAACTTAAATCAACTACCCCCCTTAGGGAGAACCCAGAAAAGAAGAAAAAAAAAATCTAACCTTCCATAAAGAGCTCCGGGTATGCTTCTCGCATCTCTTTTTCTGTCTCCCAAGTAGCTTCTTCGGTTCCATGGCGACTCCATAAGATCTTAACCAGAGGCACCGAACTCGTACGAGTTTTCCTCAACTTAGTGTCGAGAATCCTCACTGGTCGTTCCTCGTAAGTCATCGAATCATCCAGTTCAACCTCATCTGGTTGAATTACGTGCGACGGATCGGCAACATACTTCCTTAGCTGAGAAATGTGGAACACATTATGCACTCGTGCCAACTCTGGAGGAAGAGCCAATCTATAGGCAACTTCGCCCACTCGCTCTAATATCTCATAGGGTCCGATATATCTAGGGCTCAATTTACCCTTCCTTCCGAACCTCTGCACCCCTTTCGTAGGTGAAACCCTTAATAACACCTTGTCTCCAGGTTCAAATTCACCATCTCTACGCCTTTGATCGGCATAACTCTTTTGTCTGCTTTGAGCTTCTTTCATCCGATCCTGGATTTGTCTGACCCGACGAGTCATATCCTCTATTAATTCTGGTCCCAACACGATCGTCTCACTAATGTCGCTCCAACACAAGGGCGTCCTGCACTTCCGTCCATACAATGCTTCGAAGGGAGCCATCCCAATACTGGCATGATAACTGTTATTATATGAAAACTCCACCAGATGCAAGCGTTCCTCCCAACCTCCCTGAAAATCCAACACGCACGCTCTCAACATATCCTCCAGGGTCTGAATGGTCCGCTCTGTTTGCCCGTCTGTGGCAGGATGAAAAGCTGTGCTCATCTTCAGTTTGGTACCTAAAAATTCTTGTAACTTTTGCCAAAAGTGAGATAAGAACCTCGAATCTCGATCGGAAACAATATCCTTAGGGACCCCGTGACGGCTGACCACAAATTTCATATATGCGCTGGCTAACTGCTCCATACTCCAGGTGGACTTCATAGGAATGAATATGGCTGACTTGGTCAATCTATCAACAATAACCCAGATGGTATCACAACCGCTTCGGGTCCTTGGTAATCCACTCACAAAGTCCATAGAAATGGAGTCCCATTTCCACCCCGGCACCTCCAAGGACTGACGTAATCCCGCTGGTCTTCGATGTTCGATCTTAACCTTCTGACACACAAGACACCGAGATACAAACTCGGCTACCTCTCTTTTCATACGTGGCCACCAGTACACCTTTTTGAGATCCTTGTATAACTTCGATCCTCCTGGGTGAACCGAATAGGGAGTCTGATGTCCCTCCTCCATAATACGATGCTTAAGGTCTGGACATCTTTGGGGCACACACCAACGACCCTTGAATCGAATACTGCCGTCCTCATGGACTCTGAACCCCTCGGCTTTGCCTTCCTGCATCTTCTGTCGAATCCTTTCCAACTTGACATCTCCAACCTGGCCGGCTCGGATCTCTTCAAATATAGTCGGAGTGAGCGTCAAGGCATTCATACGAGTTTCGAGATCTCCCTGCTGAATCATCTCAATCTCTAGGTCTGCTAACTCCTTTATTGTCTGATCAGCAATCACACGACATGGCGTAGAATGTACAGTCTTCCTACTGAGAGCATCAGCAACCACATTGGCCTTACCCTCATGGTAGGTCAACTCAATGTCATAATCCTTTACCAGCTCCAACCATCTTCTCTGCCTCAGGTTGAGCTCCTTCTGTGTGAAGATATACTTAAGACTCTTGTGATCTGTAAAGAATTTACACTTCACCCCGTAGAGATAATGCCTCCAAATCTTCAAAGCGAACACAACAGCAGCTAACTCAAGATCATGCGCGGGATAATTCTGCTCATGTTTCTTCAACTGTCGTGAGGCATAAGCTACCACTTTACCCTTCTACATCAGCACACATCCTAAACCATGCTTGGATGCATCGCTATAAACTTCGAACTCCTCGGTCTCCTCGGGTAAAATCAATACTGGTGCAGTGGTCAACCTCTTCTTCAGTTCTCGGAAAGCCTCTTCACAAGCCTCATCCCATTGGAACTTTGTAGTCTTCCTCAAGAGATTAGTCAAAGGTCTGGCTATCTTAGAAAAGTTCTGCACAAATCGTCTATAGTATCCAGCCAAACCTAGAAAACTCCTAATCTCCGATATGTTCGTAGGGGGCTTCCACTCTGTGACTGCTGCAATCTTAGCAGGGTCCACAGCCACTCCTTCCGCCGATACAATGTGACCAAGGAAGGCGACCTCTTGGAGCCAAAACCCGCACTTTGATAGTTTCGCATACAGATGATGCTCTCTTAATGTGCTCAAAATGGTGCGTAGATGTTGCTCGTGCTCCCCATCTCCCCGGGAATATATCAGAATATCATCAATAAAAACCACCACAAACTGGTCGAGGAAGGGTCTGAATATCCTCGTCATTAAGTCCATGAACACTGCCGGGGCATTTGTAAGTCCAAAGGGCATCACCGTAAATTCGTAATGCCCATATCGTGTTCGAAATGCAGTCTTCATGATGTCCGCATCAGCGATCCTCAATTGATGGTACCCGGACCTCAAATCTATCTTGGAAAACACCGTATCTCCCTTCAGCTGGTCAAATAAATCATCAATTCTCGGGAGTGGATATCGATTCTTCACCGTTAAATGGTTCAATCCCCGGTAGTCAATGCAGAGTCGAAGACTACCATCCTTCTTCTTTACAAACAATACCGGCGCTCCCCACGGTGATACGCTTGGTCGGATATACCCATGCTCCAATAGTTCCTCCAACTGAACCTTCAATTCTTTCAATTCCACCGGCGCCATTCTGTAAGGTGCCTTGGAAACAGGCTCAGCTCCCGGCACTAGCTCAATCTTGAAATCAATTTCTCGGACCGGAGGCATGCCTGGTATTTCTTCTGGGAAAACATCCGAAAATTCCTTAACTACCGGAATATTGTCCAAAGATGTTAGATCCTTATTCAGCTCCTTCACACTGCATAAATATAGAGGGCACCCCTTCCGGATTAAAGCATTCAATGCAACCGCTGATACAACCTTAGTGGTCGGCTCAGGTTGAGTCTTCCGATATGAAACCCTAGTACCCTTCGGGCCTCGCAGAATCACCCGCTCCTGGGCACAATCAATAACCGCTTTGTACTTTCCCAACATATCCATGCCTAGGATTACGTCGAATTCTTTTAGATCCATCCCGACCAGATCCACTAGAAAGTCTACCCCTCCTATATCTAAGGCCACGTCGGAAAACCTCCGACTACACTCCATCCTGTCACCCGATGGAAGCATAACAGATAGTTCTATTCTAGTAGATGGTGACAAACCAGCCTTAGTAGCAAAAGCAGAAGAAATGAAAGATAATGTGGCTCCCGAATCAAATAGCACATAAGCTGGCAATGAGTAAATGGTAAACATACCAGTAACAACATCCAACTGTCGGTCTGCCTCCGCCTGACTGATAACGTTCAGGTGCCCTCCTGACTGTCCTCCCTTCTGAGGATGAGGCTTAGGTCCCTGTGGTCTTCCCCCTGTCTCTCGAACTAGGGCACCAGATGGAGCAGGTGCTCTCTGATAATACTGCTGGGACGAGTTCTGTCGATGTTGTTGATACGCCTGTTGCTGGGGCATTAGTGATCCTCCCTGCTGAGATGATCGATTATGATTATGCTGAAATCGAGGTGGCCTCCAACACTCTGTTGCTTTGTGACCCAGCTTCCCACAGTTTAAACAATTAATTAACTTGCCAGCGCAATTCCTTCCTTGATGGACCCGACTACACCTCCTGCAAACTGGTCCTCGTGGGGGTCCTTGATCTCTGTTGTGATCTCTCGGTGGAGGCCTCTTGGAATCTCCAAACCTAGGCTGAGTTCTACTTCCCGAACTCTGTACCTCGGGCTTCCTCTTCCCAAGGATGGCAGCCTGCTCGTGTACCAACGTGTCTGCAATGCAAGCACGCTCATAAAGGGATGCTAAGTCGGTGAAAGGCACTGCACCCATCATACGACGTATGCTGAAGTTCAATCCCTGCTCAAATTGAAACACCACTGTGGACTCGTTGGCGGCAATTCCTGGAGCAAACCGGAGTAGTTCTATGAAGCGGGCATAATATTGGCGGATGGTCATCGGCCCCTGTGTCAGCTGCATAAACTCCCGAAGCTTATCCCTCTTCAGGCTCTCGGGATAGAATCTGGTGCGTAGGGAGGTCTTAAATTCTTCCCAAGTAGCTGGGGAACCTTCTTTGGCACGAAACTCTTCCCACCAAGCGTCTGCTACGCCCCGGAGGAAGAAAGCTGCAATGTAGGGTCGCCGGTCAGCTGGGCAATCCACAGCCTCAAAGGTGCGATCCAGATCGCGGATCCACCCCTCTAAAATCACTGGATTCTCCTCCCCAGAGTATGTCGGAGGATGATGTCCCGTAACCCTCCGAAGCCAATCCTCTCCAGCACTATGGTTTTGCTGGGTGAACTCAAGAAAAGCAGTGACGGCATCCTCTAAACGGTTAATCCTTCCGTTTTTCACCATTTCGCTGCAGTAAAATAAACACTTAGAGACAACTCATTGGTTCAAGAATATTTAGCAAGGTTTTCTACTACTTAGGGAACCCTAATCTACTCTTTTACTCCTCACCGTGGCCGGGATCCAAAAATTTAGAAAAAGAATGGTTTTTCGTTAAGGTGGAAAACTCTTTTCAAAATTCAATAGAAACTTCCAAAATAATTAATTTTTTTTTATAAACGAGCATGGTCAACAAGATCGACCGCTCTGATACCAACTTGTAACACCCCAAAATTTACATATTTTTTTTTTCTTATAGCTTAAACCGTAAATTCTGGAAATGTTACCGCCACACTTAGTACCAGACCGGCTCACTCCTACCGTTCCAATACTAAGTGCTAAGGCTAAAGAAACAACTCAGTAAGCATTAATGGATAATCCAAATTCAAAGATACGGAAATCAGGTACGCACAATTCTTTATTCAATTCCGAAAACGAGGGTAGTTTTTTTTTCTAGGAAAGAGAAACAACTACAATAATGAAGTAGTTTCGAAAGTACTATTTATAAATAGATAAGATAGTAATAATAGTTTAAAGGAAGGCCGGCCACGTCACTCTGATAATCGATCCATCCCGATCATCACTTGTCCCCACTTGATGTCCCATAGACATCTATAGCATCATAATACATATCTCCTACCTGCAAGAAATCAGATGGGCCTTCTACTCGTTGGAATGAGCAGCACCCATGAAACGGGTGATCAGTACGCTACGTACTGAATAAGGTAACCGAGCACTAAGGCCAACACATAACATATAAATCATGCAGACATAGAGGAGTACAATCATAAGTACATAGGATCAACCCGGTAAAAGTACAAGGCCCATTCATAGTCTGGATTTATTACTTATTTAATCTATGATTAGATTTCATTTCATACCATGCCTTTTTATCAATTCCATGCGAGCACAGGAGCACCCCACTATTATAACCGGTGGGCCGGTCACACATAGGGCATCATGCCCTAACCACTATTATTACCGGTGGATCGGTCACACATATAGGGTAGAAACCCTAACCACTATTCCTAACCGGTGGATCGGCTCGGCTCCGGCTCGCATGATGTTCCACTGTAAGTAATTAATGTCTTTTACTTAACAAAACTTTGGTTTATTTTCATTGAGATCGGGAACCCCCACTATTATAACCGGTGGGCCGGTCACAATAGGACATCATGTCCTAACCACTATTATTACCGGTGGATCGGTCACAATAGGGTAAAACCCTAACCACTATTTTAACCGGTGGATCGGTCGCATATAGGGTAAAACCCTAACCACTATTCCTGACCGGTGGATCGGCTGGTCCCGTCTCAATATCTTCCTCTTTAAGTGAATAGTATCTTAAGTATCTTATTCACAAGTTTGACTCAGACACGCATGAATGGCTTCTACTTTCCTCATCTTCCAATCCCAGTTAACCACCACCATTAACATTAATCCTGACCTTTCCTAACTCTCATGAGAACTCTACCTCCACCTAAGCCCTACTCCATGCAAACCCTAGCTTCATGTAAACCCTGCTCCCATGCAAACCCTATATTCACGTAAACCCTACGCCCATGCAAACCCTATATTCACGTAAACCCTACGCCCATGCAAACCCTATATTCACGTAACCCTACACCCATGCAAATCTTAACTTCCATGCAATAGTAGCACCACCATGCAAAACCCAAGCATCATGCAACTCATACAAACCCTAACACCGTACAACCCATGCAAAACCCTAACACCGTACAATATATTCATTCCATGCAAAAAATCCAACTCCCATGAACTCCCCAATATTATTTTGTAAGTCCATCATGCATGTCTCGAGCCATATCACATTATATTAGTAATATATTTATACACATCATTCTCATGCCACAATCATTTAACGAAACACACCTCAACTTCCATACAAGCTGCATTCATAACAATTACATAATAGTTACATGAAATACATGATAGATAATCTCACAAGGCATGCATGGCATATAAATCATATATAACACAAATGGCCTTAGCACCCCTTACCTAAAATGTCGTCGGTCTTGTAGCAAGTTCCTATACCACTTGAGGGCTTTGGTTAGGCTCACCTACTATGGGAAAAATACTAGGATTAGGTTTTCTCTTAAGAATGCTATCATTTCTAACTTATCCCAAGACCTTATTTTTAATTAAAAAATTATTATATTAGAATTGACTCTACAAAATACTAGTAGAATATTAATAATAAAACCAAGGCATTTCAAAATAAAAAGGTGATATAAGGGTTTCTGCCCTTCACCAAAATAACATGAGTAAAGATAATAATAATAATAATAATAATTCTATAATAACTTAAATATTATAAATAAATATAATATCAATAATAATAATAATAATAATAATAACCATAACAATAATATCTAGGCTTTAAATTTTAAAGTGGGGTTTCGACCCTACTTATAACTAATGACCTATTATTCATTAATATTAATAATAAAATTAATGACATATATACTAATATTGAAATAATAAAGATAATGATAATATTATTATTAATGGTTATAAGAACAATAGGAATAATAATACTAAAATACATAAGTGCGAATATTAATATAACAATAGGGTCTCGTATTTTCCAGAATAAATAATAACATAATAATAATAATTATTCTAATAATTATAATATATTAATAATAATAATAATAACGATAATAATCATATAATAATTCAATTAATAACTTAAAATTCGAAACTAACAATAAAATTATTTTATTACTACTTCCTACCCTGCAAATAAAATTTAGTATAACTATTATATTAAATAATAATATTATTGTTAGAAAAGAAATAATTATTATAATCCACTAAATACAAATAACTAAAATAAAAACAGAATAATTTACAATAAATAGGGAAAAAGGGTTAAGATGGTCTAGGGTTTCACCTTGAGTTGGCAGGAAGTGGCGGCACCGGCGGTGGTGCACGGCGGTGGCCGGAAAATGGGTCTAAGAGTGAAAAGATGAAGCACAAGAGAGGAATAGCAAGGGAAAAATTAGAATAAGGTTATGGTTCGGTAGAGGAGGATTATATGGAGTTTTTGGGTGGTTCAGATGGCAGTGGAAGTGGCGGAAACGGCGGCGGACGGCGACTTAAGGGTTTCGGGATAAAAATTCAGGCGAGACAGGCAGTCAATTTGGCACGGCTATGGAGGTTCGTGCAAGAACAATCGAGAGGTGAAAATGGTTTAGTTAATTAGAGTGACTTTCAGGGAAGAAAATGAAATGTTTCGGTGGCGCTGAGGTTGGCTAACGGTGGAGAAATCAGCGTCTAAAGTCTCGGTGGTGGCAGCCTTCGTCGAGGGTTTTCGGGGAAGAAAATCTTCCACAACTCCTACTACGAGGCTATTTATAGATTGAAGATGGTATAATAGGGTTTTGGGGGTTGGCAGGAAGCTAGAGGGTGCGAGAATTTGGGCAGCTGGCGGCGGAAAACGATCGGGTATCGTTTGGTATATTTCGGAATTTCGCGAGGCTGGGGAGAGGAAACGGGCGAGATTTAACGCCGAATAATTATGCAAATTTATTTCTGGAGTTAAGAGGAAGACAATGAGGCAAGAAACGGCCGGTATTAATCACCGTATCCGGAGATGCCATTGACGGGGTCCAAAGGTGCAGCAGCGTCGACGGAGGAGGAAGGAGGAAGAAGGAAGAAGGAAAGGAGGCGGACCGGTCGGCCGGGGAAAAGAAAAGAAAAGGGGAGAACCGGGCGGTTCGCGCGCCGGTTAGGCCCTCACTTATCGACACGCAGCATCTCGACATTAAATCGTCCAAAACGACGCGTCTGGGAGCACGCAGGAAGAAGGCCAGCGACGCTGGGCCGCGGGAGAAGAAGAAGGAGAAAAAGAAGAGGATTGGGCCGCGCCAGGCCCAATCGGCGGAAGAAGGAGGAAGAAAGAAAAGAAAGAAAAGGAGAAAGGAAAAAGAAAGAGGAAAAAGGAAAAAGGAAGAAAATAAGGAATTGGGTTTAAATAAATTAATTAGAATATTTTGGGTATTTAATATACAATATTTGAATAAAATAATATTTAAATCCCTTTTTAGGCTAAATTAGGATTTTTAAAAGATTTTCCATAAATTCCATTTTAATTAGCAAAACCCCCCTAATTTTATTCCTTTAAATTATTTATAAAACTAATATTAATTTGGAACTATTTTATCCTCCTTATTTTAAATAAAATAATTTATTTTGTTAATTTCTAAAATAAAATCCATAACTAGCTAAAATACCCAAATTACTCCTAATTAAAAATAGTAATAATTTTCTTCTTAATTTGTCCTATTTAATTTCCTTTTATTTTAATCAAATAATTTATATTTAATTAACTATCATAGTAAATTTCATTTAAATATACTATTTAAAATTAGAACTTTTCGGGGCATTTCATGAATGGTGGCACACTTAGCCCAAACAAAACCAATTATGGTAGCTCATCCAATCGAAGCCCAACCAACTATGATGGCACATCAAGCCCAATGCTAGCAAGCTATTTTATTGCTATTCCCAAGTATTATGCCACCTAATAATCCAAATCAGCCTAAGCCCAAGGCTGATTTCGAAAATTGAAATAAAAAAGAGAAAAGAAAAAGGAGGACAAGTGGATGGTGGAGTAAGTGAAGAAAGTCAGCCAAGTCAATAAATCAGATTATTTTAATTGGCTAAGCATGGGAGATGATTGATTAGGTATGGGAGATGATTTAGT
Source organism: Tamarix chinensis (assembly GCA_030549775.1). Classification (NCBI taxonomy): domain Eukaryota; kingdom Viridiplantae; phylum Streptophyta; class Magnoliopsida; order Caryophyllales; family Tamaricaceae; genus Tamarix; species Tamarix chinensis. The sequence goes on from CM060172.1 coordinate 37,129,099, forward strand.
GACTTGTACTTTTATTTATTACCTACCTTTTCAACATGTAAGGAGGTCCGTGATATGGTATGGCTGTCAATATACCACACATAGGCTGACCTCATTTTAGTTCTCATCCAACTAGTTGATAGCTTATATTAGATAACTGGATGGTAAAGAATGGTTGGAATGTAACTAGGTAGGTAAAGGGGATAGGTATAATGGAATTTTTGTAACCATGGCTGCCACTATAAATATGGGTGGCCTCAACACAATGCAACACAATACCCCCTTGAATTATAAATCAGATTTTCGAGCTACCTATGTCCCCCCTCTATAAAGTTGAGTGAAAATTTTGTTTTGAGAGAAAAAATCTCATAACCTTTTATATCAAGTGTTGAAACCTTGAGTGGTAGATGTGAGTGTTTGGTCTTTGGCTAGTGGCTACCTCAGATCAAATATTATCCTACTCCTCATCTCTTTTCTCCATTTTAACTTTCGGTGGTCAATTATCCCTTAATCCACCATCTTCCATTAAGCATGTGCCAACTTGTTTAGCATATGCATCAAATTGGTATTAAAGCTTAAGGTTGATAATTTGGGATAATTTTTGTCTCCTCTTTTCCTTCTTTACCCCATCTAGGCCTAAACACATCATCTTTCTTTGTTGATTTCTTCTTCAAACAAAAGCAACTATGGTTGATGAACAAATTCCAAGAGGCTTGATGATGTAATTCTCAAAACACCCTCTTAGATCATAACTTTAATTTTAGTCTCAAGAAGGAATACTCAAATTTGAACAGAAAGTAATTAGCAATAAAATAACGAAAATGAACCATAACTCAAGAACACACTCAAAGTTTTGGGATCTTAGGCAAGAACTCAAGACAAACTCAAAGCTCACCCTAATCTTATAACTTAAGATAAACTCAAAGCTATATTATCTAAGAATTAAAGATATGCCCCCCTTTTAACTCCCCTCATTAAGGCATCAAATGCTTCTTAATGAATAGAAATGAAACAACAGCAATTTCTCAATCTGGTGCACCTTTTGCCTCCCTTCTTAATGGGATTAAATACCCATTTGAAAGAGCTACATTATTTATTATAATAATAAAAACACAAAAATAAAAATAAGTAAGACTAAAATAACCACGGATCTCCTTGGGCTTCTACTTGCTTGGTCTTTACAGAATAAGGCTTTAATTAGATGCCCAAGTAAGGCATATAACAGATTCTAACTTGTGAGCAAATGGGGAAAACCCAAGGGCTTCCAAAACAAGTGCCACAGGTTCATGGGCCAAGTTTGACTTTGGATCACTTGAGCCTTGATGATATGAACTCCATCAACAACTGTGATGAAACCCAATATCAACGATGGTTTAAAACCCCAAGATCATGAAGACAAGATTTCTTGAGCCTTGACCCAACACCTAAGAAGATGAAAACCAAGACTATGAAGGATTGAGACGCCACACCTAAAAAACTTGAGAATCTCTCAACAATCAAGGTGATAAGTTTGGTTGTTTGAACGCCACAAGATTAACTTGATAAGTTCTACAAGTTTTTTTTAAGAACGAAGAGGAACACAAAACCTCACAAATATGATACTCTCTTAAAACGTTATATAACCTTATTCATCTCAAAATACCTATATATATATATGGAACAACCCTCCAAGAATAGGAAAAGTCATAACTAAAGCTTTAAAATACTCTCCTAGAATAGGAAAAATCATAACTAAAGCTTTAAAATACTCTCCTAGAATAGGAAAAATCATAACTAAAGATAGAATTCGAGAAGTCAAAAATAAAGCTAGAATATGAAAAGTCATAAATAAAGCTAGAATACAAAAAATCATAACTAAAGCTTTTAAAACACCCTCCTAGAATAGGAAAAGTCATAATTAAAGCTTTAAAACAGCAAAAACAATAAAATAAATAAGTTCTTGCGTTTTTTAGGCCTCTTGGACTTCTAAAGGCCATTCAAGTCCATTTAGGACCATGTTTTAATGTATTTAACATAACCATTTAAGACCATGTTTTAATCCTCTATTTAATATCTTGAAACTCATTAAATTCATGTCTTTTGATGGTCAGATCATGTTGGAAATGTTTTTGCATAAATATTAGTCTCTTCAACTTCTTTGATGATGTTGATTAAGTCTTGATTATTATTTGAGCCCATCTTGGTCTGTTTAGAATAAGCCCAAATCTCTTGTAATTGGATTGCTTAGAAGCAATAAAGGGTCTTGTGAAAGATTAACATGTCCAGTTCCTTGGTTTGCATCACTTGAAGAGGCACAAAACTTGAGAAGAGACTGAACCATTGAAAACCTCTAAAATGACATGAGAAGAGTTCTTGGCATTTTGGAGAATCTCATGCAAAACTATAACTCTCCATGCCCAAATACTTCCCCACAGCTGAGAAGAAGACCCCTTTTCCATGAACATGAGGTGGTTGGATCTAACACAAGTGATGATGCTTGTGATTCCAACTCCTTACCAAGTGATTCCCCACGTGATAGAGGAAGGAAACATGAAAGGAGAGATCCTTTTCATGAAATCAAAGCCGAAGTGCCCGAGTTTGATGGATCACTTAATCCAGAAGATTTCCTAGAGTGGGAGTTGAGGTGCTCTAGAATGTTTGAAGCGAAAGGCTATAATGGTGAGAAGAGCTTTAGGAGAAAGCCTTACTCACCAAAGGAGAAAGAAGGGGAAGTCTAAGGTGAAATCTTGGACAAAGATGAAGAACCTTTTAAGGGAAAGGTTTTTACCCTCCTCCTACACTCAAAACCTCTACAAAAAGTGTCAATGTGTGTTGAAGAATACATCAAGGAGTTTGAGCGGTTGAAGATGAGGTTGGAGTTAGATGAGGTAAAGGAGCACACAATGTCACCTTTCCTTGGAGGACTAAGGAGTGACATTGCACGCAAGGTGGAGTTACACAAGTACTAGACCTTAGATGAGCTTTTTCATCTAACCACTAAGGTGGAGAAGCATAAGTAGGAGAAGAGAGGATTAAAGTTTCCTCAAGGAAGGTTTGCTCCCACACTTCTAAAGAAGCCCCCTCATCATCTAAGGTATCTCCTCCCATTCAAAATGTTGAAGTGAAGGACAAGGGGAAAGGTGTTGGGTTTGAACCTAACAAACCAAAGGTTGTAAGGTGCTTTAAGTGTCAAGGCCTAGGGCAATATCAAAACTAGTGTCCCAACAAAAGAGTTATGACTCTTTTGGACTTGGAGGAGGCAACTCATGAGGAGGAAATGGAAGAGACCAATTCGGACCATGAGGAGGATGAAGGGAAAGAAGAGGCACACCAAGGAGTTCGTGAAGGAGGAGACACAACGGGAGAACATATTTCAAACTAATTTTAGGATCCTTGGTAATGTAGCCTCTTGCACACTTGTGGAGATACTTAACTTGCCTACCACTCAACATGCCAAACCATATAAGCTACACTGGTTTAATAATGGAAGCCTGGTTGAAGTGACCAAGCCGGTTGTACTTCCTTTTTCCATTGGAAAAACCTACCAAGATAATGTGGTATGTGATCTGGTTCCAATGGACGCTTATCATCTATTGCTAGGAAGACCATGGAAATATGATAGGCATGTCCAACATGATGGTAAGAGGATCACTTATTGTTTGAAATTTGCAAAAAAGAACATTGTACTCACACCCCTTAGTCCTCATTTGATCCAAAGTCAAACTTGGCCCATGAACCTGTGGCACTTGTTTTGGAAGCCCTTGGGTTTCCTCATTTGCTCACATGTCAGAATCTGTTACATGCCTTACTTACGTGGTTATTTTAGTCTTCTTTATTTTTATTTTCGTGTTTTTATTATTATAATAAATAATGTAGCTCTTTCAAATGTGTGTTTAATCCCATTAAGAAGGGAGCCAAAAGGTGTGCCAGATTAAGGAATTGCTGTTGTTTCATTTCTATTCATTAAGAAGCATTTGATCCCTTAATGAGGGGAGTTAAAAGGGGGCATATCTTTAATTCTTAGATGTTATAGCTGAACGGTTTTGGGGTTATTATTCAGCCAAACCGTTGGCTTTCTTTTGCTGTACGATATTTCCTATAAATACAAGTTTGAAGAGAGGAATAATAATTCCTAATTATTCACAATATACCTTATGGTTTTCTCTTTACTTTGAGTTTGTCCCGAGTTAAATATTATTTTCTTATAGCTTTGAGTTTGTCTTGAATTATAAAATTAGGGTGAGCTTTGAGTTTGTCTTGAGTTCTTGCCTAAGATCCCAGAACTTTGAGTGTGTTCTTGAGTTTTGGTTCATTTTCGTTATTTTATTGCTAATTACTTTCTGTCCAAATTTCACTATTCCTTCTTGAGACTAAAATTAACTTTGTGATCTAAGAGGGTGTTTTGAGAATTACATCATTTGGTATTAGAGCTTTGGCATGGAGGTTCAAGGGAGATTGTGTTTTTGTTGAGAAAGAAAATCGCTTGAATTCATCCAGTTTTTCAGTCAACTTTGAAGAGCGATATCTTAGCCCTCAAAAATCCAAATCAATTAATTCTCTTTTTGAATCTGGGTATTTTTCTGTGTAGAATATTCATATTTAATTTCAGAATTTTTAGAAATGTTTTTCTATTAAACTGGGCAGTTTTCCTTGAACTGTGCAAACACGAATCAAATCTAGCGCATCTGATTTCAACTCAAGATTTCTCCTTCATCCGGACAGCTTTTAAGGAGTTTCTTATTTTTAATTTGCTTAAATTTTCCTGAATTTTGACAATATTTAAGCCTTTGAGAGTCTCAATGCCATTTTCATTTTCTTTTAGTTTCATTTTAGGGAGTTTGCTAAGATGTTACAGGTTATCGCTCAAAAATTAGAGAAAATGGAGAAAAAATCAGAGGAGGATGGATGCAATAGCCGAAATGGTTTTGAAAACCACTAGGAAACTGAACGAGTTGGAGAATGAGGAAGAAATTAGCAGTAGCAATTTTAGACAATTTGATGTAGATAAGGGATTAAAGATTGACCTACCTGAATTTGATGGGGGCCATGATAGTGAGGCTTTTCTAGATTGGGTAAGATAAATAGAAACTGTGTTTGAGTATAAGGGGTTTGATGACAAGAAGAAGTTTAAATTGGCTATCCTCAAACTCACTAAACTCGCTGCCCTATGGTATGAAAACCTCAAGGCGAATAGGAGGAGAGAGGGGAAAGAAAGAGTAAACTCATGGGATAAGTTGAAAAAAAAGATGAGGAATAAATGGGTGAATAAGGAGAACGAACAGGAGCAATACCTAAAATTAACCCATCTTTCCCAAGAAAATATGAGCGTGGAATATTATATTAAAGATTTTGAGAAGTTATGTTTGGTTTGTGATTTGCAAGAAAAGGAGACCTTCAAAATTGCTCTTTTTGTTAAGGGTCTTTTCTAAGGGGATTAACCAAAAGGTGGCGGTAACTTACTACACCACTTTTAGTGATGTTTGTAAACTGACTATTAGATATGAGTCTCAATTGAAAGAGGAGAAGCACAAAATTACTTATTTTAAAAGTCCCATGAAATTTACTCCATCTTACTCTAAGGGGGGTACGTTTCAAAACAAGTCAGGAGGTACTTTTCAAAACAAATCTTTCTCTTCTAGTTCAAAAATTGATAAAGGGAAGGACAAGGCTGTAATTTCACCTAGTGAACTTGCTACTAGGATAAAGTGTTTTAAATGTCATGGTAGATGACATATGGCGTCGGAGTGTCCTAGCAAAAATCTGATGACAGCCGCTCAATATGCCATGTTTGATGAGGAAGAAAAGCTTTATAATTTCATTACTCTAGAAGAAGATAACGAAGGAGAAGAGCTTGATGATATCCACCAGAAAGCGAGGTTAATATGATGGTGGTTCGCAAAATTTTGTTTAGTGAACCAGAAAATGATGAAAGGCAAAGAAACAATATATTCCATACTAGGTGCAAGATTGGTGAGAAAACTTGCAATGTGATTGTTGATGGTGGAGCACAAACTGATGTGATCTCTAATGAAGCCGTGAGTAAGTTGAAACTTACTACTAGGGATCACGATTAGCCTTACAAGCTGAATTGGTTGAATGATGGTGTGGGAGTAAGAGTGAAGAAGCAAGCTTTGGTTTCTTATTCCATTGGAGGGTTTGAAGATGAAAGGTGGTGTGACATACTGCCCATGGATGCATGTCACTTGCTGCTTGGAAGACCATGGCAATTTGATCGTGACTCGGAGCATAAAGGTAGATCTAATGTTTATATTGTAACAACTAAAGAAGGTAGAAGAGTTAGATTATTGCCTTTAGCGCCCAAAGTTGCTAAGAAAGAAAAAGAGAAAAGCAATTATCTTGTAACTTGTTAGTTTAAAAGAATAGTGGAAGAAAATGGGAGATGGTATGCTTTGGTTGTGAGAACCAAAGATGATAATAGTGCTACTTGTAATAACTCATCCCTACTAAATGAGTTATTAGAAGAGAACAAAGATGTGTTCCCCAATGACTTGCCCAAAGGCCTACCTCCAATTAGAGGCATTGAACACGCCATTGACTTGATTCCAGGAGCACCTTTGCCCAATAAGGATGCCTATAGGTGTAACCCACAAGAGAGTAAGGAACTGGAGAGGCAAGTGAATGAGTTGATCAAAAGAGGCTATGTGAGGGAGAGCCTTAGTCCTTGCGCCGTTCCTGCACTCTTAGTACCTAAGAAAGATGGTACTTGGAGGATGTGTGTTGATAGTCGTTCCATTAGCAATATAACGGTCAAATACCGTTTCCCTATGCCTCGTTTGCAAGATATGTTAGATGAGTTGAGTGGTGCCTTAGTCTTTTCTAAAATAGACTTAAGGAGTGGCTACCATCAAATGAGAATTCGAGAGGGAGATGAATGGAAAACGGCTTTCAAAATAAAGCAAGGGTTGTATGAGTGGTTGGTGATGCCATTTGGGCTTTGCAACGCACCAAGATCCTTCATGAGATTGATGAATGAAGTCCTCCGTCTTTTTTTTGAACGATTTTATTGTTGTTTACTTATATGAAATTCTTGTGTATAGTAAAAACAATGAGATCATGTAATTCATTTAAGGAGGTTGTTTGAAAATTTGAGGGAGGTGAAGTTGTATGGTAAGCTTGAGAAATGTGTATTCATGACTAGTGTTGTATTTTTAGGATACATTGTAACGGGAGAGGGGGTTCATGTAGATCCAGAAAAGGTAAAGACAGTTCAATTATGGTTGGCTCCAACCACTGTGCACGAAGTTAGAAGTTTTCATGTACTAGCCTTCTTCTATAGGCGGTTCATTAAGAAATTCTCAACCATCATGGCTACAATCACATAATTAACCAAGAAAGGTAGTTTTGAGTGGACTGAAGTAGCACGAAAGGCCTTTGAGAAGGACAAGTCTCTTCTTTGCAATGATCCTATACTTGTACTTCCAGATTTCAACAAAGTGTTTGAGGTGGAGTGTGATGCGAGTGGGATAGGGATAGGTGTTGTTTTGATACAAGAAAAGAAGCATGTGAGTTACTTTAGTGAGAAGTTGAATGGGCAAAGATGAACTATTCCACTTATGACCGTGAGTTTTATGCCATAGTTAGAGCACTTGATCATTGGTCTCACTACCTTAGACCAAAATCATTCGTTCTTCATTCTGATCATGAGGCTCTAAAATTCATACATGGACAGCAAAAGCTCAACAAGAGGCATGCTAAATGGGTGGAGTTTCTCCAATCATTTACTTTCAGTTCCAAGTACAAATATGGCAAGAGTAATGTTGTGGCTGACCCATTGTCTCATCGAAACTACTTGCTTTCCATGGTGGATACTAAGATCTTGGGTTTTGAACAACTCAAGGAGTGTTACAAAGATGATCCCGACTTTGCTAGTGAGATAGGAAGTCCTACTAAGGAGTATGTGTGGCAAGATGGTTACCTCTTTAAGGGTAACAAGTTGTGTGTTCCGAAGAGTGGAGTAAGGGAGTTGTTGGAGAGAGAAGTCCATAGTGGGGGAGTGGCCGGACATTTTGGGATCCAAAAGACCCTTGATATTTTAAGTGAGCACTTCTATTGGCCTAGAATGATCAAGGATGTTACTCATGTTGTTCAGAGATGTGCTACTTGTCAAAAGGCTAAGGGACACTTCATTAAGGGTCTCTACACTCCATTACCAGTTCCGGATGCTCCATGGGAAAGTATCAGTATGGATTTTATTGTGGGTTTGCCAAAGATGCAACGGGGAAAAGATAGCATCATGGTAGTAGTAGATGGATTCTCTAAAATGGCACACTTTGTAACTTGTAATAAAACTGATGATGCCTTGAAAGTCGGCGAACTATACTTCAAGGAAATTGTCAAACTCCATGGCATTCCTCGAAGTATAGTATCTGATAGGGACTCCAAATTCCTTAGTCACTTTGGAGGACCCTATGGAAGCTTTTGGGAACCAAGTTGCTATTTAGTACCTCTCATCATCCCCAAACCGATGGACAAACTGAGGTTACTAATAGGACTGTGGGTACTTTGTTGCGTGGACTTGTAAGCAAAACGCAAAAGGATTGGGACATGAAATTAGCCCATGCGGAATTTACTTACAATAGGGCTCATTCATTAACTACTTCTCGCTCTCCTTTTGAAGTAGTTTATGGAGTGAATCCTTTTGTTCCTATTGATCTCATTCCTTTGGCTAAGGGGGGAATGATGGAAAAGGATGCCAAAAAGAGGGTTGAAACCTTTTAAAAAAACCTGTGAGCAAGTGAAGAAAAGAATTCAGGAGATGAATAAGAAATACCAAGAACGAGCCAATAAAAACCGCAAACAACCTATTTTTCAACCGGGAGGACTTGGTATGGTTGCATTTGAGAAAGGAGAGGTTTCCTAAGCTCCGCAAAAACAAACTTATGCCTCGTTCTGATGGCCCTTACAAAGTCCTTGAGAGGATCAATGATAGTGCCACTTTCAATGTGGGTGATTTATCTCCTTATTTCGATTATTCGAGTTTGAAGGCAAACTCTTTTGAAGAAAAGGGGAATGATCCAAAGTCAAACTTGGCCCATGAACCTGTGGCACTTGTTTTGGAAGCCCTTGGGTTTTCCCCATTTGCTCACAAGTCAAAATCTATTACATGCCTTACTTGGGCGTGTGATTAAAGCCTTATTCAGGAAATACCAAGCAAGTAGAAGTCCAAGGAGATCCGTGGATATTTTAGTCTTATTTATTTTTATTTTCGTGTTTTTATTATTATAATAAATAATGTAGCTCTTTCAAATGGGTATTTAATCTTATTAAGAAGGGAGGCAAAATGTGCGCCAGATTAAGGAATTGCTGTTATTTCATTTCTATTCATTAAGAAGCATTTGATGCCTTAATGAGGGGAGTTAAAAGGGGGGCATATCTTTAATTATTAGATGTTATAGCTGAACGATTTTGGGGTTGTTATTCAGCCAAACCGTTGGCTTTCTTTTGCTGTATGATATTTCCTATAAGTACAAGTTTGAAGAGAGGAATAACAATTCCTGATTATTCACAATATACCTTATGGTTTTCTCTTTACTTTGAGTTTGTCTCGGATTAAAGATTATTTTCTTATAGCTTTGAGTTTGTCTTGAGTTCTTGCCTAAGATCCCAGAACTTTGAGTGTGTTCTTGAGTTTTGGTTCATTTTCGTTATTTTATTGCTAATTACTTTCAGTCTAAATTTGAGTATTCTTTCTTCAGACTAAAATTAACTTTGTGATCTAAGAGGGTGTTTTGAGAATTACATCATCGTTCCTCACTTGTTAGGGAGGAAACTGAAAAGAAGAAGACCTAGTTTCTCATGTTGCTTGATGATAATGAAGTGACCCACGGGTCAAACCTTTGCTATGGGAGTTTGGGGATGCCTTCCCAATTGATGTACCTCGTGATCTACCCCCTTAAGGGGAATTGAGCACCAAACAAGCCTGCTTATATGTGTAATCCTAAGGAGGCTAGGGAGTTACAAGGGCAAGTTAACGATTTGTTGCAAAAAGGGTTCATTAGAGAATCCCTTAGCCCTTGTGCGGTACCGGCCCTTTTGGTAACAAAGAAAGATAGGAGTATGAGGATGTGTGTTGATAGTTGAGTTATCAACAACATCACCATCAAGTATAGGTATCCTATTCCTAGACTTGATGACATGTTAGATTGCTTACATGGGGCTTGTGTATTCTCAAAGATTGACTTGAGGAGCGGATACTACTAGATTAGAGTGAAGGAGGGAGATGAACGGAAGACCGCCTTCAAGATTAAGGGAGGATTATATGAATGGATGGTGATGCCATTTGGTCTCTCAGTTGCTCCTACCACCTTCATGAGGCTCATGGATGAAGTCCTTAGGCCCTTTATCTCTAAATTTGTTGTAGTGTACTTTGATGTTATACTTGTATACTCCTCTAGTAGTGAAGACCATGTAAAGCATTTAAGGCTTGTATTTTTTACCCTTAGGACCAACAAGTTGTATGGAAAGTTAGGGAAGTGTGACTTTTTTGTACCAAAAGTCACCTTCCTAGGGTTTGTTATATCTAAGGTTGGCATTTCAATGGATGAGTCAAAGGTGGGGACAATAAGGTTGTGGCCTACAACTACATCCATTACCCATGTTCGATCCTTTCATGGACTTGCCTCATTTTATAGGAGGTTCATAAAAGGATTTAGCACTCTTTTGGCCCCTATCACAGAGTGTCTCAAGAAGGGAGAATTCAAGTGGACACCTGCAACCCAAGAAGCATTTGATGTGGTCAAGGGCAAGCTAAGTGAGGCCCCTATCTTAAGGTTATCTGATTTTTGAAGTTTTTGAAGTTGAATGTGATGCAAGTGGAGTCGGGATTGGTGTGGTCCTACTACAAGAAGGCAAGCCAATAGCCTATTTTAGTGAGAAGCTCAATGGATCAAGATCTAACTATAGCACGTATGACAAGGAGTTTAATGCTATTATTAGGGCTCTAGATCATTGGTCTCATTATCTAAGGCCCGCACAATTTGTATTACATACCGATCATGAGTCTCTAAAGTATGTAAATGGGCAACATAAGCTCAACCCTAGGCATGCTATGTAGATAGGGTTTTTACAATCCTTCTCTTTTGTAGCAAAACACAAGAGTGGCAAAATCAATGTAGTAGCTAATGCCCTCTCTAGAAGGTATTGTATATTGTCCCTATTTGAATCTCGAGTCTTAGGGTTTGAATGCATGAAGGAGCTATACAAGGAGGATGAATACTTTGCAAGCTACCTTGAAGACCGAGACAAGCTTCGAAGCCCCTGTGTCATACAAGCTGATTCCTTTCAAGAATACCAAGCTTTGCAACCCGAAGAGACCCATTCGAGAGCTGTTGATGCGAGAATCACATGGGGTGGGCTAGCCAGATATTTCGGGATCAATGAGACCAATGACATACTTCAAGAGCACTTCTATTAGCCTAAAATGATAGGTGATGTACATAGAGTCGTAGCTAGATGTGCTACATGTCAAAAGTCCAAGAGTCATTTCCACCAAGGACTCTACACTCCATTACCAGTCCCTCATCAACCTTGGGACCATGTGAGTATAGACTTCATAATGGCTTTGCCTAGAACTCAAAGGAAAAATGACGCCATTATGGTAGTGGTGGATCGGTTTTCTAAGATGGCTCACTTCTCCATTGTCATAAGACGGATGATGTCTCTTATATAGCCAATCTATTCTTTAACGAAATAGTAAGGTTGCATGGTAATCCTAAGTCCATTGTCTCGGATAAGGATACCAAGTTCCTTAGCTATTTCTAGAAAACTTTGTAGAGGTTAGTTGGTACTAAACTTTTATTTAGCACAGCCTACCATCCACAAATGGATGGCAAAACCGAAGTCGCCAACTAAACCCTAACTGCTATCTTGCGCAGCTTGGTGCACAAATCACTCAAGGATTGAGACCTTAAGATTCCTCACGCCAAATTTTCATACACTAGATCCCCCACATATGCCACCGGCCATTCGCCTTTTGAAGATTGTGTATGGTGTCAACCCTATCAAGGCCCCAACAAAATTTGAAGCAAAAGGCAAAATTCAAGCATTCAAGAAATTACATGAGCAAGTCAGATCAAGAATTGAGAAAGTCAATGAAATAAATAAAAGGAAGGCTACATCTTAGAAAAGAAAGATTTCCCTCTAGAAGAAAAAACAAGCTTATGCCAAGAAGTGATGGACCATTTAAGGTTCTTGCGAAGATTGGAAGTAATGCTTATCGTCTTGAGTTACCACCGGACATGGGAAATATATCAAACACATTTAATGTGGGTGACCTACTCCCTTACCTTCATGATGAGCCCTACACAGAAGAGGTGGAGCCCTCCCAAGATAGGGAAGATGATGCATGAGCATCTCATAATAATATTTCACTAATTAATTTTTCTAAGTTAGGGGATCACAAAACAGTCTTAACTTGGATGAAATTAATTAGTTGGATATAAGAAATAAGTGGAAGTACCAGCTTATGCATGCATGGTGGCACACTCAGCCCAAATACAATCAATTATGGTAGCTTATCCAACCCAAGCCCAACCAACTATGATGGCACATCAAGCCCAAGGCCAACCAGCTATTTTATTGCTATTTCTAAGTATTATGCCACATAAGAAGCCAAATTAGCCGAAGCCCAAGGCTGATTTCGAAAATTGAAATAAAAAAAAAAGAGAAAAGAAAAAGGAGGACAAGTGGATGGTGGAGTAGGTGAAGAAAGTTAGCCAAGTCAACAAATCAGATTATTTTAATTGGCTAAGCATAGGAGATGATTGATTAGGTATAGGGGATGATTGAGTGACTTGTACGTTTATTTATTACCTACCTTTTTAGCATGTAAAGGGCTCCATGCTGTGGTATGGCTGTCAAAATACCACACATAGGCTGACCTCATTTTAGTTCTCATCCAACTAGTTGATATCTTGTATTAGGTAACTAGATAGTAAATAATGGTTGGAATGTAACTAGGTAGGTAAAGGGGATGGTTATAATGGATTTTTTGTAACCATGGTTGCCACTATAAATGTGGGTGGCCTCAACACACTACCCCTTGAATTACAAATTAGATTTTCGAGCTCCCTATGTCCCCCCTCTACAAAATTCAGTGAAAACTTTATTTTGAGTGAAAAAATCTCATAACTTTTATCTCAAGTGTTGAAACCTTGAGTGGTAGTTGTAAGTGTTTGGTCTTTGGCTACCTCAGATCAAATATTATCATACTCCTCATCTCTTTTCTCCATTTTAACTTTTGGTGGTCAATTATCCCATAAGCCACCATCTTCCATTAAGCATGTACCAACGTGTTTAGCATATGCATCATTAACACATCTTGATTTGACTTGGATGACTTTCCTCACTTATTCCACCATCCAATTGTCTTTTTTTTTTTCAAAATCAGCTTGGTAACAAGGTTGATTTGGTTTCTTATTTGGCATAATACTTGGCAATAACAATAAAATAGCCAGTTGGCCATGGTCTTGATGTGCATCCATAGTTAGCTGGACTTGGGCTAGACATGCTACCATAGTATTTGATCTAAGGTTGAGCCAAATATCAAGCTTTCACAACTACCACTCAAGGATTCAACATTTGAGATAAAAATTGTGAGATTTTATACTCAAACGAAAGTTTTCACTCAACTTTGAGAAGATAGTGTGTTGCATTGTGTTGAGGCTACCCACATTTATAGTGGTTACAAAAAGTCTACCTAGTTATATTCCATTCATTCTTTTCTATCTAGTTATCTAATACAAGCTAATAATTAGATGGATAAAAACTAAAATGAGGTCAGCCCATGTGTAGTATTTTAACAGCCATACCACACAGCATGGAGTTCCTTATATGCTAAAATGGTAGGTAATAAATCAAAGTATAAATCATCTCCCATACCTAATATAACATCTCCCATGTTTAGTTAATTAAAATAATCTATTTTGTTGAGTTGGCTAACTCTCCTCACCTACTCTACCATCCACTTATCTAGCTTTTTCTTTTTATCTTTTTTATGTATGTCATTTTTTGAAATCAACCTTGGGCTTGGGCTGATTTAGCTTCTTAAGTGGTATAATAGTTGGAAATAACAATAAAATAGCTCTTTGGCATTGGGCTTGATGTGCCACCATAATTATTTGTGCTTGGGCTGGATGCGCCACCGTGCATGGGTTGGTACATCCACTTGTTTTCTCATATTTAGCTAATTAATTGCATCTAAGTTAAAAGTGTTTTGATCCCTTAACTTAGAAAAATTAATTAGTGAAATATTATTATGAGATGCTCCAGCATCAAGTTTTCTCCCCTCAAAGAAGACGTGCATCCCTGTTGCATTCAGCCCTTACCTTGGTTGATTTGGATTGAGTACAAGTTATCCCCTAAAGTATTGTTGCTAAATGATTTTAAACATAAAAATGGTTAACCCCTAAAGTCAACTTGCTAGAGGACTCTCATAAGTACAATGTGGTGATTTCAATACTCCAAAAAGGTGGCCAAGATTTCTGCACTTGCAGGCCACCAACCTTTTCCTCCATTTGGTGGGGTGGGCTATCAAATATCATGGGGGCTAGGTGGAGTGTGTAGGCTAGAAAAAAGGGGTAAGAGCAGGTGGTTTTGTAGGTTGTAAAAAGGTGGATGATGGTGGTTTTGCAGGTTGGTTTGGGTAAGATGGGGATATGGGAAAATTATACAGCAAGGGTGGGCCATGGATGAGAAGGCGGCTGGTCATTTTGGTTGCAAAAGTTGTTGGGTGTTGGATTGAAAATGTGGCAAAAAAAGGGGTAAGTGCATTAGTTAAACCAAAAGGCATCACTAACCACTCATACAAACCATATTTAGTCTTAAAATATGTTTTACATTCATCACCTTCCTTCATCCTAATATGATGATATCCACTCTTAATATGCACTTTTTAAAAGACACAAGGACCATGCAATTCATCCAGCATATCATCTAATCTAGGAATGGGATGACGATACTTTACCGTTATGTTGTTGATGGCTCGGCAATCAAAACACATCCTCCATGTTCCATCCTTCTTAGGAACTAATAGCACTGGAACCGCAAAAGAAATCATGCTTTCACGCACATACCCCTTATCCAATAATTCACCTACTTGCCTCTGAAGTTCCTTGGTATCCTCAGAATTACTCCTATAAGTAGGTCAGTTTGGAATTGCTCGGCAAAGCACATAAAGTTCCTTGGTATCCTCAGAATTACTCCTAGCATTTAAAACACTTAATATCACGTGTTTTAGAACTTGAAGTTTCGATATTACCTAAAGTAGCAGCGGTCGTTTGTTTGGCATTCTTGGAGTGTTTAAAATTTGGCTTATTTTGTAGATGCTCATCCCTTTTTAGAGCTGTCTTCCACGTGCTGGTGATAGCCATAAGGTGGCCCCTCCTAGCCAATCCTTTTTGTTTGAATGTTCCTCTACCTTTATGGCTTGATGCACCATATCTGTCAAACTCATGATTTAACCCGTGCAAGAACCTAGGCATGGTGGCTTCCCAGCCCGGATCATAGCTATCTCCATCTCCTTGTAATATTCTTCCCAATCTTTGTTTGTTGGCATTCTTGGTTGGGTACAAAACACTTCCTCATAAGCATTCTCATCCCCTCTCAAGTGTCCACGGGTGGCTCTCTATTCCTTCTCCTATTAATCAGTTTTTGATTCCACCAAACAATGCCATAATCGGTGAATTCAGTTGCAGCCAACTTAACCTTCTTTATCTCCGAGTAGTTGTGACAATCAAACACCATCTCCATTTTAGTTTCCCACTCCAAATAAACTTCAGTATCACTTTTACCTTGAAAAGATGGGATTTTAATCTTTATGTTTCCCAAATCATTATTCCTCCTCCTAGGGGTACTCATCCTAGCTTATCGATTCTTGTTCCCATGCTAAAACTTTCCCCGATTCAAATATGGCTCATCAAACTCTGACTCCAACTCTGCCTCTTCCCCAACATTCCACCACGGAACACGCCCACCTTGCTGCCTATTGGGGATGTCTTGTTGATGTCCCTTATGAGCCTCTGCTTCTACCTTATCCAACCTATCATGAATAGGTTCCAATTCAGCCCTCAACATACGCCTCATCTCCCCTAACAAGGCTTGCATTTGGAGGTTTGGAACTGTAGGTTGTTCAACTTCTTCGATTATATCTTTCTTGATTATTGAACATATTTAAAATCTTCAATACAAAGTTAGAATCCTCACAAGCCCTCCCTCACGTGTTTCTCTCAAGAATTGATACACTTGTGCTGGTGTTTTCACACTAAACGGTTTTTACCCTTCTTATGGACTCACACACTCTTGCCTCTTTTTCTTACACTTCTTTGTGTCTTCTTTAGTTCTTAATCGAGCATCTAGAAACTAATTCAAAATAATCCCACGACAATTCAAAATAAATAAATAAATGAGAAACAACCAAAGCTAACCAAAACGCCAAGAACTTGTATAAGGTGAAACACAAGATTAAACGAAACTTTCCTACTGCGATCATGTACCCTTTTTTTTGAACTTGAATAAGGTGAGAAACAAGATTGAAAAGAAGAATTTTTCTTACTGAAATCGTCTACCCTTTGGTTTTTTTATAAGAGGTAACAGTATATAAAAGAAAAACGAAAATGAAAGATAGTCAAACTTATCTTAGAACCAAAGCTCTAACCAAACGATATGAACTCCATCAATAACTACGATGAAATCCGATAGCAACAATGGTTTAGAACCCTAAGATCGTGAAGACAAGATTGCTTGAGCCTTAACCCAACACCTAACAAGATGAAAACCATGACTACGAAATATTGAAACGCCACACCCAGAAAACGTGAGAATCTCTCAACAACCAGGGTGATAAGTTTGGCTGTTTGAGCGCCACAAGATTAACTTGATAAGTTCTATAAATTCTTTTAATAACAAAGATGAACACAAGACCTCACAAATATGATAATTTTATGAAAACATTCTTCTTTTCTTATTCATTTCAAAATACCCATCTATATGCTTGGAACAACCCTTCAAGAATAGGAAAAAGTCATAACTAAAGCTTTAAAATAGCACAAACATCAAAATAAACAAGTCCCTATGTTTTTAGGTCTCTTGGACTTATAGTGGCAACCATAAATAGCAAAATGACTAAATTCAATGTATTTAATATAACCATTCAAGACCATGTTTAATCCTCTATTTAATATCTTGGAACTCATCAAAATTATGCCCTTTGATGGTCAGATCATGCTGGAAACATTTTTGCATGAATATTAGCCTCTTCAATTGCTTCGATGATGTTAACTAGGTCTTAATTATTATTTGAGTCCATCTTGGTCTGTTTAGAATCAGCCTAAATCTCTTAGATTAGCCCATTTAGTGCTTCCTTGAAACATTTGGCTCTAAGTCTTATAATTGGACCACTTGGAAGCGACAAAAGGGTCTTGCGCAAATTTAACCCCATCCCTGAGTGTATGATCAATAAGTCCAGCTCCTTGGTTTGCATCATTAGGTGGCATAATACTTGGAAATAACAATAAAATAGCCTTTGGCCTTAGGCTGGACATGCTGCCATAATTAGTTGTGCTTGGGATGGATGTGACACCATGCATGGGTTGGTACATCCATTTATTTTCTCATATTTAGCTAATTAATTTTGTCCAAGTTAAGAGTGTTTTGATCCATTAACTCAGAAAAATTAATTACAAAAATATTATTATGAGATGCTCCTGCATCAAGTTTTCTCCCCTCAATAAAGACGTGTGTCCCCCTTGCATTCATCCTTTACGTTGGTTGATTTGGATTGAGTACAAGTTATCCATTAAAGTATAAGCTCTTAATTGATTCTAAACATAAAAATGGGTAACCCCTAAAGTCAACTTGCTAGAGGACACTCATAAGTACAAGGTGGTGATTCCAATACTCCCAAAAGGTGTCCATGATTTATGCAGTTGCAGGCCATCAACCTTTTCCTCCATTTGGTGGGGTGGGCTATCAAATATCATGGGGCTAGATGGAGCGTGCAAGCTGAAAAGAAAGGGGTAAGGGCAGGTGGTTTTGCATGTTGTAAAAAGGTGGATGGTGGTGGTTTTGTGGGTTGGTTTGGGTAAGATAGGGAAGTGTGAAAATTATCCAGCAAGGGTGGACCATGGATGAGAAGGTGGCTGGTCATTTTGGTTGCAAAAGTGGCTGGGTGTTGGATTGAAAAGTTGGCAAAAAAAAATGGCTGCAACTTTAGGCTGGTTTGGGGGAAGATTGCATGGCTCATGCATGGTTGTTTTCTTAAGTATAAAGGTGGCACATTTGGGATGTGTTTGCTTGTCCATAATGTGTTCAAGAAAGAATGGGGTTGGGAAAGGAAAGTTGATGGAAGAAAGTTTAGTGAACATCTTTCCAAATTAGAAGAGTTTTAAGGTCATTTAATTTGGGGAGGAGGGTGTTTAAGATGGGTAATGATTGGGGTATGGTGAAGAGGATGCTCCCGCATCACTACAATTAAACATTAGGAAATAATATGACATGAATCATATAATTAACACATTGTTAATACGAATTCATGCACAATCAAATTAGAAGTCATGTGAAATCCTAATGCATAAAATAATAAACTTTATGCAGAATTAAGAACATAGAATACTATATATAAGTTGAATATATATACATACATACATACATACATACATACATATATATATATATATATATATATATAGCATACCTCTAACCATTGATGAGATTATCAATGTAGAAAATTGTAGAAACTGTGAATGCAATGCCAATTGCCAGTTCTTCTCTATCTTTCTCAACACATGATGGTGTATGCTTTCTTACAAGAAATAGAAATATGGACCTTTCTTTTATATTTCTTCATATTCTTTGATTTCATTTGGAAATCACTAAGGAAAAAGATGAAGAAATTGCCTTTACTCTCGTTCTTATGGATATGTGTGTATGTTTTCAAGAGAAAAGTATTTTTTGCAAAAGCAGTGAGAGGGAGAGAGAGTGCAAACATTCTACAACACACACCCTTAATCCCACACATGTTTTATGCAAGAAAGTAGGGTAGAGTTGGTTATGACAACCAACAACTATTTTCTCTCCCTCTAATTTAAATTTATATTTGAAAATTATTTAATTAGAAATTTGTGACAATTAATTAATAATAATTTTCCCTCCCTCTAATCTATAAGTTAATTCTAGTTTTACCATCAATAATTAGGTAGAGAGAGAATTAGGCTTAATTACTAACATGTTACCATAAAATATAAACTTTATGGTCATTATATCTAAATTAATATGGACCATACTAAGGGTTAAGATATATATATATATATATATATATATATATAGTAAAATGCTTTAATTATAAAATAATAACAATAATCTTATAAAGAAAAAAAATATGTATTAACATTCTCCCACTTGGTCTATATAAATCAAATTTTCAACATGGTTTCTTTATGTTAGTATACACTAAATAATGAAACTAATGCACCATGGCAACAAGATTTTGACATTTCAAAATTTATCCTCCGTATATCACAATGTAATTATTTCATCCACAACTTTAACTTTATGAATAAACCCAATATTTATTCAAAGTCCTTTACTTAATGTGTTATTTATCAACAAACCATATGTATTCAAACCAAATGAGAAGTAAACACGAATTTATTTGAAACCTCAATATGTATCATAACACTATAGTTACACAGCTTGATCAACACCCATATTACACATATAATCCTTAAATTTTCTTGGTGGCATGCCGTTTGTTAAATGATCAACTAATATACAATTAGTGCCCATGTGTTCCAAGACTACTTCTCCTTTTGAGACAAGTTCCTTTATTTTTAAGTACTTGACGTCTATGCTCTTGGCATAACTACCACTTTTTTTGTTCCTTGAGATAAAGACGATAATTGAATTCTCACACTTGAGCATCAAAGATCTAGAAATGGAATAAATTATTCTAAGACCTGATATGAAATTTCGTAACCAAACACCATGTTTTGTGGCTTCAAAGGATGAAATGTGTTCTCCTTCTATTTTTGAGGTGGCTATACAAGTTTGCCTTTTGCTTTTCCAAGATATTGCTCCACTAGCTAGTAGGAAAATAAATCTAGAAGTAGACCTGTGTGAATCTACACAACTAGCCAAGTCTACATCCGAATAACCTACTACCTTAAATCCTCAACATGATGATACATAAGCATGCAGTCCTTAGTTCCCTTCAAACACCTCATAACTTTCTTTACAACTTTTCATTGGTCAATTCATGAATTACTCTGGTAATGTCCCAATACCCCAACGTCATATGTAATGTCAGGTCTTGTGCAAACCTAAGCATACATAAGACTTCCTACTATAGAAGCATATGGGATGTTCTTCATGCGATCTCTTTGTAATTTATTCTTAGGACATTAAATTTGCTATAATTTATCCCCCTTGACAATTAGAGCCACACATGGTGTACAATCTACCATTCTATATCTTTCTAATACCTTATTGATATATGTTTTTTTGAAATAGTCCTAATATCCGTGTGGATCTATCTTGATGAATCTTAATGCCAATGACATAAGATGCATCACCAATATCTAATATCAAAATTGTTAAAAAGAAATTGTTTCACTGCATATAGCATCCCTTTATCATTGCACGTAAGTATATTGTCATCCACATATATAAAAAAAAAACTTACTCCCACTGACCTTGATGTATGTACACTGATCCATGCCATTCTCTTCAAATACAAATCAAGAAACCTTAAACTGATCCATGCCATTCTCTTCAAATACACCATGAAACCTTAAACACCATTATCGGGAGGCTTGTTTCAACCCATATATGGCTTTCTTAAGCTTGCATACAAGATTTTTGTCTTTATGAGAGGAGAACACATTAGGTTGTTTCATGTATACCTCCTCCTCAAGCTCACCATTCAAAAATGTCATTTTCACATCCATTTGTTGTAACTCAAAATCAAAATAAGCTACTAATATCATAACCATGCGTAGGGAATCCTTGGTGGACACAGGAGAGAAAGTCTCCTCATAGTCCTCTCTCTCTCTTTGAGTAAACCCATTAGCAACTAGTCTAGCCTTGTACCTATCAATGTTTCCTGACGAGTCTCTCTTGGTCTTAAAGATACACTTACAACCAATAGGATTAGCTATTTCTGGAAAACTTTGTGGAGGTTAGTTGGTACTAAACTTCTATTTAGCACCGCCTACCACCTACGAACAGATGGCCAAACTGAAGTCACTAACCGGACCCCGATTACTATCTTGCGCAGCTTGGTGCACAAATCCCTCAAGGATTAGGACATTAAGATTCCTCACGCCGAATTTGCATACAAACAGGTCCCCCACATACGCCACTGGCCATTTGCCTTTCGAGATCGTGTATGGTGTCAACCCTATCACTCCTATCGAGCTCATTCCGCTTCCTATCAAGGCCTAAACAAAATTTGAAGCCAAAGACAGAATTCAAGCCTTCAAGTTAGAGGGAAAGTTAGAGCAAGAATTGAGAAAGTTAATGAAATAAATAAAAAGAAGGTCAACCAACATTGGAGGGAAAAAAGTTTTGAACCAGGCGATCTCGTGTGGCTACATCTTAGAAAGGAAAGATTTCCCTCCAGAAGAAAAACACAAGCTTATGCCAAGAAGTGATCGACCATTTAAAGTTCTTGAGAATATTGAAAGTAGTGCTTATCAGCTTGAGATACCACCAGACATGGAAAATATATCAAACACATTTAATGTGGGTGATCTACTCCCTTACCTTCATGATGAGCCCTATGCGGAAGAGGTGGAGCCCTCTCAAGATGGGGAGGATCATGCAGGAGCATCTCATAATAATATTTCACTAATTAATTTTTCTAAGTTAGGGGATCACAAAACACTCTTAACTTAGATGAAATTAATAAGATGAATATGAGAAACAAGAGGATGGTGGAGTAGGTGAAGAAAGTCAGCCAAGTCAAATCAGTCAGTCAAGTCAAATTAATCAACCAAGTCAAATAAGTCAGCCAAGTTAAATCAGTTAGCCAAGTCAAGTCAGTCAGCCAAGTCAAATTAGTCAGCCAAGAAAGCATGGGACATGATTGATTAGGTATGGGGCCTCATGATGTGGTATGGCTTTCAAAATACCAAACATAGGTTGACCTCATTTTAGTTCTCATCCAACTAGTTGTTAGGTTGTATTAGATAACTAAATAGTAAAGAATGGTTGGAATGTAACTAGGTAGGTAAAGGGGATGGGTATAATGGACTTTTTGTAACCCTGGCTGCCACTATAAATATGGGTAGCCTCAACATAATGAGAACACTACCCCTTGAATTATATATCAAATTTTCGAGCTCCCCTAAGCCCCCTCTACAAAGTTGAGTGAAAACTTTGTTTTGAGTGAAAATTCTCGTAAATTTTATCTCAAGTGTTGAAACCTTGAGTGGTAGTTGTGAGTGTTTGGTCTTTGGTTACCTTAGATCAAATATTATCATACTTCTCATCTTTTTTCTCTATTTTAACTTTCGGTGGTCAATTATCCCATAAGCCACCATCTTCCATTAAGTATGTGCATATGCATCAGTTTTGAGCATAAAAACACCCAAGTGTGGCTCGTCCAAGGCCATTTTGGCTTGTCATTGGTTGTTTAATATTATCATGAGGTTGTTTTAATATGTATCATAAGTATTTAAAGTGTTTGGCCAATTTTGGCTGAATTTGAAGTTTATGTCATATTTGGGAATTTTGACTTTGCTATCTGCTAGGGCCATTTTCGTCTTTCCAGTGGGTACCTGTTAAAAATAACATCACCATTGTGTTCATGAGGTCCTTTACATAAAATTTTCTGCATAAGAAGTCTTAATTTGGACTTGTATAACTTGAGATATGATTAAAACAAGTTTAGACACACTATAGGCAAAGTAAGGGGTAAAATGGTAATTTCCATCACCGCTGTCATAAGGCCCCATTTGGTTCTGTCCAGAGGAAGTAGGGTCATGTTTGGGAAGTTTGGTTAGCTTTGTTTGTGGTGGGTTATCCCTTAATAACTTAACTAATATGGAGTTAAAATAATCACAGAAAAACCATAATGGTAAATCTGTCATTTTATGTGTGGCTCTCAAGTTTAGGTTATGATTTTTGGACTGGATGTCATTGATAGGTTAGTTAAGTTATGTTTAAAATTTGAGCTATTAATGAAGTCGTTTGATAGGTCAACCCAAATTATTAAATTAAAGGACGTTTAAGGGTGCTTAAAATGTTCTAAGTGTTTTATGCTTCATCCTTGTGCGGTAGGGCCTTAAGTTGACTTGAATAATGTTCTAAGCATAATATTGGATTAATATGGTTAATTAAATAATTGGATTAGGTATTTCTTAGAGCTTTGACTGAGTATGCAAGATTAACCTAAGTTGTGTGCTTGATGGTCTTAAGTGGTAATGTAAGTGACTTGAGTTGATATTCATATTCAACGCATTTTATCTTGTTAAATAATTGGATTCGGAACAATCAACTTTATCTTGACATGATCACTTATCACTTGTCTAATGGTTGTGGGTTGTTGAACCCTATAAATAGAAGTAAGTGTTATGGTATAACACAGGGTTAGAATGAATTCATCTAAGTGATAAGTGTGACCTCCTGTTGATGAGTGTTGACTATCTTCAACAATAATACATTAATTATTAAAGTGAAGGAATCATGTGAGTCAAGATTCAGTTTGTTACTATGATTGATCGATTATTTCCCTGGTTCATTCGGCATTATGGTGGCCCTAGTCTACTCTATATGTGTCTATTCTACCAGCTTATAAGAGGTATGCATATTTAAGGATTGGCAGTGTATTAGTGGTGCCCAGGAGTGTTATGCCCTAGAAGGTCGTGTGTATGCCAGTCTCTATTCCATCGAATGTAAATGTTGTTCCCAGCTGCGTTGTGCCCTGGAAGGCCACGTTTATGCCAATTATATTCGTTTTGAGTACTCAGCGTGATAATAACCTAAAGTATTTTAGTATTGTTATTATCTTATGTTCCCTATGATCTATCGCCACCCTATTACATGTCTATTTTGTGCTTACCATGTTTTAACGTGTAAATGCTATGCTATGCTTATAGAATAACTTAGCTTACCATTACATTGCGTATTGACACCAATTGTAGCGCTGTAATGATCCCGATTGATTTAAGGGAGCAGATGCATTTGTTTGTGATGTCCCTCAAGTGTGTTAGACTCTTGATGATGAGACTGTTGATCCTTTTGATTATCTGCTTGCGGTTTATTGATCTTATTCTATGGGTCGGGAGTAGAGTCATGTTTATCCGATGCTCTAATATTTTGGATCCGAATACCCTTTTTGGACTCTTAGGTCTCGTATGACCTTTTATTAATGTATTTTGATCGTATTTCCATTGATTTATGTTATCATCTTGTTCTAACTTTACATCGGTTTAACTTATCATGTTTCTTAACCTTATACTTAATATGAGAATGGTAAGGAACTGGACTCGTGTTCAGTGCGGTGGTAACACCCGCTTAGCTTATGCAAAAATGAAAATTTTTAATAGTAAATTTTGGGGTGTTACATTAGACATGTCAACCTTTAGTGACTTGAGTTACTAAATCTCGCATCTTCATGAGTGCTCCCACACACCCTTGATAGAAGTAACCTTCATGGATGAAAACTTCATTATCAAGATACTAGCTAAGGCCTTGTCAGAATGGAAGAACTGTTCATCTATAACCTTTAGCAAGTAATTAACATATTAATGATGATCAATCGAGCTTCTGATGGAAGGAGATATCTTAGTATTTATGTAACCTTTTCTTCCTCAGTTATCATAGGCTTTGGATACTCAATAACCTCATCGATGTCACAACAACTAAGCTTTAGGATAATCCTCTCCTTCCAAACCTTATAGTTGTCCACTTTCAACTCGGGGACCTCAACGTTAAGATTAAAGATCGAATATAAACTAAGACAATTTGGTGCAAAATTTAAACACACATATATGCTCACAATCAATTTGAAGCCAAAACATATGTATAGCATATAAAAAACACAACTAGCATGAATCAAAGACATTAAAGCTGCTTATGCGTTAAATATTTAATTCAAATAGACTCATGCATCTCAATATTAAAACTATTAAGTCATTCCATAACTCTTCAATCCCTATGGAAAAATTGAGAATAATGACTTAATATTTTAATCCAATGTATTATATATATATGATAAATGATCATGTGGAACAACATTTATTATATATATATATATATATATATGTGCAATTAGTATCATATTAATTATATGTGACAAATTAAATACATTAATGTATAATTTTATGTGATTTTAAAGTGTTGTGGCTAAGTTCGAACCACATAAAAGTATACTAATCACTATGATACTTACATACACAAAATTTAAAAAAATATATCCAAACACGACCTTAAGGTACATGGGAATACAACCGTGCAATAGAATAAGCCAAACATAGCCTAAAGAAGAGAGCATGGCACAACCTAGCCAAAAGACACAAAATTAGCCCAAAAATAACTCCCGGTGACACATGATATAAATCAAAATGCACATTACAAACAACAAACTCATGTAGTAAGAGTGGCGCGAGTGATAGAGCGAAGGACCCCAGATCGAATCCCCATCACTGCAACGCACTACAAAAGAAATAGAACACACTTATATTTTAGATTTTATGTGCAATCCAAATGGCAATAGTCATACAACGACCTCGTAAGAAATGAGGGATCAAGCCCCATTGAGCATGTCTTTCAATCTTTTTTTTTTTAAAAACAACAACGAACATGGTGATTTACATATGCGATTCTTTGGACATTGATAAACATAATTATGCACCGTAAAACATAATTAACTATCAAGATAGAGGCCTTATCAGGCTTTGGTACCAAATATATAATTAACATATTATTAATTTAAACTCATGCACAATCAAATTAAAATTCATGTGAAATCCTAATACATGATAATGAACTTTATGCGGAATTAAGATCATAGAATACTATATATATACATAGCGTACCTCCAGCTATTGATGAGATTATCAATGTAGAAAATTGTTTGGGCATGTGTTTCGAGGGTTCGGATTTGTAACAAGTTGTTGTGAGAGTGTCTCATCTCCTTTCATTAAGGTTTTAGCCGCAAGGTACTGGATGATCATCCACGGTGGCCAGATACTTTTTTTTTTGCTGGAAGTGGTTTTCAAAATGGGGATAGTTGACTTAGAAATTTTTTTTTGAGTGTTTGACTTAGACAAGGTGGGTGTAACAAAAGAGAAGAAAGGAATGAGGTAACACAATATAGGACAGCCTAAGCTTTGATACCAATTTGATACATGGAGGCTACAAATGACCACTGAAAATAAAGATGGAAGAGGGTGATCCAAAGTCAAATTTGGCCCATAAACCTGTGACACTTGTTTTGGAAGCCCTTGGGTTTTTCCCATTTTCTCAAAGCCCTTGAGCGTGTGATTAAAGCTTTATTCAGCAAAGACCAAGCAAGTAGAAGCCCAAGGAGATCCATGGTTATTTCAGTCTTATTTATTTTCATTTTTGTGTTTTTATTATTATAATAAATAATGTAGCTCTTTCAAATAGGTATTTAATCCCATTAAAAAGAGAGGCAAAATGTGTGCTAGATTAAGGAATTGCTGTTGTTTCATTTCTATTCATTAAGTAGCATTCAATGCCTTAATGAGGGGAGTTAAAAGGGGGGCATATCTTTAATTCTTAGCTGTTATAGCTGAACGGTTTTGGGGCTTTTATTCAGCTAGACCGTTGACTTTCTTTTGCTGTATGATATTTCCTATAAATACAAGTTTGAAGAGAGGAATAATAATTCTTGATTATTCACAATATACCTTATGGTATTTTCTTTACTTTGAGTTTGTCCCAATTTAAAGATTATTTCCTTATAGCTTTGAGTTTGTCTTGAGTTCTTGCCTAAGATCCTAGAACTTTGAGTGTGTTCTTGAGTTTTGGTTCTTTTTCGTTATTTTATTGCTAATTACTTTTTGTCAAAATTTGATTATTCGTTCTTGAGACTAAAATTAACTTGGAGGATGTGTGGTAGACTTAAGAAAGATGGTACTTGGAAGATGTGTGTTGATAGTCGTTCCATTAACAATATAATGGTCAAATACCGTTTCCCTATGCCTCATTTGCAAGATATGTTAGATGAGTTGAGTGGTGCCTTAGTCTTTTCCAAAATAGACTTAAGGAGTGGGTACCATCAAATAAGAATTCGAGAAGGGGATGAATGGAAAACGGCTTTCAGAACAAAGCAAGGGCTGTATGAGTTGTTGGTGATGCCATTTGGGCTTTGCAACGCACCAAGCTCCTTCATGAGATTGATGAATGAAGTCCTCCATCTTTTTTGAATGATTTTATTGTTGTTTACTTAGATGACATTCTTGTGTATAGTAAAAACAATGAAGATCATGTAATTCATTTAAGGAGGTTGTTTGAAAAATTGAGGGAGGTGAAGTTGTATGGTAAGCTTGAGAAATGTGTATTCATGACTCCTAGTGTTGTATTTTTAGGATACATTGTAACGGGAGAGGGGGTTCATGTAGATCCAGAAAAGGTGAATGCGGTTCAATGATGGTTGGCTCCAACCAATGTGCACAAATTTAGAAGTTTTCATGGACTAGCCTCCTTCTATAGGTGATTCATTAAGAACTTCTCAACCATCATGGCTCTAATCACAGAATTGACGAAGAAAGGTAGTTTTGAGTGGGCTGAAGTGGCACAAAAGGCCTTTGAGAAGGTCAAATCTCTTCTTTACAATGCTCTTATACTTGTGCTTCCATATTTCAACAAAGTGTTTGATGTGGAGTGTGATGCGAGTGGGATATGGATAGGTGTTGTTTTGATACAAGAAAAGAAGCCTGTGAGTTACTTTAGTGAGAAGTTGAATGGGCCAAAGATGAAATATTCCACTTATGATCGTGATTTTTATTCCATAGTTAGAGCGCTTGATCATTGGTCTCACTACCTTAGACCAAAACCATTCGTTCTTCATTTTGATCATGAGGCTCTAAAATTCATACATGGGCAGCAAAAGCTCAACAAGAGGCATGCTAAATGGGTGGAGTTTCTCCAATCATTTACTTTCAGTTCCAAGTACAAAGATAGTAAGAGTAATGTTGTGGCTGACACATTGTCCCGTCGAAACTACTTACTTTCCATAATGGATGCTAAGATCTTGGGTTTTGAACAACTCAAAGAGTGTTACAAAGATGATCCTGACTTTGCTAGTGAGATGGGAGTTAGTGCCACTTTCAACGTAGGTGATTTATCTCCTTATTTCGATGATTCGAGTTTGAGGGAAAACTCTTTTGAAGAAAGGGGGATTGATCCAAAGTCAAACTTGGCTCATGAACCCGTGACACTTGTTTTGGAAGCCCTTGGGTTTTCCCCATTTGCTCACAAGTCAGAATCGGTGACATGCCTTACTTGGGCGTGTGATTAAAGCCATATTCAGCAAAGACCAAGCAAGTAGAAGCCCAAGGAGATCCATTGTTATTTTAGTCTTGTTTATTTTTATTTTCGTGTTTTAATTATTATAATAAATAATGTAGCTCTTTCAAATGGGTATTTAATCCCATTAAGAAGAGAGGCAAAATGTGTGCTAGATTAAGGAATTGCTGTTGTTTCATTTCTATTCATTAAGTAGCATTTAATGCCTTAATGAGGGGAGTTAAAAGATGGCATATCTTTAATTCTTAGCTGTTATAGCTGAACAGTTTTGGGGCTTTTATTCAGCCAAACCGTTGGCTTTCTTTTGTTGTATGATATTTCCTATAAACACAAGTTTGAAGAGTGGAATAATAATTCCTAATTATTCACAATATACCTTATGGTTTTTTCTTTACTTTGAGTTTGTCTCAAGTTGAAGATTATTTCCTTATAGCTTTGAGTTTGTCTTGAGTTATAAGATTAGGGTGAGCTTTGAGTTTGTTATTGAGTTATTGCCTAAGATCCCAGAACTTTGAGTGTGTGCTTGAGTTTTGGTTTATTTTTGTTGTTTTATTGCTAATTATTTTTTGTCCAAATTTGAGTATTCGTTCTTGAGACTAAAATTAACTTCGTGATCTAAGAGGGTATTTTCAGAATTACATCAGAGGGGGAGATGAGAGAGGAATATATGATCTACGTAACCCTTAGAATATACACTTGAATCTACCACTTAAGCAATGTAGTACTTAAGGTAAAAGAGACAATAATTTTTATCACAATTCAACTGAGGCATGCACAAGCCAAGGAGGTATATCTCACTGAAAAAAGAGGTGTGGGCAAACTAACAACTTCTTCATTTAGCCAATTCTTACACTTATATAGGTGGGCAAACCTTTAGTTACAGTATAAATATGCCCAACTAAATAGACAAGCTAGTTAGGACTTAAATTGTCTAGTTACCTATCAATGCAACTATACTAGTGTAATTTTAACCAGTAAATGCATACTTTTCCCTACCCTCAATCATGCTTCTACTACATAGCCCATCCCCCATGGCTGACTTGGGGAAAGAGTGAAAGTAATCTACTCTAAATACTAGCTATTATATGATTAAAGTTAATACAAGTTAAACAAGTGATCCAAAGTCAAACTTGGCCCATGAATCTGTGGCACTTGTTTTGGAAGCCCTTGGGTTTTCCCCATTTGCCCATAAGTCAGAATCTATTACATGCCTTACTTGGGCGTGTGATTAAATCCTTATTCAACAAAGACCAAGCAAGTAGAAGCCCAAGGAGATTAGTGGTTATTTTAGTCTTGTTTATTTTTATTTTGTGTTTTTTATTATTATAATAAATAATGTAGCTCTTTCAAATGGGTATTTAATCCCATTAAGAAGAGAGGCAAAATGTGTGCTAGATTAAGGAATTGCTGTTGTTTCATTTCTATTCATTAAGTAGCATCTAATGCCTTAATGAGGGGAGTTAAAAGGGGGGCATATCTTTAATTCTTAGCTGTTATAGCTGAACGGTTTTTGGGCTATTATTCAGCTAAACCGCTGGCTTTCTTTTGTTGTATGATATTGCCTATAAATATAAGTTTGAAGAGAGGAATAATAATTCCTGATTATTCACAATATACCTTATGATTTTCTCTTTTCTTTGAGTTTGTCTCGAGTTAAAGATTATTTTCATATAGCTTTGAGTTTGTCTTGAGTTATAAGATTAGGGTGAGCTTTGAGTTTGTCTTGAGTTCTTACCTAAGATCCCGGAACTTTGAGTGTGTTCTTGAGTTTTGGTTCATTTTCCTTATTTTATTGGTAATTACTTTCTGTCCAAATTTGAGTATTCCTTCTTGAGACTAAAATTAACTTTGTGATCTAAGAGGGTGTTTTGAGAATTACATCAACAAGCAAATTCAACCTGCAACAACGGCTATCAACCTTTTCTGCCCTTTTTCTTGTAGGTCGATGCTGGAGTGGTCCCCACTTGAAGCTTCCTGCAAGTGGTCGTGGTGGCAGAGAAGGTAGCATGTGTTGGCTTAAAAGGTAAGCCACGAAATAGGTGTGGTTGTGGTTGGGTTGTGTTTGTATGGTTAGCTTCATACTTGGCTAAAATTTAAGCTACAACAAGGAGAGGTAAGTTGCACGACTCCCTTGGACATGAAAATGAAGTGTAGCTTAGTGTAATCCTTCCCAACTTAGAAGAATTTTTGGGTGTTCCAATTTTGGATGAAGAGTAGTAAATGAAGAGTATTGTGAAGGGGAAAAATGTAAGAATCGATGTCAAGAGTGCTCACAATATCTAAATTTAGAACTAAATCTTATATTTAACAGAAAAATCTTTGATTTACATTCATGTAGTTCTTTTTGCAATAGAGAAAGAGAAAATAAAATCCTAGAAATCCTCCTCCATGGCCCTATCCGATTTCCTTTTTCATTCAGTAGTCATTAGCTTGATTCCAAAATGGGATGGGTCTTGCAATCATGGAGTAATCATCTCATGATTGTGCCTATCTTGCTCAGCCAGACCATGTGATGTTCTCACTTTCAGTCTTTTTTGCTGAGCACATGATTGTGCCATTCTCACATAGCCAGACTGTGTGGCTTCTTAGTTCTTTGCATTGTTCCGCACTATTGTTCCATTCTCACACAATCATACCATGTGGCTTCTTTTCATCCTCTAAGAATTTATGCATGGTTGTGCACTGGTCAATATGGTTATGATATGCTGATGCACATAAATGCCTTAGGTTTTCTCCTCTTCTTATTTGCATGTGATATTGCTTCTCTTCCTTCAAAGCCTTCCATATAGAATCATTGCTCCAAATCTGTGCTCCTCATTCTTGGTTTTGTACACTTTTGTGTAAATCCCTACAAAATAAATACAAGAGTGTAGTAGCTAGAATAAGATAGACTGTCAAAAAGTTCATAAATTGTATGAAACAAGATCGTAAACCAAAGGAAAAGTAAGGTGGAAAAGTAGAAATAATGAGTTTATACACAATGCTGATACTTATGCTTCCATTTCCAGTATTTTTATCCTTGGAATTATCCCCAAATGCGACACTTCCTCCATCATTAGGTGCCAACTTAGAGAACATCATCCGGTTACTAGCCATGTGCCTTGAACACCCACTATCTAGGAACTATTTGTAGCTCCTCATTTTCACTTTGAACCAAACATACAAACACAAACATCCTAGTTTAGGTGCATTTTAATGGGCCCTTGAGGGGTTAGTTACCAATCCTTGAAGAATGGTTCTCTTGGCCTATCACACCTTTGGATTTTGAATCATTTTTAACAATTCTAATAAACACACATGAGGAAGCAACATGTCCTTTCTAAGATGTAGCCACACGAGATCTCCTGGTTCAAAACTTTCTTCCCTCCGATGTTGGTTGACCATCCTTTTATTTATTTCATTAACCTTCTTGATTCTTGATCTAACTTGCTCATGTAATTTCTTAAAGGCTTAAATTCTATATTTCGCTTCAAAATTTTTTTGGTCCTTGATAGGAAGTGGAATGAGTCCAATGGGAGTGATAGGGTTGACATCATACACAATCTCAAAAGGTGAATGGCTAGCGGTGTATGTGGGGGATCTATCGTATGCAAATTCAGCGTGAAGAAGCTTAAGGTCCCAATCCTAGAGGGATTTGTGCATCAAGCTACACAAGATAGTAGTCAGGGTCCGGTTGGTGACTTTGGTTTGGCCATCTGTTTGTGGATAGTAGCAGTGCAAAATTGAAGTTTAGTACCAACCAACCTCCACATAGTTTTCTAGAAATAGCTAAGGAACATGGTACCTTTATCCGAGACAATGGAATTGGGAATACCCTGCAACCTTACTATTTTTTTTAAAGAATAGATTGACTATATAAGAGGCATCATCCGTCTTATGACAAGGGACAAAGTGAGTCATTTTAGAAAACTAATCTACCACTACCATAATGACGTCATTTTGCCTTTGAGTTCTAGGCAAAGCCACGATAAGGTCCATACTCTCATGGTCCCAAGGTTGATGAGGGATGGGAAATGGAGTATAGAGTCCTTGGTTGAAGTAACTCTTGGACTTTTGACATGTAGCACATCTAGCTATGACTATATGTACATCACTTATCATTTTATGCTAATAGAAGTGCTCCAAAAGTATGTCATAGGTCGTTATTGATCACAAAATTTACAACTAGCCAACCTCCATATGCTTCTCGTATCAATAGCTCTTGAACGGGACTCTTTGGGATGCAAAGCTACTACATTGGTTTTTCCAACCTTAGGTTTTGCTACAAAAGAGAAGGATTGTAAAAACTCTATCCACCTAGCATGCCTAGAGTTGAGCTTATGTTGCCCATTTACATACTTTAGAGACTCATGATTGTGTGAGCCTCAAATAATGAGACCATTGATCTAGAGCACTCAAATTGTAACACTCCCAAATTTACTACTAAAAAATTTCGTTTACTTAAAAGGGTTTAACGGAAGCGAAAAGATAAAACCGTAAATTTAGGGGCATTACCACCACACTTAGTACCAGATAGGTTCACTCCTACCGTTCCAGTACTAAGTGCTAAGGCTAAATAAGGTTAACATTAAACACAAGTTATTAATAAAACACAAGTCGTTAGTAAAGCACAAGTCATACAGAAATTAGAGTGCAGTTTAGGATTACAATCCAAAGAGTACATGAGTAGAGTTTTTCAAAACATAAGGCACCATACGATATAACATAACTAAAACAAAATAATACATGACCCAAAAGAAAATAGAGTCCGACCGAGTCGCTTTTGAATCCCAAGTTAGGTCTAGGCTCAACGCTGATATGTAACACCCACACAAATTCCACTCAATAAAGGTGATGGATGATGATGTTCGTGTATTATGATGATGGGCGAATAAAGGTAGGATAAAATGCAACAAGTGTAACACTTAAACACCTCACAAAGATGATGTTTAAATGGATCTCAAAGAGAACTCACAAAGATGAACCCTTTGATATGAATCAAATGAAGAAAACACAAAGAATCTTCATAGGATTCAAAACCAAAGAAAAGGAACACACAAAGAATCGTTAACAATGGCCACTTTCAACTCAGATAGAATTGGAAGGTTTAAACTCTCTCAAAGGAGATGATTTTTACTCAAACTCAACACACCCTTTTACACATGAGAAGACCCTTATTTATAGGCCATAAAATCGACTTCTAGCTATCAATTACAGCTAATTACAACCTGTAATTACACTTAAATGATATGGAAATACATCATATAAAAATCGTTGCCTTATAAGCTATAAAATCACAACCTTAACAAAGATAACCCTAGTTTGCATTACTCCACGTGTAGCACTTGTTCCAGCATCTTCCATGTATCATGATGACATGGCATAACATCCAACGTGTCATCAAAACATAGGTTGACTCATCCCATAGCTGCCATGTCATTAAGGTCTTGTTTGGTTGCTTGAAATTGCATAAAACGCAACTTATGCTTTGAAATTCAAGAAAGTGTCTTGTTTGACTTTGGAACTTCCAAGAACTCAAAGAAACTCCTCAAACATGTCTCAAAACCATGTTTGGAAATGAATAAGGTCATGCTCTCGCATCAAACGCTCAGCACCACCCGATGCCTCGTAAGTGTCACAGGCATCGAAGACGGCGTCCCCTACCTGCACAAACTCAGGCAGGTCTTCTACTCGTGGGAATGAGCAGCACCCATGAAGCGGGTGATCAGTACGCTACGTACTGAGTAAGGTAACAGATGTGCTAAGGCCAGCTACGGTTCGGATAGACTTATTCTTTAGATTTCAGGTAAATATAGGGTCGATTCACATCATAGTCTTTATCAATCCATGTGAGTGCGGGAACTCCACTATCATATCCGGTGGATCGGTCTTGTAGAGCAAAATGCTCCTGGCCACTATTACTCACCGGTGTACCGGTCATGCAGGGCAAAATGCTTCTGGCCACTATTAGTCGCCGGTGGACCAGTCTGGTCCTGATTCACATGGTGTTTTACTGTAATTACTTCGTGTATTTCCCATGTATTATCACATTTATGTTTGGTTTGTTGAGCATGAAAACCCCCACTATTATAGCCGGTGGAATGGTCATGTAGGGCAAAATGCGCCTAGCCACTATTATTCGCCAATGGACCGGTCATGCAGGGCACCCCAGCTCCTGGCCACTATTATTAGCCGATGGACCGGTCTGGGCTCGGCTCAACAATCTTTCTCTTTAAATGGATAGTGTCTTATTCTTGTCCTATTCAATAAGAAATTCACCCTTGACATTAGGGATGTTCATGTTATCCGATATCTGCTTATTTGATCCGATATCCGAAGCGATCCGATCCGATAAAAGCAAATAACCGATCCGATTTTGTTTTTCAAATCAAATATCCGATCCGGTCAACGAAAAGTCAAACAAACCAAATATCAGATGCGACAAATACAAATAAGATCCGATCCGGAAAAAAATATTTATACATTTTTTATAATTTTTTATTTTATATATAATTGTATATAAATAAATTTAGATGTGTCTGTATATAATTTTTACTTACTTTATTTATTATTTGAGGTAAAATTTAATTTAATTGAAATTATATTTTTAATACAATCCCTTTTTAGATATTTATAAAAATAAAAATAAAAATACTCTACATACCGATAGACTCCATCCACTCTTTTATTATTTTAGTTTTAGCATTGGATATTTGTTGAGTAAGTCGGATATTTGCTCAGCATTCGCGCAACAAATCGGATAATATAAAATATATTTGTCATTTGGTAATTTTTTATATTTAAAATTTTATTCGAATAATATCGGTTATATTTGATATCCGATGATATCCGATCCGAAAATTCAAATATTCAATCTTCCGGATATCCGAAGTTTCAAATCAAATATCAAATATCATTTTTAGATATCCGAAATTTCAAATATCCGACAATCAAATATCCGATATATCGGATATTTGAATCATGAACAGCCCTACTTGACATGTTGTCACCAACATTCTACCTCTATCCTCTCAAGGGGGCCCATCCCATATCTTGAAACTCATGCGCCTTATCACGCCCCGACATCCATTCCCCCTTAAACTTACACAAAATGAAAAATCCCAACTCCTAAGGGTGTGGGTTAAGGCCCAACACCTCATGACATCAAACTCCACCTATCACCCTCTAGGGTTTTCCCTTGAAAACCCTACTTGGACCTATGTGGCCCAACTTTCTCTTACTTACACTAACCTCACTTCATTTATCGGCCTATACCTTATTTCATTAGATCCAACCCCAACTCATATCATCTTACCCTTCCATTTTACATGTAACCGGAAAAATCCTA
This sequence comes from Tamarix chinensis, assembly GCA_030549775.1. Lineage (NCBI taxonomy): Eukaryota > Viridiplantae > Streptophyta > Magnoliopsida > Caryophyllales > Tamaricaceae > Tamarix > Tamarix chinensis. Next base: position 37,164,896 of record CM060172.1, read on the forward strand.
GTTGGCCACTTCAAACCCTAGTACCTTTCTTCTCCCACAAGTAACCTCTCTATTTTTCACCTAATACCTCTTCTCTCCCATGGCGCCCATAATCACCCCTTATAAAATAAAATCTCACTTTGAACCCGTACTCCACTCTTCCTTAATCATTTTTCCAGATTACTACTTCCCCCCAAAATCCTAATCGGGTCCCTTATACACCCTTACACCAACCTACGTACTATTTTTCATCCCAAATCTCTAATTACTCCACAACTCTCCCCTTAGCTTATTTACACCCTAAATCAACTTTTCTCACGTAAAGATCACTCTCATGCAAGTTTTGTCCATCCCATGCAAACACTCAAAGTCCCCATGCAAATTTCAAGATTCCCATGCATGGTTCCCATCTCTCATTCATTTTGGTTATTCCTTCCTCTTTAATTTCCTCTCATGGATCATGAGGTATTTTGGTCAACCTCATATCCCCCTTAATGAACTCACTTCCCATTTCTTTCTTTTTGCCCTTTCATTCCCTTATCATATTATCAATTGTCCTAACGTGCATGTCCTAGGCATATATCACATCATGATCACCATATATACATATCATACTCATGTCATAAGAAAACACATACAAACATACCTCAGCTCCAAGCTGCGCTACACATAAGACAAGTTAATAACAATCATACGATACACGACATAGCATGATATATAGCATCCAAGGCATACAAGTCACACAACACACATATCCCTTATATACATCCTTACCTAAAGCGACGCCGGCCTTGGAGCACGCTCCTATGACTCCTTAGGGTTTTGGCTCGATTCACCTATAAGTGGGAAAATACTAAGGATTAATTTCCCTCCTACCAAAAGTACCATTACTCCTTATTTTAGTCTAAGATTAAGTTTGTTATTATTAAAGGGAGTATTATACGTGAAAAATAGGGTTTTTATTTTCAAGTTAGCCCACTAAATATTACTAGCCAAAATATGCTTATTTTAAATATTTAATGCTATACTTGTAGTATTAAACCTAATAGCTTTATTCTTATAATAATAGTACTAATACTAATTGTAGCAAAATAATAATAACAATAGTAATGCTAATGCTTATAGTGATAGAAACCCTAGCATTTTTAAGGCTAAGTCTAATAATAGTGTTAGGGTTAAAATAATAATATAATAATTACAATACCAACGAAGTACAAATATTCCTAAAGATAATAGTGATAAAAGTCATATTTTGAATAATAATAATATAAGGGTTCAAATATTTTTGTCACAATAATAGTAATAAAATAATAATAATAATAATAATAATAATAACTAATAATGATACCATAGTAATAATGTTAGTGATAAAGGCATTAGGAATAATATTAGCAATATTCGAATATTAAATAGTAAAAATACTAAGGCTTAGGTATTCTTCTTCTTTAACAACAAAATGATAATACGCCAACTTCGGTTTAAACAACAACAACAACAATAATAATAAAGATAACTATTTTAATGCTAAGGTTGCAGCCTTTTAATTAGTATACCATACTTATAAATATTTCTGAAATTAGGTTAGGTAATAAGAGTGATACATAATAATAATAATATTAATAAGGGTAATAATAGTAATAATAACAATGATTATACAACACTAATAATAATAATAGTAATATTAAAGATAATATTATTAACATTACTAGAAATTATTAACACTTATAGAAAATAGTTTAGGGCTGGGGAAGTTGGAGTACCACCTAAGGTCGATGGTGGCAATGACGGCGGCGGTGGAGGAGAGAGAGAGGTGAAAAGATGGATATGTAGGCTAAGAGAGAGGAAGTGGATGGGTGTTTGAGGTGGTAGAAGGTGGAGAGGGGTGGAATGGAGGTGGTGTTGTAGCCGGGAATGGCGGCGCACGGCGGTTGGTGAGGTGGCCGAAGTGGTGGAAGGTGGTGGGAGATGGAGAAAGTATAAGGAGAGGGAGGTAGGGAAGATGAAGGTATAGGAAGGTAGGGGAAGGTTCCCTAGGTGTTTTGGATGGTGGAGGAGGTGTTGGTTGCGGTGGGGGTGGCGGCGGAAGGCTACGCGAGGGGCAGCGAGGGGCTGGAGTGGGCTGATCGGGTTGACCACTTTGCGCTGTCGGGGCGGTTCATGCAGAGCAAAGTAAGGGGTGGTGGTGGTTTGGTTTTGTAGATGGAGATGCGGGGAAGGTTTTGGTGGGTGGCGTTTGCTGCGGCGATCGTCAACGGCAGCAAGGTAAGGATCTATTTGGACGGCGGCGAAAAGCTAAGTTTTTGGGCTTGCGAAAAAGGGAGCTCGATTATGGCTGCCCTTGGGGTGTATTTGTAGGCTAATTGAGGGCGAGAACCACAAAGGGAGAAGAAGACAACCGGGGCAGGTGTGGCAGGACCATCGGCAGGCGGTGGCAGGCGGTGCAGCCCTGCCATGGTAGGTTAGGTCATGTCGGGGAGAAAAAGGAAAGGAGAGGGGCACATGAGGAGGGGAGAGACGGGGTTGGTCGGGGTCGAAAAAGGGAAGAAAACGATGGGGAGGGGAAGAGAAGGGAGGCCGGACAGCATTGGTGGTTGTCGGTGGCAGAAGTTGCGGGTTTTAGCCATTGCAGTCGGGATTGGGGAAGAAGATGAGCGACAAGTTGGATCGGCGGTCCGGGGGAGAAAAGAAAAGGAGAGGGAGGTGGTTCAGCCAGCGGTTCGGGCCAAGAAGGAGGGCTGAGGTGGCTTGGGCCGCACGAGACAGGGAAGGGGAAAGTGAGCTAGGCTGACGGGCTGGCCCAGTCGGGGGAAAATGGTGGAAAGAAAGAAGGGAGAAGGAGGGAGAGAAAAAAAAGAAAAGGAAAAAGGAAAAATAAGGGCAAAAATAGATAAAATAACTTGTGGGGAATAGGTTGTAGTATTTTTGGTAGAAAAACAAATTTTAATAATTTAACTTAATATATTTTAATATATTGGTTTAAAAGGTAAATTTTAGAAAACATTGGTTTTAAATATTATTTAAATAAAATGAGTATGATAAAATAACAAATTATTTATTTTAATTTATTTAATATTCACATCTAATTTTATATACTCAAAAATCTACAAAATAATTAAATTAAATAAATTTAAAAGGCAAAATCCTCAAAATAATTAAATTAAATAAGTTTAAAGCTAAGTTATCCCAAATAAAAGTGATTTATTAAATTATAAACTTTTAAAATTTTGGGGGATTACAAAAATAGGCTATTAGCTTGCCTTCTTGTAGTAGGACCACTCTAATCTCAACTCCACTTGCATCACATTCAATTTCAAAAACTTTATCAAAATCCAATAACATTTAGATGGAGGCCTCACTAAGCTTGCCCTTGATCACATCAAATGCTTCTTGGGTTGAAGGTGTCCTCTTGAATTCTTCTTTCTTGAGACACTCTATGATAGGGGCCAAAACAGTCCTATAAAATGAAGCAAGTCCATGAAAGGATCAAATGTGGGTAATGGATGTGGGTGTAGCCCTAAATGGTTGACATGGTCTTCACTACTAGGAGATATTGTATGCTCTCTTTAATAAAGAGTTATACGCTTTCATAAGAGCTCTTGATCAATGGTCACTTGAGATTCCAATAGTTTGTGTTACACACAGATCTTGAGTGTACATCAACGGCCAACACAAGTTTAATCCAAGACATAAAAGATGGGTAAAATTTTTCCAATATTTTTCCTTTGTACCAAAACAAAAAAGTGACAAAACGAATATAATAGTAGATGCATTTTCTAAGAGATATTATATGCTCTCTTTGTTAGAAGCGAGAGTATTGGAGTTTGGGTGTACTGCAGAGCACTATAATGAAAAGAAATGATGCATAAGCTAAACAAGTTGGCATATGCTTAATGGAAGATGGTGGCTTATGGGATAATTGACCACCGAAAGTTAAAATAGAGAAAACATATGAGAAGTATGATAATATTTGATCTAAGGAAACCAAAGACCAAACACTCAAGGTTTCAACACTTGAGATAAAAGTTATGAGATTTTTCACTCAAAACAAGGTTTTCACTCAACTTTGTAGAAGGGGGCTTAGGGGAGCTCGAAAATCTGATATGTAATTCAAGGGGGTAGTGTGTTCCATTGTGTTGAGGCTACCCATATTTATAGTGCCAGCCATTGTTACAAAAAGTCCATTATCACCCTTCATCTTTACCTACCTAGTCACATTCCAACCATTCTTTACTATGTAGTTATCTAATTCAATCTAACAACTAGTTGGATGAGAACTAAAATGATGTCAGCTTATGTGTGGTATTTTGACAGCCATACCACATCATGGAGCCCCTTACATGCTGAAAAGTAGGTAATAAATAAAAGTACAAGTCAATCAATCATCCCCCATACCTAATCAATCATCTCCTATGCTTAGCCAATTAAAATAATCTGATTTGACTTGGCTGGCTTTCTTCACCTACTCCACCATCCACTTGTCCTCCTTTTTCTTTTCTCTCTCTCTCTCTCTCTTTTTATTTCAATTTTCGAAATCAGCCTTGGTCTTGGGCTGATTTCGCTTCTTCCGCGGCAAAATACTTGGAAATAGTAATAAAATAACTATCTGGGCTTGGGCATGATGCGCCATCATAGTTGGTTGAGCTTGGGTTGGATAAGCTACCATAATTTGTTGTGTTTAGGCTGAAATTCCACTTATTTCTCATATTTGACTAATTAATTTCATCCAAGTTAAGAGTGTTTTGTGATCTCCTAACTTAGAAAAATTAATTAGTGAGATATTATTATGAAGGTAAGTGAGTAGATCATCCACATTAAATGTGTTTGATATATTTCCCATGTATGGTGGTATCTCAAGTCGATAAGCATTATTTCCAATCTTCTCAAGAACTTTAAACGGTCCATCACTTCTTGGCATAAGCTTGTTTTTTCTTCTAGAGGAAAATCTTTCCTTTCTAAGATGTAGCCACACAAGATCGCTTGGTTCAAAACTTTGTTCCCTCCAATGTTGGTTGGCCTTCTTTTTATTTATATCATTAACTTTCTCAATTCTGGCTCTGGCTTGCTCGTGTAATTTCTTGAAGGCTTGAATTCTGTCTTTGGCTTCAAAACTTATTTGGGCCTTGATAGGAAGCAGAATGAGCTCAATGGGTGATCCAAAGTCAAACTTGGCCCATGAACCTGTGGCACTTGTTTTGGAAGCCCTTAGGTTTTCCCCATTTGCTCACAAGTCAGAATCTATTACATGCCTTACTTAGACGTGTGATTAAAGCCTTATTCAGTAAAGACCAAGCAAGTAGAAGCCCAAGGAGATCCGTAGTTATTTTAGTCTTATTTATTTTTATTTTCATGTTTTTATTATTATAATAAATAATTTAGCTCTTTCAAATGGCTATTTAATCCCATTAAGAAGAGAGGCAAAATGTGCGCTAGATTAAGGAATTGCTGTTGTTTCATTTCTATTCATTAAGTAGCATCTAATGCCTTAATGAGGGGAGTTAAAAGGGGGGCATATCTTTAATTCTTAGCTGTTATAGATGAACGGTTTTTGGGCTATTATTCAGCTAAACCGTTGGCTTTCTTTTGTTGTATGATATTGCCTATAAATATAAGTTTGAAGAGAGGAATAATAATTCCTGATTATTCACAGTATACCTTATGGTTTTCTCTTTGCTTTGAGTTTGTCTCGAGTTAAAGATTATTTTCATATAGCTTTGAGTTTGTCTTGAGTTATAAGATTAGGGTGAGTTTTGAGTTTGTCTTGAGTTCTTGTCTAAGATCCCAGAACTTTGAGTGTGTTCTTGAGTTTTGGTTCATTTTTGTTATTTTATTGCTAATTACTTTCTGTCCAAATTTGAGTATTCCTTCTTGAGACTAAAATTAAAGTTGTGATCTAAGAGGGTGTTTTGAGAATTACATCATTTGGTATCATATCTTTGGCATGGAGGATCAAGGAAGATCGTGTTTTTGTTGAGAAAGAAAACCTCTGGAATTCATCCGGTTTTTCAGTAAACTTTGAAGAGCAATATCTCAGCCCTCAAAATTCATATCAATCGATTATTTTTTTGAATCTAGGTATTTTTCTGTGTAGAATACTCATATTTAATTTCAGAATTTTTGGAAACGTTTTGGCTATTAAAAAGGGCAGTTTTCTGTGGACTGCACAAACACAAAGCAAATCCAGCGCATCAGATTTCAACTGAAGATTTCTCCTTCATCCGGATAGCTTTTAAGGAGTTTCTTTTTTTGAAATTGCTTAAATTTTCCTGAATTTTGACAATATGTAAGCCTTTGAGAGTCTCAAGGCCATTTTAAATTTCGTTTAGTTTCGGCTGAATATCTATTATACTTGTAATAACCTTGCAAAATAGTGAAAAGTCATGGCTGGTGGTGAATAGTTTGCTAAGATGTTACAGGTTATCGCTCAAAAATTAGAGAAAATGGAGAAAAAATCAGAGGAGGATAGGGTGAGCAAAAATACTAGAATGGATGCAATGGCCGAAATGGTTTTGAAAACCACTAGGAAACTGAACGAGTTGGAGAATGAGGAAGAAAGTAGCATTAGCAATTTTAGACAATTTGATGAATATAGGAGATTAAAGATTGACCTACCTGAATTTTATGGGGGGCATGATAGTGAGGCTTTTCTAGATTGGGTATAAGACAAATAGAAACTGTGTTTGAGTATAAGGGGTTTGATGACAGGAGACCTTCAAACTGCCTATCCTCAAACTCACTAAATTTGCTGCCCTATGGTATGAAAACCTCAAGGTGAATAGGAGGAGAGAGGGGAAAGAAATAGTAAACTCATGGGATAAGTTGAAAAAAAAAAGATGAGGGATAAATGGGTGAAAAAGGAGTACGAACAGGAGCAATACCTAAAATTGACCCATCTTTCCCAAGAAAATATGAGCGTGGAAGATTACATTAGATAATTTGAGAAGTTATGTTTGGTTTGTGATTTGCAAGAAAAGGAGACCTTCAAAATTGCTCGTTTTTTTAAGGGTCTTTCTAAGGGGATTAACCAAAAGGTGGAGGAAACTCACTACACCACTTTTAGATATGAGTCTCAATTGAAAGAGGAGAAGCCCAGAATTACTTCTTTCAAAAGTCTCATGAAATTTACTCCATCTTACTCTAAGGGGGTCTGTTTCAAAACAAGTCAGGAGGTACTTTTCAAAACAAATCTTTCTCTTTTAGTTCAAAATTTGATAAAAGGGAAGGACAAGGTTGTAATTTCACCTAGTGAACTTGCTACGAGTAGAAAGTGTTTTAAATGTCATGGTAAAGGACATATGGCGTCGGAGTGTCCTAGCAAAAATCTGATGACAGCCGCTCAATATGCCATGTTTGATGAGGAAGAAAAGCTTTATAATTTCATTACTCTAGAAGAAGATAACGAAGAAGAGCTTGATGAGATCCCACCAAAAAGCGAGCTTAATATGATGGTGGTTCGCAAAATTTTGTTTAGTGAACCAGAAAATGTTGAAAGGCAAAGAAACAATCTATTCCATACTAGGTGCAAGATTGGTGAGAAAACTTGCAATGTGATTGTTGATGGTGGAGCACAAACTGATGTGATCTCTAATGAAGCGGTGAGTAAGTTGAAACTTACTAGGGATCACAATGAGCCTTACAAGCTGAATTGGTTGAATGATGGTGTGGGAGTAAGAGTGAAGAAGCAAGCTCTGGTTTCTTATTCCATTGGAGGGTTTGAAGATGAAAGGTGGAGTGACATACTGCCTATGGATGCTTGTCACTTGCTGCTTGGAAGACCATGGTAATTCGATCATGACTCGGAGCATAAAGGTAGATCTAATGTTTATATTGTAACAAATAAAGAAGGTAGAAGAGTTAGATTATTGCCTTTACCGCCCAAAGTTGCTAAGAAAGAAAAAGAGAAAAGCAACTATCTTGTAACTTGTAATGAGTTTAAAAGAATAGTGGAAGAAAATGGGGGAGGGTATGATTTGGTTGTGAGAACCAAAGATGATAATAGTACTACTTGTAATAACTCATCGCTACTAAATGAGTTATTAGAAGAGTACAAAGATCTGTTCCCAATGACTTGCCCAAAGGCCTACCTCCAATTAGAGGCATTGAGCATGCCATTGACTTGATTCCAGGAGCACCTTTGCCCAATAAGGCTGCCTATAGGTGTAACCCGGAAGAGAGTAAGGAACTGGAGAGGCAAGTGAATGAATTGATCAAAAGAGGCTATGTGAGGGAGAGCCTTAGTCCTTGCGTCGTTCCTGCACTCTTAGTACCCAAGAAAGATGGTACTTGGAGGATGTGTGTTGATAGTCGTTTCATTATCAATATAACGGTCAAATACCGTTTCCTAAGCCTCGTTTGCAACATATGTTAGATGAGTTGAGTGGTGCCTTAGTCTTTTCCAAAATAGACTTAAGGAGTGGCTACCATCAAATGAGAATTCGAGAGGGGGATGAATGGAAAACGGCTTTCAAAACAAAGAAAGGGTTGTATGAGTAGTTGGTGATGCCATTTGGGCTTTGCAACACACCAAGCTCCTTCATGAGATTGATGAATGAAGTCCTCCATCCTTTTTTGAATGATTTTATTGTTGTTTACTTAGATGACATTCTTGTGTATAGTACAAACAATGAAGATCTTGTAAATCATTTAAGGAGGTTGTTTGAAAAATTGAGGGAGGTGAAGTTGTATGGTAAGCTTGAGAAATGTGTATTCAGGACTCCTAGTGTTTTATTTTTAGGATACATTGTAACGGGAGAGGGGGTTCATGTAGATCCAGAAAATGTGAAGGCGGTTTGATCATGGTTGGCTCCAACCAATGTGCACGAAGTTAGAAGTTTTCATGGACTAGCCTCCTTCTATAGGCGGTTCATTAAGAACTTCTCAACCATCATGGCTCCAATCACAGAATTAACGAAGAAAGGTAGTTTTGAGTGGACTAAAGCAGCACAAAAGGCCTTTGAGAAGGTCAAATCTCTTCTTTGCAACGCTCCTATACTTGTGCTTCCAGATTTCAACAAAGTGTTTAAGGTGGAGTGTGATGCGAGTGGGATAGGGATAGGCGTTGTTTTGATACAAGAAAAGAAGCCTATGAGTTACTTTAGTGAGAAGTTGAATGGGGCAAAGATGAACTATTCCACTTATGATCATGAGTTTTATGCCATAGTTAGAGCGCTTGATCATTGGTCTCACTACCTTAGACCAAAACCATTCGTACTTCATTCTGATCATGAGGCTCTAAAATTCATACATGGGCAGCAAAAGCTCAACAAGAGGCATGCTAAATGGGTGGAGTTTCTCCAATCATTTACTTTCAGTAACAAGTACAAAGATGGTAAGAGTAATGTTGTGGTTGACGCATTGTCCCGTCGAAACTACTTGCTTTCCATGGTGGATACAAAGATCTTGGGTTTTGAACAACTCAAGGAGTGTTATAAAGATGATCCCGACTTTCTCAATTCTTGCTCTGACTTGCTCGTGTAATTTCTTGAAGGCTTGAATTCTATCTTTGGCTTCAAAATTTGTTTGGGCCTTGATAGGAAGCCGAATGAGCTCGATGGGAGTGATAAGGTTTTATTTATTTCATTAACTTTCTCAATTCTTGCTCTGACTTACTCGTGTAATTTCTTGAAGGCTTAAATTCTGTCTTTGGCTTCAAATTTTGATTAGGCCTTGATAGGAAGCAGAATGAGCTCGATGGGAGTGATAAGGTTGACACCATACACGATCTCAAAAGGTGAATGGCTTGTGGCGTATGTCGGGGACCTATTGAATGGAAATTCAGCATGAGGAATCTTACGGTCCCAATCCTTGAGGGATTTGTGCACCAAGCTGTGCAAGATAGTAGTCAGGGTCCTATTGGTGACTTCGGTTTGGCCATTTGTTTGTGGGTGGTAGGCGATGCCAAATAAAAGTTTAGTGCCAATCAACCTCCACAAAGTTTTCCAGAAATAGCTAAGGAACTTGGAATACCATGCAACCTTATTATTTCTTTAAAGAATAAATCAGTTATATAAGAGGCATCATTCGTCTTATGACAGGGGACGAAGTGAGCCATCTTAGAAAAGCGATCTACCACTACCATAATGGAATCATTCTGCCTTTGAGTTCGGGGCAAAGCCACTATGACGTCCATACTCACATGGTTCCAAGGTTGATGAGAGACTAGTAATAGAGTAGAGTCCTTGGTGGATGTGACTTTTTGCATGTAGCACATCTAGCTATAACTCTATGTACATCACTTATCATTTTAGGCCAATAGATCTTGTTGATCCCAAAATGTCCGGCTAGCCCACCTTTATGTGATTCTCGTATCAACAGCTCTTGAATGGGACTCTTCAGGATGCAAAGCTTGGTATTCTTGAAGAGGAATCCATCTTGTATGACATAAGGGCTTCAAAGCTTGTCTCGGTATTCAAGGTAGCTTGCAAAGTCTTCATCCTTCTTGTGTAGCTTAAAGCATCCGAAACCTAAGACTTGAGCTTCTAATTGGGACAACATACAATACCTTCTAGAGAGGAATCAGCTACTACATTGGTCTTGCCACACTTGTGTTTTGCTACAAAAGAGAATGATTGTAAAAACTCTATCCACCTAGCATTATTAGGGTTGAGCTTATGTTGCCCATTTACATACTCTAGAGACTCATGATCGGTATGTAATACAAATTGTGTGGGCCTTATATAATGAGACCAATGATCTAGAGCCCTAATGATAGCATAAAACTCCTTGTCGTACGTGATCCAAAGTCAAACTTGGCCCATGAACCTGTGGCACTTGTTTTTGGAAGCCCTTGGGTTTTTCCCATTTTCTCACAAGTAAGAATCTATTACATGCCTTACTTGGGCATGTGATTAAAGCCTTATTCAGTAAAGACCAAGCAAGTAGAAGCCCAAGGAGATCCGTGGTTATTTTAGTCTTGTTTATTTTTATTTTCGTGTTTTTATTATTATAATAAATAATGTAGCTCTTTCAAATGGGTATTTAATCCCATTAAGAAGGGAGGCAAAAGGTGCGCTAGATTAAGCAATTTATGTTGTTTCATTTCTATTCATTAAGGAGCATTTGATGCCTTAATGAGGGGAGTTAAAAGGGGGCATATCTTTAATTCTTAGATGTTATAACTGAACGGTTTTGGGGTTAATATTCAGCCAAACAGTTGGCTTTCTTTTGATGTATGATATTTCCTATAAATACAAGTTTGAAGAGAGGAATAATAATTCCTGATTATTCACAATATACCTTATGGTTTTCCTTATAGCTTTGAGTTTGTCTTGAGTTATAAGATTAGGGTGAGCTTTGAGTTTGTCTTGAGTTCTTGCCTAAGATCCCAGAACTTTGAGTGTGTTCTTGAGTTTTGGTTCATTTTTCGTTATTTTATTGCTAATTACTTTCTGTCTAAATTTGAGTATTCCTTTTTGAGACTAAAATTAAAGTTGTGATCTAAGAGGGTGTTTTGAGAATTACATCATTTGGTATCAGAGCTTTGGCATGGAGGTTCAAGGAAGATCATGTTTTTGTTGAGAAAGAAAACCGCTGGAAGTCATCCGGTTTTTCAGTAAACTTTGAAGAGCGATATCTCAGCCCTCAAAATTCATATCAATCGATTATTTTTTTGAATCTAGGTATTTTTTCTGTGTAGAATACTCATATTTAATTTCAAAATTTTTGGAAACGTTTTGGCTATTAAAAAGGGCAGTTTTCTGTGGACTGCACAAACACAAAGCAAATCCAGCGCATTAGATTTCAACTGAAGATTTATCCTTCATCCGGATAGCTTTTAAGGAGTTTCTTTTTTTGAAATTGCTTAAATTTTCCTGAATTTTGACAATATGTAAGTCTTTCAGAGTCTCAAGGCCATATTTAATTTCGTTTAGTTTCGGCTGAATATCTATTATACTTGTAATAACCTTGCAAAATAGTGAAAAGTCATGGCTGGTGGTGAGGAGTTTGCTAAGATGTTACAGGTTATCGCTCAAAAATTAGAGAAAATGGAGAAAAAATCAGAGGAGGATTTTGAAAGCCATTAGAATGGATGCAATAGCCGAAATGGTTTTGAAAGCCACTAGGAAACTGAACGAGTTGGAGAATGAGGAAGAAAGTAGCAGTAGCAATTTTAGACAATTTGATGAATATAGGAGATTAAAGATTGACCTACCTGAATTTTATGGGCGGCATGATAGTGAGGCTTTTCTAGATTGGGTAAGACAAATAGAAACTGTGTTTGAGTATAAGGGGTTTGATGACAGGAGACCTTCAAACTGGCTATCCTCAAACTCACTAAAGTCGTTGCCCTATGGTATGAAAACCTCAAGGCGAATAGGAGGAGAGAGGGGAAAGAAAGAGTAATCTCATGGGATAAGTTGAAAAAAAGATGAGGGATAAATGGGTGAATAAGGAGTACGAACAGGAGCAATACCTAAAATTGACCCATCTTTCCCAAGAAAATATAAGCGTGGAAGATTACATTAAAGAATTTGAAAAGTTATGTTTTATTTGTGATTTGCAAGAAAAGGAGACCTTCAAAATTGCTCGTTTTTTTAAGGATCTTTCTAAGGGGATTAACCAAAAGGTGGAGTAACTCACTACACCACTTTTAGTGGTGTTTGTAAATTGGCTATTAGATATGAGTCTCAATTGAAAGAGGAGAAGCCCATAATTACTTCTTTCAAACCTCCCATGAAATTTACTCCATCTTACTGTAGGGGGGGTACGTTTCAAAACAAGTCAGGAGGTACTTTTCAAAACAAATCTTTCTCTTTTAGTTCAAAATTTGATAAAAGGGAAGGACAAGGTTGTAATTTCACCTAGTGAACTTGCTACGAGTAGAAAGTGTTTTAAATGTCATGGTAAAGGACATATGGCGTCGGAGTGTCCTAGCAAAAATCTGATGACAGCCGCTCAATATGCCATGTTTGATGAGGAAGAAAAGCTTTATAATTTCATTACTCTAGAAGAAGATAACGAAGAAGAGCTTGATGAGATCCCACCAAAAAGCGAGCTTAATATGATGGTGGTTCGCAAAATTTTGTTTAGTGAACCAGAAAATGTTGAAAGGCAAAGAAACAATATATTCCATACTAGGTGCATGATTGGTGAGAAAACTTGCAATGTGATTGTTGATGGTGGAGCACAAACTGATGTGATCTCTAATGAAGCGGTGAGTAAGTTGAAACTTACTAGGGATCACGATGAGCCTTACAAGCTGAATTGGTTGAATGATGGTGTGGGAGTAAGAGTGAAGAAGCAAGCTCTGGTTTCTTATTCCATTGGAGGGTTTGAAGATGAAAGGTGGTGTGACATAATGCATATGGATGCATGTCACTTGCTGCTTGGAAGACTATGGCAATTTTATCATGACTCGGAGCATAAAGGTAGATCTAATGTTTATATTGTAATAACTAAAGAAGGTAGAAGAGTTAGATTATTGTCTTTACTGCCCAAAGTTGCTAAGAAAGAAAAAGAGAAAAGCAACTATCTTGTAACTTAAAATGAGTTTAAAAGAATAGTGGAAGAAAATGGGGGAGGGTATGCTTTGGTTGTGAGAACCAAATATGATAATAGTACAACTTGTAATAACTCATCGCTACTAAATAAGTTATTAGAAGAGTACAAAGATCTGTTCCCAATGACTTGCCCAAAGGCCTACCTCCAATTAGAGGCATTGAGCACACCATTGGCTTGATTCTAGGAGCACCTTTGCTCAATAAGACTGCCTATAGGTGTAACCCGGAAGAGAGTAAGGAACTGGAGAGGCAAGTGACTGAGTTGATCAAAAGAGACTATGTGAGGGAGAGCCTTAGTCTATGCGCTGTTCCTGCACTCTTAGTACCTAAGACAGATGGTACATGGAGGATGTGTGTTGATAGTCGTTCCATTAACAATATAACGGTCAAATACCATTTCCCTATGCCTCCTTTGCAAGATAGGTTAGATAAGTTGAGTGGTGCCTTAGTCTTTTCCAAAATAGACTTAAGGAGTGGCTACCATCAAATGAGAATTCGAGAGGGGGATGAATGGAAAATGGCTTTCAAAACAAAGCAAGGGTTGTATGAGTGGTTGGTGATGCCATTTGGGCTTTGCAACGCACCAAGCTCCTTCATGAGATTGATGAATGAAGTCCTCCATCCTTTTCTGAACGATTTTATTGTTGTTTACTTAGATGACATTCTTGGAGGTTGTTTGAAAATTTGAGGGAGGTGAAGTTGTATGGTAAGCTTGAGAAATGTGTATTCATGACTCCTAGTGTTTTATTTTTAGGATACATTGTAACGGGAGAGGGGGTTCATGTAGATCTAGAAAAGGTGAAGGCGGTTCAATCATGGTTGGCTCCAACCAATGTGCACGAAGTTAGAAGTTTTCATGGACTAGCCTCCTTCTATAGGCGGTTCATTAAGAACTTCTCAACCATCATGGCTCCAATCACAGAATTAACGAAGAAAGGTAGTTTTGAGTGGACTAAAGCAGCACAAAAGGCCTTTGAGAAGGTCAAATCTCTTCTTTGCAACGCTCCTATACTTGTGCTTCCAGATTTCAACAAAGTGTTTAAGGTGGAGTGTGATGCGAGTGGGATAGGGATAGGCGTTGTTTTGATACAAGAAAAGAAGCCTATGAGTTACTTTAGTGAGAAGTTGAATGGGACAAAGATGAACTATTCCACTTATGATCATGAGTTTTATGCCATAGTTAGAGCGCTTGATCATTGGTCTCACTACCTTAGACCAAAACCATTCGTACTTCATTCTGATCATGAGGCTCTTAAAATTCATACATGGGTAGCAAAAGCTCAACAAGAGGCATGCTAAATTGGTGGAGTTTCTCCAATCATTTACTTTCAGTTCCAAGTACAAAGATGGCAAGAGTAATGTTGTGGTTGACGCATTATCTCGTCAAAACTACTTGCTTTCCATGGTAGATGCAAAGATCTTGGGTTTTGAACAACTCAAGGAGTGCTACAAAGATGATCCCAACTTTGCTAGTGAGATGGGAAGTCCTACTAAGGAGTTTGTATGGCAAGATGGTTACCTCTTTAAGGGTAACAAGTTGTGTGTTATGAAGAGTGGAGTAAGGGAGTTGTTGGTGAGAGAAGTCCACAGTGGGGGATTGGCCGGACACATTTTGGGATCCAAAAGACCCTTGATATTTTAAGCAAGCACTTCTATTGGCCTAGAATGATCAAGGATGCTACTCATGTTGTTCAGAGATGTGCTACTTGTCAAAAGCTAAGGGACACTTCACTAAGGGTCTCTACACTCCATTACCAGTTCCGGATGCTCCATGGGAAGGTGTCAGTATGGATTTTATTGTGGGTTTGCCAAAGACGCAAAGGAGAAAACATAGCATCATGGTAGTGGTAGATAGATTCTCTAAAATGGCACACTTTGAACTTGTAATAAAATTGATGATGCCTTGAAAGTGAGTGAACTATACTTCAAGGAAATTGTCAAACTCCATGGCATTCCTCGAAGTATAGTATCTGATAGGGACTCCAAATTCCTTAGTCACTTTGGAGGACCTTATGGAAGCTTTTGGGTACCAAGTTGCTATTTAGTACCTCTCATCATCCCCAAACTGATGGGCAAACCGAGGTTACTAATAGGACTTTAGGTACTTGGTTGTGTGGACTTGTAAGCAAAACACAAAAGGATTGGGACATGAAATTAGCCCATGCAGAATTTGCTTACAATAGGGCTCATTCATTGACTACTTCTCACTCTCCTTTTGAAGTAATTTATGGAGTGAATCCTTTTGTTCCTATTGATCTCATTCCTTTGGCTAAGGGGGAAATTATGGAAAAGGATGCCAAAAAGAGGGTTGAAACCTTTCAAAAAACTTGTGAGCAAGTGAAGAAAAGAATTCAGGAGATGAATAAGAAATACCAAGAGCGAGCCAATAAAAACAGCAAACAACCTATTTTTCAACCGGGGGACTTGGTATGGTTGCATTTGAAGAATGAGAGGTTTCCTAAGCTCCACAAGAACAAACTTATGCCTTGTTCTGATGGCCCTTACAAAGTCCTTGAGAGGATCAATGATAGTGCATATAAGATTGAACTTCCAAATGATTTGATGGGAGTTAGTGTCACTTTCAATGTGGGTGATTTATCTCCTTATTTCGATGATTCGAGTTTGAGGGCAAACTCTTTTGAAGAAAGGGGGAATGATCCAAAGTCAAACTTGGCCCATGAACCTATGGCACTTGTTTTGGAAGCCCTTGGGTTTTTCCCATTTGCTCACAAGTCAGAATCTGTTGCATGCCTTACTTGGGCGTGTGATTAAAGCCTTATTCAGTAAAGACCAAGCAAGTAGAATCCCAAGGTGATCCGTGGTTATTTTAGTCTTGTTTATTTTTATTTTCGTGTTTTTATTATTATAATAAATAATGTAGCTCTTACAAATGGGTATTTAATCCCATTAAGAAGGGAGGCAAAAGGTGAGTTAGATTAAGGAATTTCTGTTGTTTCATTTCTATTCATTAAGGAGCATTTGATGCCTTAATGAGGGGAGTTAAAAGGGGGCATATCTTTAATTCTTAGATGTTATAACTGAACGGTTTTGGGGTTAATATTCAGCCAAACCGTTGGCTTTCTTTTGATGTATGATATTTCCTATAAATACAAGTTTGAAGAGAGGAATAATAATTCCTGATTATTCACAATATACCTTATGGTTTTCCTTATAGCTTTGAGTTTGTCTTGAGTTCTTGCCTAAGATCCCAGAACTTCGAGTGTGTTCTTGAGTTTTGGTTCATTTTCGTTATTTTATTGCTAATTACTTAATGTCCTAATTTGAGTATTCCTTCTTGAGACTAAAATTAAAGTTGTGATCTAAGAGGGTATTTTGAGAATTACATCAGTACGTGTTGTAGTTAGATCTTGATCCATTGAGCTTCTCATTAAAATAAGCTATTGGCTTGCCTTCTTTAGTAGGACCGCTCCACTCCTGACTCCACTTGCATCACATTCAACATCAAAAACTTTAGCAAAATCCGATAACCTTAAGATTGGGGTCTCACTTAGCTTGCACTTGATCACATCAAATGCTTCTTGGGATGCAGGTCTCCAGTTGAATTCTCCCTTCTTGAGACACTTTGTGATAGGGGCCAAAAGAGTACTAAATCCTTTTATGAACCTCCTATAAAATGAGGCAAGTCCATGAAAGGATCGAACGTGGGTAATGGATGTGGGTGTAGGCCATGATCTTATTGCCTCCACTTTTGAATCATCCATTGAAATACCATCCTTAGATACAACAAACCCTAGGAAAGTGACTTTTTGTACTAAAAAGTCACACTTCTCTAACTTCCCATACAACTTGTTGTTCCTAAGGGTCGAAAACATGAGCCTTAAATGCTTTACATGATCTTCACTACTAGAGGAGTATACAATTATATCATCATAGTACACTACAACAAATTTAGAGATAAAGGACCTAAGGGCCTCATCCATGAGCATCAAAAAAGTGTCGGGTGCATTTGAGAGACCAAAAGGCATCACCATCGATTTGTATAATCCTCCCATAGTCTTGAAGGCGGTCTTCCATTCATCTCCCTTTACTCTAATCTGGTAGTTTCCGCTCCTCAAATCAATCTTTGAGGATACACAAGCCATATGTAAGCAATCGAACATGTCACCAAGTCAGGTATAGGATACCTATACTTGATGATGTTGTTGATAACTCTACTATCAACACACATCCTCATACTCCCATCCTTCTTTGGTACCAAAAGGGCCGATACTGCATAAGGGCTAAGGGATTCTCTAATGAATCCTTTTTGCAACAAATCATTAACTTGCCTTTGTAACTCCCTAGCCTCATTAGGATTACACCTATAGGCAGGCTTGTTTGGGAGTGTAGCACCAGGGACCAAGTCAATTTGGTGCAATTCCCCCTTAAGAGGGGGGGCATCTCACTAGGTAGATCATTTGGGAAGACATCCCCAAACTCCCCTAGCAAAGGTATGACTCGTGGGTCACTTCCTCCACTTCCTTATCTTCAAGAAACTATAAAAATACATGAGCTTCCCCTTGTCTATCCCCTTGCTATCTTGAAATAAGGCCTTCTTCTTTTTGGTTTCCTCCCTAACAAGTGAGGAACAATGACTAAGGGGTGTGAGTATAATGTTATTTTTAGAAAATTTCAAACAATAAGTGTTCCTCCTACAATCGTCCATTGGGACCACATCACATACCACATTATATTAGTAGGTTTTTCCAATGGAAAAAGGAACTACAACTTGCTTGGTCACTTCAACCATGCTTTCATTATTTAGCCATTGTAGTTTGGCATGTTGAGTGGTAGGCAAGTTAAGTTTCTCCACAAGTGTGCAAGAGGCTACATTAGCACAACTACCTCCATCAATAATAAAAGAACATACCTTACCAAGGATCGTGCACTTGGTTTGAAATATGTTCTATATGAATTAGACATATGCTAGGGAGACCATCATGTTCGAAATCTGCACAAAACAACCTACCCATTACCAAAACTCATGGCTGGAATATTAGGTAGATTTTTTCCTTTGTTTTAGCTCAAGTCACATTTATTAGTTGGCTAGGTTGTAACCTTTAATCTTACACTTCATCTATAAGTGTCAATGATAGAATGAAAGAGAAACACACAACTTATTGGATGCACCTTTTTCTCTCTAGCAAACCGAGAACATCCCTTAAAACTCAAGTATAAGAGTTTGAAGTTTGCAAAAATCTTCCAAGATTTTTCCTAAGAGTTTACTCTAGAGGTCGTTCTTGTGAGTTCAATATTCAAGGGGTTACCAAGAATTAATTTTATTCTCTCAAATATATCCCCATTCTTCTCTTTATTTTTTGTTGTTCTAAGCTAATTTAGAACACCACCTCCTAGCATGATCCAAGTTAGATTTCATATGCATCAAATAGTTTCTTTCCTGTTTATTTGTTAACCGATGAGATGTACTTTTTCCCATTAAATTTGGATGTTTTTTTATTCTTTTCAGTTATTTAAACTCTTGGCTGTGATCTCTATATTTGGATTTTGTAAAATCTATATTTATCTATGTTGCCATTCTTGCCATTGTTAATATAGAATTGTAGTATTATTAATTGAACATGCATTTTTTTTTCACAATTGTTTCATTTTGCCTTGCATCAGTCATGTGCTGGGTGATGCTCACACCTCTCTGTGGCAATAAGAATCTCTAATTTTGCTATTATAACAGCTTTTGTATTGTCTTTAAAATGAATTTTCTAGTTCAAAATTTAAGGGTGTTACATACTCATTATGTAGCATATTGATGTACCAATTTTTTAGGTCACCTAATTAATCTCACAAGTAGAAGATAATGTGTAGGGTTTTTAGGATGGTCAGTAGTGTCCTATTTTGTGTTGGTCTTAGGAGGCTAGAGAGGTTGGACATCTAGAGATCATTTATACCTTAATGGACTAGGGTTATAGGGCTTTTCCCTTTTGTCATTTTATCTTTATCATATTTTTGTACTTTTATGTACTCCCTCATATGCCTTTGAACATCTTGAGGACACATTGAGGTTTGTAAAAGTTCTATCATAGTACCTATATACTCTATTATAGTATTTAGATTGATTAGTTTACTTCTCCTTGTAACTAACATAGGATAAGCGACAAATGTATCCACAATTTTCCTAAGTGTTTTATATTTTTCTACTTTAGTAATGTTTTAAAAAAAATTAGTGTGAAAAATAAAGGTGTTATAATGATGAGATCTTGGAACAAAGTTAGTGAGGTTTCTTATTATCTAACATTACTTATAGATTTGTTGCATGTGCACAACCTCTCCCACATGTCTAAGTTGAGGAAATATGTTGCAAACCCTTCACACATCATCTAGCTAAAAGCGATGGAGGAGAGAATGAGCCTTTGACCTTTAAGGAATGCCAAGTGAATATCTCACCATGAAGACTTGCTAGATGCATACGACGGTTGTTCTGCCAGTTAAGGCTCTTTGGTTGCGACATGGAGCCAAAGAGGCCTCTTAAGAAGTTGAAAAGGAGATACGTATGAAGTGCCTCATTTTTCCCCATAGGTGTGTTATTGCTTGTTTTTTTCTTATAAGGGGATAATAACCCCTTCACTTGGTTGTGTTATTTGTGATGTGTGTTTAGGAATGTTTTTAATTAAGGTTTTGAATTTATCGGTGGACTTGGGGATGAAGCTTTTTTGTCAATTAATATGTTTCATGATGATTTAACGGTGTTTGATCTATTTTGAAAGTGTATTTTGGGTTTAATTTGCAAAGAATTTGGAAAATTTTGGAAAAGGGGGAGTAAAAGTGGATTTTTCTATAACACCAATCAACTAGTGGTATAGATAAGTAGACTAGTCTGTTGCTTTCAACTTTGTTTTTGGGTCAGAGTAACTAGCCAACTGATCTTGGGAATAGACCGGGTTACACTAGACCAATTGATCGACTCATCTAACCAAACAAAATTTGTGCTTGATTTAATTACTGGACTCAACCACTAAACTTTTTGAATGATCTTGAAACTAGGCAATTAAGCATCAAAGTGTTTCTAAAATCATTTAAGGGTTTAGTAACCATGGGTGCAAATGTTAATTAGCACAAAACATTATCGGGAACTAAAACTTGCCAAAAAGTGTTTAATGACCTTATTCCTTATCCCATTTTTACTCACCACTGACATTAACTACGAAAATTCAAAAAAAAATATGGAGGCATTAAATTTTGATGGTAGCTACTATTCTAGTTGCAAAAAATGCCTTGAAATTAGCCATTACATATCCATGTGTCCTAACATATAGGTAACCGATGTAGAACTTAATGCCATCATAAAAGTATTAGCACAAAGAGAGAAATCCAAACTTGAAGAAGGTAAACCAAGAGTTGATAGGTGTTCAAAGTGTCAAGGCATTGGTCACTCTAAAGCCGTGTGTTGGCAAATGGGAAGTGACACCTATGGAATTTGAAGTGATCAATCAAGAAATGAAACAAAAGAAAGAAAAGGACAAGCTTGATGTTGTTGTTTGGGAGGAACTATGAAAATAAACTATGAGGGTTCAAGAGCACCAACACACCATGAAAGATGAAGTTACACCAACCAATCCTACCCCAATTTTGAAGGATATTTCATCTTGCAACAGTCCCTTCCGACCTCCTTAACCCTCAACAAAAAATATTTGAACATTGGTGAGGTAAATATTGAAAATTTTACTTCTTCATCTATGGGAAGTACTCTTATTAATAAATCTCGTCATATACTTTCCCTAGATATGCTTATATTTCCTCCTAGGGTAGCATTGTGGTTTTGTGGTTTCATAAAGCAAGATGGTAGATAATGCGCTTTAGAAATTGAGAATACCATCCGTATCTCACCACCTTTCAAAAACATTACCACGAGTCATGATTCTTTTTCTTTGTTAAGTATCAATGTTCGTTGGTCTCGTACTCTCGTTGTGATGGGAGACACCTTGCTCTTACTCATCGTGTCCTAAATATTTTTAAGGAAATTGTTTTCATCTCATTCTAATGTCAGATTCAACAAGTTGAATCCTCAGCAACCTAGGAAGTTTGATGCATGAGCATCCACTATCATTTCAGGTTTGCTAACAAGAAATTATGATGATTTTGTTTTATAATTAATTTCAGGTCAAAAGGCAAAATGTGGTTTAATTTCATTCAAGGGCTATTATGTGATCATGTTAGCTTTTAATCCTTCTAAATTTGAAGGCTATAAATATCCTTTTTAAATGAAAAGAATTAAATTAGCTAAAGGATAGCCATTTCTTTTTGTCAACTTTTAGGTGGCTTAAAAGAGGCTCATATATGGCTTCATAGGTCAGCCATGTTGAACATGGACCAACCACCAAACAACAACCATAGCTGCCGCTTTCTCTCAATTTGTGAGACAGATTTGCCATGGAAATGCTGGGCACAACCATCAATTCGTAGCTATTGTGGCAACAAGTTTTAGCTAGCAACTTTTGGGGCTGAATAGCACAAAAAGCCAAGGTGGACAGGTCTGATATGAAAGGAATTTTTGCAGCATTTTTATGACACAACAACATACTGAAAGTACAAAGTATAAATCAACAGAGTAAGGACAACCCATGGCTGTGATTTTTGGTTAGCTTTTTGGCATAAAATTGAAGGGAAAGAGGTAAATAAGCAACAAGTACTAGTTATGGAAGAAAGACAACCCAAAATCAAGCCATTTCACATCTACTGTAGCAGAAGAATCACTGGCCATATTTGGGACACTTTTTGGGCACAAAATTGGAGGAAAAGCAAGTACAATAGTAGGTCTGATTGGGGAAGTGTATTTGTAGCACTTTTATGACTTGTTAGATGATTATTGTACTTCAAATTAGCTCTTTTAAGAAGCTACCTGAAATGCTCCAGAATTATTTATTTTATGGAATAATTAAGTAAGGGTCTATTAGGAAGTTATTTATTTATTTATTTGGAATAGGAAGGAATTAATTAGGACAAATTAATAATAATTTGTAAATATTTTATAAAGGAAAAAATTGGGCTTTTGCTAATTAAAAAGGGATTTAATAGAAATATTGTTAAAAACCCTATATTAGTTTAAAAAGGAAATTTAATATTATTTTTATTAAATATTTTATCCTAATTATCCAAAATATTCTAATTGATTTATTTAACCCCAAACCATTTCAAGTTTCCTTTTTCCTTTTTCTTTCCTCTCGCTGGATTGGGCCTGGAGCGCGGCCCAATCCTTTCTCTTTTCCTTCTTTCCTCCCGTGGCCCAGCGCCGCTCCCTTCTTTCTGCTCCTTCCGACACGGCGTTTTACTCTTTATTTACTTGGGATACCGCGTTCCGTTAAAAGCATTATAACCACAACCGAACCGCCCCGGTTCCTCCCCTTTTTCTTTCTTTCTTTTTCCCCCGACCGCCCGGCTCACCTTCTTCTTCTTCGTCCTTCCTCCAGCGTCGTCCACATGTTGATTCGAAGGCCGAAAATGGCGCTGCCGGCTACACGTGTCTTGGCTGACCCTTCTCCCGCTCATTCTCTTCCCCTCGATGCACACTCCAACCTGAACTACCCCACTCCCCTTTTCTTCCCCACGTTTGCCCCCATTTTCCCTTGCGAAGGTCGGGCACGATTTGAAATCCTGCTGACTGATCAACACCATAACCATCCCATTTTCTCACCGGCTTTGACCTCCTGGTAACCTCCAGAACTCGAGCCTACCCTCTACCATTATAAATACCCCTTGTATGGCCTGGTTTCGAGATTTTTTCCCCAAAACCCTAAGTGCAAGTCTATGCGCCACCGCAGCTTTAGACGCGTCGTTCTCCACCATTAGCCAACCTCGCCACCACCTCTTCCTCCCAAACTCTTCCCTGCAACGCACTCTAATTAAATAACCATTCGCCACCTTCAATTATTCTCACACGGGCCACCATAACCGTGCAAAATTTCCCATTCCTCTCGCTAGAATTTTTCCCCCGAAACCTTAAACCACCGTCCACCACCACTTCCGCCACTTCTACTGCCCTCTAAACCACACAAAAACTCATGCTAATTCTCCTCCACCGACCCATAATCTTCCTTTCTTTTTTCTCCTTCCCTTTCCCCCTTTTTCTTCATTTTTGCCCCCTTTAGATCACTTTCCTGGCCACCACTGTACACCACCACCGATGCCACCCATCCCCGCCAACTCAAGGTGAAACCCCAGACCTTCTTAACCCTTCCTTTTGATTTATTGAGAATTATTCTGCTTTTATCCTAATTTTTAATGTTAATTCGATTTTAATTATTATTATTATTATCAGCTGTAACTTATTTGATAAATTTTGTTGGCAGGTTTGGAAGTATTCTTAAGTTAGATAAATTATTATTCTCAAATTTTAGTTATTTAATGGAATTATTACATGTTTACTATAATTATTAATAATAGTATTAATCTTATTATTATTAGTATAATTATTTATTTAATATTATAATTATTTAATGGGGGCCAAGACCTTAAATTTTTAATTAGGTCTCGCACCCTTGCATTTTATTACTATCATTAGCATTAATTTCTATTATTAATATTATTATCGTTACTATCTTTACTAATTTAATATTCTTATAAGTATATATATTATTAACATTATTATTACTATCATTGAACGGTAACTTTATTATTTGGGTAGGCTCGAAATCCCACTTTATAATTTTAAGATTTATATTATTATTATTATTATTATTATTATTATTATTATTATTATTTTACTAATATTAGTATTATTAACAATATTTTACTTTATTAATATCATCATCATCATCATCATCATTATTATTATTATTATTATTATTATTATTATTATTATTATTATTATTATTATCTTTACCAATATCATTTTGGGTGAAGGGTAGAAACCCTTATATCACCATCCATTTAAATTACAATAGTATTTTATTAGTATGTTAGTAGCATTTTGTATAATTAATTATAGTATAATATTATTTTAATTAAAAACCAAGTATTAGGATAAGTTAGTGAATAATAATATTTTTTTAAGAGAGAACCTAATTCTAGTATTTTTCTATAATTAGTGAACCCAGTCAAAATCCTCAAGTGGAATAGGAGCGTGCCAAGACCGGTGACATTTTAGGTAAAGGGTGCTAAGGTCATATGTGCAATATGTGATTTTATGTTATGCATGCCCTGTGCTACAAATTATAGTGTATTTCATGTGAATATTGTATAATGATTGTTAATACCGCATGATTATGGAATTGAAGTATGCTGGTGTGAATAAATTGTGGCATGAGAATTATGTGTATAATTGTGTTACTATTATTATATGATGTGGCCTTAAGACAAGCATGTTAGGGTTGTAAAATAATGATGGGGAGTGTAACACTGTGGTGTTAGGGTTTTGCGTGAAATGGTATGGTTAGGGTTTTGCATGAAGTTGCATGGTGGTGTTAATGTTGCATGGTGTTAGGGTTTTGCATGGTGGCATTGATGTGGCATGGTATTAGGGTTCACATGGGACTTAGGGTTTGCATTGTAGTGTGGTTTACGTGGAGTTAGGGTTTGCATGGGAACTAGGGTTTACAGGGGTGTTAGGGTATGTCATGGTTAACTATGGTGGGATGGTTAACTAGGGTTGAAGTGGCTAACCTGAGTTAAAGAGTAAGCATGGTAAGAGCCTGAATTGCATGTCTTGAAATGGACATCTGAATAAGATACTTAAAATATTAAATACGTAAAGTAGAAAATGTTGAGCGGGGCCCAAACCGATCCACCAGCATAATAGTGGCCAAGTACTGCGGTAGCCTGAAGACCGATCCACCGGATTAATAGTGGTAGTGTATGTTACCCTAGTGACTGATCCACCGCTAAAATAGTGGGGGATCCCGAGCTCAACAAACTAAATTATATATGCTGTTAAGATGTGGGAAAATACTAATGACTTACAGTGGAACACCGTACAAGAAGGGGCCAGACAGATCCATTGGCATATAATAGTGGTAGGGCGTGTACCCTAAATGACCGATCCACCGGCTATAATAATGGACAGGAGCCAAAGTGCCTTGGAAACAGATCCACCGGCAAAAATAGTGGGGTTCCTGTACTCGTATGGACTTGATAAAGAGCATGGTGTGAAAATAAATTTGATAAAGTTTGATGAAGTAAATAATTTGATTAGTATTGAACCATGGCATTTCATCCGAGCATTTAGTTTGTACTATTATGATTGAGTTTTATGCCTCTATTATTATGTAATGGTTGTGTCAAATATGTATGCTAGCCTTAGTACTCGGTTACCTTACTAGTACGTAGCGCACTAATCACCCGTTTCATGGGTGCTGCTCATTCCCATGAGTAGAAGGCCCGTCTGACTTATTGCAGGTAGGAGACACTTATTTTGATGCTATCGATGTCTATGGGACATCGGGAGGGGCGGAGTGATATTTGGGTTGGACTAATCCCTAGAGTGACGTGGCTGTTTTCCTTTTTATTTATGACTCATATTACTTTTTATTATGTTTGAGTTGTAGAACAATTTTCTTAATGTCGTTTAGTTATTATCTAGAAAAACAATAGTTAGTATTTCGAATTATATAAGGCTTACGCGTACTTTGAATTTTGTTTTTATAAATTTGGATTATTAATGGATTATTCATAGTGTTTTATTAGCCTTAGCACTTGGTACTGGAATAGTAGGAGTGAACCGGTCTGGTACTAAGTGTGGCGGTAACATCCCCAGAAATTTACGGTTTTAATTCACAAGTATATTGTTTTTTTTTTAAAAAGTGTGTAAATTTTAGGGGTGTTACACTATCCCTTAGTCTTACTTTAGCTTATTGAAATAATGACCTAAGCTAGCTATAATAGGCCTTAACTTGTAAGCAACCTCAAAGCCAGCCTACATGGCATGGGAGGGTTGCTAATGCATGAAATTTTGAGCCAAAGAAAGTTAAATAAGCCCATTTGCTTTTTATTCTAGTTAGTTTGTAGCTAAAACAATCTATAGAAGGTCATTATGGTCTTTTTGTAATTCAAATGGCCTAACATTTATAAGTAAATGTTAGAGTCACATATGGATGAGGTCTTGAGAAGATTGGAAGTAATGCTTATCAGCTTGAGATACCACCGGAAATGGGAAATATATCAAACACATTTAATGTGGGTGATATACTCCCTTACCTTCATGATGAGCCTTATGCGGATGAGGTGGAGCCCTCCCAAGACAAGGAGGATGATGTAGGGGGTATCTCATAATAATATTTTACTAATTAATTTTTCTAAGTTTAGAGATCGCAAAACACTTTTAACTTGGATGAAATTAATAAGCTAAATATGAGAAAATAAGCGGACATAGCATATGCATGCATAGTGGCACGTTCAGACCAAGCACAACCAATTATGGTAGCATATCTAGCCCAAAGCCAACCAACTATGGTGGCACATTAAGCCCAAGGCCAACCAGCTATTTTATTGTTATTTCCAAGTATTATGCCACCAAAGAAGCCAAATCAACCCAAGCCTAAGGTGGAGTTACACAAGTACTACACCTTAGATGAACCTTTTCATCTAGCCACTAAGGTGGAGAAACAAAAGAAGGAGAAGAGAGGACCAAAGTTTCCTCAAAGAAGGTTCACAACCAACACTTCCAAATAAGCTCACTCATCATCTAAGCCATCCCCTCCTATTCAAAATGTTAAAGTGAAGGACAAAGGGAAAGGTGTTAGGTTTGAACCTAACAAACCAAAGGCTATAAGATACTTTAAGTGACAAGGCTTAGGACACTCTCAAAACGAGTGTCCCACCAAAATAGTTATGACTCTTTTGGACTTGGAGGAGCTAACCCATGAGGAGGAAATGGAAGAGACCAAATCGGTCCATGAGGAGGAGGAAGAGTTAGAAGAGGCGCCCCCAAATGTAGAAAAAGCTCTAATGGCAAGAAGGGTATTACAGACCAAGGAGTTTGTGAAGGAGGAGACACGATGGGATAACATATTTAAAACCAAGTTTAGGATCCTTGATAAGGTATTTTCTCTTATTATTGATGGAGGTAGTTCTGCTAATGTAGCCTTTTTTCACACTTGTGGAGAAACTTAACTTGGTTATCACTCAACATGCCAAACCATCTAAGCTACAATAACTTAATAATGGAAACATGGTTGAAGTTACCAAGCAAGTTGCAGTTCATTTTTCCATTGGAAATACCTACCGAAATAATGTGTATATGATGTGGTTCCTATTCTAGTTACAATTCAAATATTTTTTAACTTGTGTTAGGTAACTAGATTGGTTGGATTGTAACTAACCACATAAAGGGAAGGGTAGAATGGAATTTTTGTACAAATGGATTCCATTATAAATATTGGTAGCCTCAACACAATGGGACACACTACCCTCTTGAATTAAAAATCATATTTTCCAAGGTCCCATATTCCCTCTCTTTAAAGTTGAATGAAAACTTTGTTTTGAGTGTAAAATCTCATAATGTTTATTTCAAGTGTTGAAACCTTGTGTGGTAGTTATGAGTGTTTGATATTTGGCTCTACCTTAGATCAAATACTATCCTACTTCTCATCCCCTCTCTTTTTTAAACTTCCAATGGTCAATTATCCCATAAGCCATCATATTCCATTAATCATATGCCAACTTCTTTTGCATATGCATCTTGATCATAGGAGAAGGCGCCATAAATTTTCAGAAAGTCTTTGCTCATAGATGAAAAATGTTTATCTGGCGCTTTGTCTAAAGGGAAAATATTGTATTTGTTATTGTTAATAGGAGAGAATGAGGGGAGGGAACCCATGGACCCTCTGGTTAGGGCCTTAGTAGAAGAGTTTGATGATGTATTTCAAAAAGACCTACTCCATGTACTACCTAATATGAGGCATAGAGTACCAAATAGACCTTGTACACGACCTTACCTAATATGATTGTGTGTTGTTTTACGTCAAATAAGCCATGGAGTTCATAAACAAGTGGAAGAACTACTAACTAAGGGATTGATTTGAGAATCTGATGCAAGAGCATCCCCCACATGACAATAATAATCTAGATATTCATTAATTTTTATATTTTGGGAGAATTTACAACTCTCCTTACTTTGACTAATATATGAGCTAGATTATTAGGAGCTATGCAAGCCATGCAACACCAAATAAAAACCATCAACTCACCACCTTTTATTAGCTTCATTATGGCTCAAATATGTCTTAGAGGGAGTTTGTGATTGAAACACATATTTGTGATTCTAATACTCAAAAACCAAGAAGAAGAGGGAGTTTCAAGTCTGAAATTAAGTAGCAGATTTGAGGCATATTTTTTTTATGATTTACAAGATCTTAATTAGCATAATTTAAGGAGTCAAAGTGGCTTATTCCCCTAGCTAATGATGCAAGAGCATTCCATTCATCTAATCACACATTAACCACCCTTCTTCCCAAATTAGAGGACCCTAAAATTCTTCTAATTTGGAAAGGTGTCCACTAAATTATCCTCCCAACAACTTCCCTTCCCAACCTTTCTTTTTCATGCTCATTTATGAGCAACCAAATAACCCAAAATCTGCTACTTTTATGTAAGATTCCAACCATGCATGAGCCATGTAAACTTCCCCCAAAGCCACCCTAAACTTGCAGCCATATTTTATCCACTTTTACAAGCCACTTTCCAACCACTCTTGTTGTTATCATCCATCCACTTTTTCCTTCCCCTTATCTAGCCTGAAAAAATCACCTCCCCTGCCACCTTTTTTTAGCCTGCTCAACCCATCATCACTACCACCCTTTTCCCATCTTGCAGCATGCTAGAAAAAGCCCCATTTTACGACTTTCAAGGGACAAAAAGGAAAGGAGAAGTTGGTAGTCTGTCAATATGTAGAATCATCATGGGGCCTTGCAATCCCCACCTGTACTTAAGGCAACCTCTTTTACAAGTATACTTTATAGGTTAACCATTTTTTGTTTAAATCATGTAATAATGGCTTGTGCATAAAGGGGATCACTTGCACTCAAATAAAATTAGCTAAAGTAAGCACTGATAAGGAGGGACACACGACCCCTTTTATGGTGGGGAAAACTTGGCCATGTTTGGTTAGATTTCTAACTAGTTCTTAGTTCTAGTTGGGAATGGCTATCTTGTAACTAAGTGATTGTAACATGCCACCTAAGAAGCTAAGCCAACCTTCTTATTAGGCTAATTTTGAAAAATGAATTAAAAAAAAGACAAGTGGATGGTAGAGTAGGTGAGGAAAGTCAGCTAAGTCAAATCAAGAAGTGTTGATTGACTAAAGCATAATGATTGATTGAGTATGGGAAGTGAGTGATTGATTGTACTTTGATAAATCAACATGTATAGTCAGCCATAAGGAGGTATGGGTGTCTAAAATCAAGCCAACACCCTTCATGTGATGAATTTAGTTACAACTCAATTCCTTGTTAACTTGTATTAGGCAACTAGATTGATTGGAATGTAAATAAGTAGGTAAAGGGAAGGGTAGAATGGAATTTTTCTACAAATGTCTACCACTATATATATGGGTATCCTCAACACAATGGGACACTACCCCCTTGAATTAAAATAATATTTTCAAAGCTTCCTTATTCCTTATCCTAAAAGTTGAGTGAAAACTTTGTTTTGAGTGGTAGTTGTGAGTGTTTGATCTTTGGCTCTACCTTAGATCAAATATTATCCTTTTTCTCATCCTTTCTCTCTTTTGACTTTTGGCCGTCAATTATCCCATAAGTCATCATCTTCCAATAAGCATGTGCCAACTTGTTTCTCATATGCGTCAAATTAGTATTTAGAGTTTAAGGTTGAGAATTTGGGATATTTTTCACCTTCTATTCTCTCTCTTTACCCTGTCTAAATCCAAACACTACACACAAAAAATCTAGCCACCGAACATAATTTTTTGAACCATAGTTAACCTCTCCTAACCAACTATATCCTCTTCCTCTATTGTTTTCTTCTTCAAACTCAAGGAACTAGGTGATGAATAAATTAGAAGAGGCTTTGAGCCTTCAAGAGGCACAAAACTTGAGAAGAGACCGAGCCATTGAAAACCTCCAAAATGATAAGATAAAAGTTATTGAATCTCATGCAAAACCCTTACACCCCACACTCAAATACTTCCCCCCAACAAAGAAGAAGATCCCATTTTCACCAACATGAAGTGGTCAGTTCTAGCACACATGATGATGCTAGTGATTCCAACTCTCCACCAAGTAATTCCCCATGTGATAGAAGGAGGATACATGAAGGGAGATATCATTTTCATGACATCAAAGCCGAAGTGCCCAAATTTGATGGATTACTTAATCTAGAAGATTTCCTAGAGTGGGAGTTGAGGTGCTCTAGGATGTTTGAAGCAAAATTTAGGATTGTAATCCTTAAGCTCAAGGGATATGCCTCCTTGTGGTGGGAAAGCCTTACTCACTGAAAGGAAAAAGAAGGGTAAGTCTAAGGTGAAATCTTGGTCGAAGATGAAGAAACTTTTAAGAATAGGTTTTTACCCTCATCCTACACTCAAGACCTCTAAAAAAAGATGTCCTCCTTGAGGCAAGGGTTTCTAAGTGTTTAAGAATACATCAAGGAGTTTGAGTAGCTAAAGATGAGGTTAGAGTTGGAGGAAGTAGAGGAGCACACAATGCCACGTTTCCTCGGAAGATTAAGGAGTGACATTGCACACAAGGTGGAGTTGCACAAGTACAACACCTTAGATGAGCTTCTTCATCTAGCCACTATGGTGGAGAAACATAAGAAGGAGAAGAGAGGACCAAAGTTTTCTCAAGGAAGGTTTAGGGCCAACACTTCCAAAGAAGCCCCTTCTTTCTCCTTCCTCAAGGAAAATGGGAAAGGTTTTAGGTATGAACCTCACAAACAAAAGTTTGGACTTGGAGAAGGCCACCCATTAGGAGGAAATGGAAGAGACCAAATCTGTCCATAAGGAGGAGGAAGAGCATGAAGAGGCACCCCTAGATGTAGGAGAAACCCTAATGGTGAGAAGGGTATGGCACAATAAGGAATTCGTGAAGGCCACATGATCCATGGCAAGGTATGTTTCCTTATTATTGATGGAGGTAGTTACGCTAATGTAGCCTCTTACACACTTGTCGAGAAACTTAACATGCCTACCACTCAACATGTCAAAATATATAAGCTATAATGGCTTAATAATGGAAGCATGGTTGAAGTGACCAAACAAGTTGTAGTTCATTTTTCCATTAGAAAAACCTACCAAGATAATGTGGTATATGATGTGGTTCCCATGGATGCTTTCCATCTATTGCTAGAAAGGCCTTGGTAATATGATAGGCATGTCCAACATTATGGTAGAAGGAACACTTATTGTTTGGACTTTTCCAAAAAGAACATTGTACTCGCACCCCTTGATCCTCATTTTTCACTTGTTAGGGAGGAACCCAAACAAAGGAAAGCCTTGTTTTTCACTAGCCAAGGGAAAGGTACTGTATTTTTTGTTGTTGCTTGAAAATAATGAGGGAATTGGAGGAAGCAACCTATGAGTCAAATCTTTGATAGGGGAGTTTTGGGATGTCTTCCCAAAGGATCTACCTAATGAGTTACCCCCTTAAGGTGAATTGAGCACCAAAATCATCTTGGTCCCCGATGCTACACTCCCAAACAAGCCCACTTATAGGTTTCGTAAGGAGGCTAGAGAATTACAAAGGCAAGTTGATGATTTATTGCAAAAAAGGTTTATTAGAGAATCCCTAAGTCCTTGTGTGGTACCAGCCCTTTTAGTACCAAAGAATGATGGCAGTATAAGGATGTGTGTTGATAGTAGAGTTATCAATAACATTACCATCAAGTATAGCTATCCTATACCTAAACTTGATGACATGTTAGATTACTTACATGGGGCTTCTATACTCTTAAAAATTGATTTGAGTAGCGGATACTACTAGATTAGAGTAAAGGAGGGAGATGAATGGAAGACCACCTTCAAGACTAAGGGAGGATTATACAAATGGATGGTGATGCCTTTCGGTCTATCAAATGCTTCCAATACCTTAATGTGGCTCATGAATGGAGTCCTTATTACCTTTAACTCTAAATTTGTTGTACTGTACTTTGATGATATACTAGCATACTTCTCTGGTAGTGCAGATCATGTAAAGCATTTAATGCTTGTATTTTCAACCCCTTAGGAAAACAAGTTGTATGGAAACCTAGAGAAGTGTGACTTTTTTATACCAAAAGTCACCTTCCTAGGGATTGTTGTATCTAAGGATAATATTTCAATGGATGAATGGAAGCCGGAGTAATAAGGGGCCTACACTCACATCCATTATCCACATTTGATCCTTTCATGTACTTGCCTCATTCTATAGGAGGTTTATAAAAGGATTTAGCACTCTTTTAGCCTCTATCATTGGTGTCTCAAAAAGGGAGAATTCAAGTTGACACTTGCAGCCCAAGAAGCATTTGAAGTGATCAAGAGCAAGCTAAGTGAGGCCCCATCTTAAAGCTGCCAGATTTTACAAAAGTTGAAATGTGATGTAAGTGGAGTTGGGATTGGAGCGGTCCTACTACAAGAAGGCAAGGCAACAACCTATTTTAGTAAGAAGCTCAATGGATCAAGATCTGATTACAACACGTATGAAAAGGAGTTTTAAGCCATTATTAGGGCTCTAGATCATCTGAGGCCCACACAATTTGTATTACATGTCGATTTTGAGTCTCTAAAATATGTAAATGGGCTACATAAGCTCAACATATCGATCATGAGTCTCAAAAATATGTAAATAGGCAACATAAGCTCAACCTTAGGCATGCTAGATAGATAGAGTTTTTACAATCCTTCTATTTTGTGGCAAAATATAAGAGTGGCAAAACCAATGTAGTAGTTGATTCACTCTCTAGAAGGTATTGTATGTTTTCACTATTAAAAGCTCGAGTCTTAGGGTTTGGAATCTTGAAGAAACTATACAAGGAGGATGAAGACTTTGTAGGTGAGCTTGAAGACCAAGATAGGCCTCAAAACCCCTATGTCCATTGTTTCAGATAAGGATGGGTTCCTTAGCTATTTTTGGAAAACTTTGTGGAGGTTGGTTGGTACTAAAATTCTATTTAACATTACCTACCACAAATGGATAGCCAAACCGAATTCACCAACTAGACCCTGAAAACTATCTTGGTAGCTTATTGCACAAGTCCCTCAAGGATTGGGACCTTAAGCTTCCTTATGCTGAATTCGCATACAATAGATCCCCTCATATGCCATCGGTCATTTGCCTTTTGAGATTGTGTATGGTACCCTATCACTCCCCTCAAGCTCATTCTACTTTCGATCAAGGCCCAAACAAATTTTGTAGCCATGGACATAATTCAAGTCTTCAAAAAATTACATGAGCAAGTCAAAACAATAATCGAGGAGGTTAATGAAATAAATAAAAGGAAGGCCAACTAACATCAGAGGGAAAAAAATTTTGAACTAGGAGATCTCGTGTGGCTACATCTTAGAAAGGAAATATTTCCCTCTAGAAGAAAAAACAAGCATATGCCACAAAGTGATGGATCATTTAAGGTTCTTAAGAAGATTGGAAGTAATGCTTATCAACTTGATATGCCACTGAACATGGGAAATATATCAAACACATTTAATGTGGGTGATCTACTTTCTTATCTTCATGATGAGCCCTATGCAGATGAGGAGGAACCCTCCTAAGACAGGGAGGATGATACAGGAGCATCCTATAATAATATTTCACTAATTAATTTTTCTGAGTTAGGGGATCACAAAACACTCTTAACTTTGATAAAATTAATTAGTAAAATATTATTATGGGATGCTCATACAACATCCTTCCAGTCTTGGTAGGGTTCCTCCTCATCCCCGTAGGGCTCATCAAGAAGGTAAGATCACCTCTTTAAATGTGCTTGATATATTTTCCATGCCCGGTGGTATCTCAATCTTCTCAAGAACCTTGAATAAGTGGACATACTAGCCCATGCACCAACCATGCAAGCATGGTGGCATGTCCAGCCACCTAAGTCAGCCTTCTTATTAGGCCGATTTTGAATTTTTTTTTAAAAAAAAGAAGACAAGTGGATGGTGGAGTAGGTGAGGAAATTTTCCAAGTCAAATTAGGAAGTCTTGATTGACTAAAGCATGATGACTAATTGATTGAGTATGGGAAGTGAGTGATTGATTGTACTTTGATAAATCAGCATGCATAGTCAGCCATATGGAGGTATGGGTGTCTAAAATTAGGCCATAACACCCTCCATGTACTGAACCTATTCTAGTTACAATTCAACTCCCTATTCACTTGTATTAGGTAACTAGATTGGTTGGATTGTAACTAAGCAGGTAAATGGAAGGTTATAATGGACTTTTTGTACAAATAGTTACCACTATAAATATGGGTAGCCTCAACACAATGGGACACTACCCCTTTGAATTAAAATCAGATTTTTGAAGCTCCATTATTCCCTCTCTTCAAAGTTGAGTGAAAACTTTGTTTTGAGTGTAAAATCTCACAATTTTGTCTCAAGTGTTAAAACTTTCTATGGTACTTGTGAGTGTTTGATCTTTAGCTCTACCTTAGATCAAATACTATCCTACTTCTTATACCTTCTCTCTTTTAACTTTTGGTGGTCAATTATCCCATAAGTCACCATCTTCCATTAAGTATGTGCCAACTTGTTTAGCTTATACATCAGCAGCCTACCTAGTAGGCAATTCTCACTTCTTACATCCAAGGGAGCCATGCAAGCCATGCAAACTTGCCTCCCAACCACCTTCTTTTCTAGCTAAAATACAAGCCAACTTTGCAGCCAACTACGCAACCACACTCTACCCCAAGCCTCCCTCATTTCATGGCTTACCTTTAAGCCACAACTCACAGCCCTCTTTGCCACCACAACCACCTACAGAATGCTACTTAGGGGGAGGGAGACCACGGGCAACAACCTGCAAAGCAAAAGAAGGAAAGAAGGGTGGTAGTCTGCAAGATGCAGAATCATGGGATATTTTTGGGGTTTAATATCTCACTTTTATGTACTTTTGGCATCTCTATTTACAATTTGTGATTTCTTGTTTAATTTGTATTAATTTTAATCGTGTAATAGCTACTACTTAAGGTAGCTTGCTTGCATCCAATCCACAAATCAACCAAGGCTGGACATAGGATGCACATTCTGGGTGGGGAAATTCATGCAAGGCTGGTTAGAATTAAACTAGGATAGTTGCATGATGGGTGACTAAATTATCTTTAACCAGCTTGTACATTTAGTTGGACATAGTTATTTTGTAACTAAAGGTTTGTACACCTATATAAGTGCAAGAAATAGCTGAATGAAGGAGCTTTTAGTCTCCCCATTCTTTTCTTATTTTTGAGTGAGTTAACTCCTTGGCTAGTGCATGCCTTGGTTGATTTGTGTTCAAATTCTTATCTCTTTTATTTTAAGGATTACTTAGTTCATATATTCATATCCTTATTTTTCCCTTTCTCATTTCTATTTATAGTGGTCTTGCAGCCACCATCTTAATCCCCTAAGTTTAACTCAATTTGTATCCACCACCATGCATCAACAACCAGTCAATTAGGTCAACCCATCTACTAGTTTTAGAGGATCATTAGGGTTTGGCAGTGCCCAAACTAATCAATAGGTCTATAGTATCAATCAAGCAATTTTGGTTAAAATCTATTCCACTATGGTTCTTGGCATGATATTATGTTATGATACAATTATTAGATATTGGAATCCACTAATTAGCATGAGGTAATTAACTCAGATGATGGATCAAATTAGTTATAAGTAAACTAGGCCTTGGATCATGAATGTAAGGAAGATTATTTTGGAAATAATAGTCATGGATGAATATGGTTATATTTAGATATTTTAATTACCCTTAGTGGTTTATGTTGGATAATTTTGAGTGATTATGTGGTCATGGTTGAGTAACTATGTGAACCTTATATGACATATATTTCAGTACAATAAAAATTAATTACTTAAAGAGGAAGATTATAGAGCACTATATGAGTTCAAACTATCCGATCCTTAATTAGCTACTCGGGGTTAGTCTTCCTTTAGTTGTTCTTATTATCATTTACCTTTGGTTGGGATCTGAGTTGATTCTAAGTGCATTTCCTACTGTAGACATTGATGATATAATAGAGGGCATCAATATAAAGAGTCTAGTTACTTAGGTAGTTTTATCTAGCTTCATCCAAAATTTATGTCCATTGGTATTTTTTGGCTTCGGCCGAACTTATGTCTAATGGATATTGGTTCGACTTCTATAGGTATTGAGAGAACATGGGGATAATCCAACCTATCACTCAAAATTATTTATTATTGTGATTGCAACATTGCAGATGATTAAATAAAATGGACCTTAAGGTTATCCTAAGTGGCTTGCATTTTGAATACGCTATTTTACATGTATTTATGTCATCATCTATGATTCCTAAGGCTTATGGTGAGCATGATCAACCATGATTTCCTACACTTGGTGTGAAGCATGATTTTCTATCATTGTGTATGATGTTACCTACATTCATATGCATGTATAGGATGCCATGGTGAGAAGACTATTTTAGGAAAGCATGTGAGTTTTGGTATGCCATTTCTTAAGCATGTTAATATGTGCTAGCATGTAAGACTATCATAGCCCTACTTGTATTCTGAATTCCATGATGGATTAACTTGGCTTACTCAGTACATGAGTATTAACAAACCTATTTAATGAATTGATTGCTCAAGTGGTGAGGATGGCCAGTAGATGGTTATAACATATTTGGGGTTGGGCATTGATAGTGAGACATTTCAACAATATAACACCAAGATCTTTTTTGATGGTCCTTTAACGACCAAGATCTTATTATAGTTCATGTTCCTTGATTCTCTCTCGGGTTTTGTTTGTTTGTTTTGGGCTTGATATGACTTTGGTTTGTAAACCATATAACACTTTTACCTTTATGCTATTTAATTTGTGCACTACGTTTCTTATATTTACATGTTTTGATACTTAGTCTTGTATTTAGCATGTAATGAATGGTAGGGCATTTATTTTATGTTATATTGTAGTAACAATCTATTTTTTATAGGATTATTTTAATGCGTTTGCTTATGTAAATGTTAAAAAAAATGAAAATTTTCGACATGGAAATAAGAGTGTTACGACTAAATACCAACCGGGTGAATTATGGGCTTGCAAAGTAAGTCAACAATGAGACGCGTCATAAATGTGAAGGCTGTACGCAAGGCTCATAGTTCTAGGAGTAAGAGCTACAATAATAATGAATCCCAATCAAAGAGAGGAATGTCGAAACAAAAGGTAACAGAAATTTTAATTTTCCTAATAGAAGTAATAATCGTCAGTTGAACATATTTCAGCGAGACCATTATTATGACCCGTCAATGATGTTAGCTGTAAGAATCCCCGTAGGAATACGTATCAGAACCTATAAAACATCATCTGTGAACTGCTTCATACAACTTCTGGGCCGCTCGGAAGTGGTTCATAACCATCATCACGGCGCTTGGCGAGTCTAGGATACCGTTTTTGCTGGACCGGAATGCACTTCAATAGAACAGCGATAGGCATGCTCACTGCTCCCAGCACAACACTTAGCACCCACATTTTCAAGCTTAATGGAACGGTGTTAGCAAAAGTACCCAAGAATTGGACTATAATGATCTGGAAAATCATGGTGGCGATCATGACCATTAGAAAGACCCAGTTGGTAAATATGCCTCGAAGAACATTGATCTTCTCCATATCACGGCTGTTTATTTCATTGAATACCTGACTCAGAGGAAGCGTAACATCCATGTGATAAGGGAAAAGAAGATATCATTATTTCTTTGCCTTATTTAATATGGCAGCTGTAGCCGCAATGTTGGGTAAATTTCTGGACTTGACAGGAAAGGCAAACACGTAGAATTATGTTTGGAGTCACGTACCTGACAGAACACGAAGGTGTTGAAGATGAATGTGTTAACAGTAACGGTAGCATTCGGACCGGAGACCCCAAGAAGCCGTTTCCCTTCGAATTCAAGGACAGCAAGGACTGCTAGTTGATAAATACTCTGGCCAATAATGTTTCTCCACATGATCCTGGTTATGAAATGTGCATCCCTTCCGACTGGAGGCCGTTTCATGAGCTCATCATTCGGTGGTTCTGTAGCTAGTGCTAATGCGCCTAGTGTATCCATGATCATATTTACCCATAACAGCTGAACGGCAGTCAGGGGCGCAGATCCTTAAAGTTGACATCAATCGAACGGGGTGGTCACCGGGGAAAAGGGAGAACATTGTTCGTTAGCAGGATACGAAAAAGGAAAAAAGGAATTAAAGGTCATGCATGAGATGATTGATTTGCATAATAAGAAACTGTTGAGTAACAAACCTGAGAGGCACGCAGAAACAAAATTGATCACCAAAGCCACTATGTTGACGGTTAACTGGAACTGAACAAATTTCTGAATGTTAATGTAAACGGAACGACCCCATCTTGCGACATTTACTATGGTTGAAAAATTGTCATCCATAATGACAACATCAGCATTTTCTTTAGCTACCTGCAGACAAGATGGATGAATGAAGGAGCATATAATATACATATTAATATATCATCAAAAATTCACATCAAGTCGTGGAGGGTTCTAACAAACCTCAGTTCCTGCAATGCCCATAGCAAGTCCTATGTCTGCTTCATGCAAAGCTGGAGCGTCATTAGTTCCATCACCTGTTACCGCGACAACTTCTCTGAACTCATGCCTCAACAGGGTAACTAACGTGTGCTTGTCCAGTGGCATTGAACGAGCCATGACCTTGATTCATGATCAGAAAGTTACACCTCTTAGCATACAAATATATATGGGTGTTAAAAAAGAGATGGAGGCCAGGCACAGCAGATATCAGAGTCATACCTGAAGTTTAGGTATTATTTGCTTCATTTCACTGGGGTTTTTATTTCGGAAATCAGGGCCTTCTATTGCCAATCCATCATCTGTCAATATACCACACTCCTTAGCTATGGCCTTGGCTGTATTAATATTATCGCCTGTTACCATTCTGACAGTAATCCCAGCATTTAAACATGTTTTTACTGCTTCCTTTACTCCAGGGCGCACAGGATCTTTGATCCCAACCACTGCTATCAGGGTGTATCCATCCTTGGGAATAGTATCTACATGATTGCTATCAATGTCCTGGAAAGCTAGACAAAGGGTTCTTAGAGCCTCACGAGAAAACTTATTAACCACCTCAGAAATAGTCTTTCGTTGTACCTCGGAGAGGGCTTTAACTTCCCCTTTCGGACCAAGAACTTTATCACACATTTGCAGTACTATCTCTGAAGCACCTTTGCAGAATGCCTGAAGACCGCCAGATGGAAGACCGACGAGAACTGACATCATTTTCCTTGTCGAATTGAATGGCTCAACTTTCAGTATCTTAGATCTTTCACTGATGGAAGCAAAATCGCCTCCACACTGTAGGCCAAATTCTAAAATTGCCGTCTCTGTTGGGGTTCCCATTGTGCTCTGCTTGCCATTTTCATCTTTAACTACCTCGGAACTTGTGTTTTGAAATATAGCTCGTAAAAGGATATCCGAGACACTTTTGTTTTTAGAAATAAAAGATGTCAATTTATTTCTGGTGCTTGTGTTGCTTCGAACATCTATAACTTGCTCAGAGATCCATACTCTGGTGACAACCATGTGATTTGTAGTCAGTGTCCCGGTCTTATCCGTGCAAATGCAGCTTGCAGAACCCATGGTCTCGCAGGCGGAGAGATGACGAACGAGCGCCTTGTCCTTCATTAACTTCTTCATGGCGAATGCAAGACTTAGTGTGACTGCCAACGGCAGCCCCTCAGGAACTGCAACCACGACGATGGTCACAGCAGTAGCGAAGTAATCCAAAAGCTTCAAGGCATCCGTCGAAGTCCATCGGCTGATACCATGTTGAAGTGTCTTTGTAACTATAAACCTTGTGTTGAGTACCAAAAATGTCAGTACAGCGAAGATCAAGCCAATTTTCCCAATAATGGTTGCCACTCCATTAAGCTTGACTTGCAGCGGTGTCTCGTCTTCGCCTTCTTCGTTAAGCGTCACCATCAATCTCCCCCACTCGGTCTTCATGCCAACTGCTGTTACAAGCATCTTGGCAGACCCATCCTGGACTTTGGTACCAGAGAGAAGAAAGGGCTTGTCTGTAGTCACATGTACAGGCTCACTTTCACCGGATAAGCTGGATTCGTCGATCAGTAAGTTGTAACCCGACACGAAGAGCCCGTCAGCAGGAACTTGATCTCCGATTGACAGGTTAACGACATCTCCAACAACGAGGTCGTAGATCGAAACTTTTTGTCTGCAGCCGTTTCTAGTCACTTGAACAAGTATGTTGTTCTTCTCCTTATCCAAGGCCTTGAACTGCAGGGACTGTCTGTAGTCGCTTACAGCGGTAACGGTGACCACTAAGAGGACGCTGAGTAGTATTCCTACTCCATCATACATGCCTTTTGGCCAGCCTGAAGCAGGCAGTCCAACACCGATAGAAACCACAGCACATATCATGAGAATGATGAGAGTTAAGTCTTGCAATGCATCCCAGACAAACATAAAGAAAGTTCTGGGAGGCTTCTCTACAAAGCGGTTTTGACCAAAAACGTTTTGCCTATTGCGTATCTCACCGCGCGGGATACCTTGTTTCAAGGAGGTAGAAATCCTCTTTGCAACCCCTTCTACACTCTCGTGGAATTTTAAGTTCTTGTCGTCATGGGTACGAACAATGGACGCTAATTCATCAGGATCAATGCCGAATCCCGCTTGCTTGACCAGTTCAGATAGCTTGTATTCGCCTCTTTTACCAGCTGTCAGAAAACAATGTAACGGTAGGAAATTTAATTTCAGTTGATGAGTCGAGATGTTTAGGGTAAGTAGGAGGTAGAATTTTAGCAGAGATGAGTTGAGATGGTGGGGGATATGTTGGCATATACCATCAATGAAATGTAGTGCTGCCTTTTGCACATAAAGAGCGATTCTTAGCTTCTCCTGAAAAACGAACATAAATGCACAGGCATCAGGTTCATAAAAAATGGCGTCTGTAATGCCTGTTAGACTGTTGTTAAACATGAGATCTGTTTGACGGTGGGGACGTTTGGCCGAGTGGGAAATAAAAAAAAAAAACACTGCCTTGACTAATTGCCCAATAAATATTACATGTCATGTCTCAGGCTGTGTTTGGTGGGAGGATCCATGATGATATCTGGTGGGAATTCCTCTTATTTAAAGAGAAGTTTTACTTATTATAAAGCAAAACTACAATAGGATCGGTAAATGTTTTTTTTTTCCGTATAAACTGAGTATATATATATATATATATCTATGGACTGTATAACATATTTTATATTTATATGAATAAGATTTAATATCATGCGGACTCTTGTAATAATTACTCGTAAGTGCTCATTTGGTATGAGAGTAATAAAGGTAGAAAAGTTATCCCTATATTTTTACATATCTTATATATAGTATAATTAAAATTAAATTTTTTAAAAATATTTTTATTATTATTAAATAGTTAATATAAAATACATAAAATATAGGATAAAATTTTCCATCCCTATTATTCTTATGCCAAACGAGAATATGGAAAATGGTTGGGGACGTAGGGTTAATTTGTTTATATTCTAATAACACAAATTGTTTATGACAAAGGTTCTATTTAGTGTTAGTGAAATTAAATTTTAACCAATAAAATGCAAAAATGGCCAGCATTTATGACAGAAAAAAAATATATTAATTTCTGTTTATGCCGTATGATCTATTTGCGTAATTTATGTATATTAATTTCTTTCTATTCATTAAATTATTGTTATAAATCACAATAAAACATTTAAAAAACAGAAAAGAAAGGGGAAAACGTGAGGGCACTGCGGCACAAGTTGGCGAACCAGCAAGCAAGCGAGCGAGCAGTGCCCATTCCATTTGTGCTGATAAATTATCCGTTCTTCATCTGAGATTACATCGGTCAATATATTGTACCACTAGCCTTTCCGATAAGACTTTGAACGGAGCAAAACTTGACGTCGTGAATCAATTATAGTATCGACACTCGCACGCAGGGCATGAATAATAATAATGGGAACCGGAGAAATATGCACCGAGTTCAACCAACAAATTTTGCCGGTCGTCCATTACCGCGACGAACGACTCCATCCTTTGAATTTGATCGTTAATCTTTCATTACCTCAATTCAAAGTTCAAACATTGTGTGAGCCAAGACGCGCTTTTTACAAGTTTCAAACATAATAATTTTCCAAAGCTAGCAAGCATCGCTTTGTTGAATTATTCCTTCCTTTCAAATATTTGTCTTACGACTGTACACGCCCATACTTTTAGCCCCAAATAAAGCAGTAATACTATATAGCGACGGATTTAAAATATTTATTTTTTTTTTTATCAAAATAAGGGTTATTCTAGGATTTTCATGTAATGTTCTAATTTATAT
Organism: Tamarix chinensis; assembly: GCA_030549775.1. Classification (NCBI taxonomy): domain Eukaryota; kingdom Viridiplantae; phylum Streptophyta; class Magnoliopsida; order Caryophyllales; family Tamaricaceae; genus Tamarix; species Tamarix chinensis. The sequence goes on from CM060172.1 coordinate 37,207,820, forward strand.
CTTCTTTTTTTTATCATCATTAATCATTTATCTCTATCTTTTTATATTCCCAAAACCTTATGGTAAAATATTTAATAGGCAATAGTAGAAATTAGTTTTTAATTCTTAACTTCCAAACATATAAATTTAAAATTATCGGATAAAATTTAGTTTAATAGTAAAAAACAGTTTTTAAGTATTAAAAGTCTTAAATTTGAATTTCTCTCCTTCTTTTTTTCGTATTATAACATCTTTATAATGTGATACTCTTATTTTAAAATTTGAATTAAAATAAGCACTAGTACATGAAAACAAGAAAGTGGCCTCTAATAGATTAAATTTAGTATATGGATGAATTAGATTTAAACGATTCTGCATGCTTAATTTTCACTATATAACGTGGTTAACGCCGCTTTGTGTGGACTGTGGCGTGGTAAAATCATTTAACCTAAACCACTACTTAAACCCGGCCCTTAAGGTCTGGGTTTTCTTTTCTTACGGTTCACTCTATATAAATTTAGTTATCTTGAATAAAATAGTAAAACATAAAAAAGACCGGCATGGTTTGACCATTTAGTCAAAAACGCTGTTGAAAAATTATGTTTTGCAGTCAAATTGTCTATCTAAAATAACCAATGTACCTGACAATGTAATTTATATACACGTAAACTGATCAATTTAGTGGCGTTTATATTAATTAATAGTCTCCTCATATAACTGAATTATGAATTAAAGTTGTTTACTTAAAATCAACTATATATAGTTTTTCATTATTTTTTTTTGGCTAAATTAAAGTATGTTCGAATAAATCAAACGCATAAAGTAAATAACGACGTCTATACAGAATAAAGGAGTTTTAAACGATCAAGGGAAAAATGAAACGGGACCGATTAGTGCGACAATTGAAGCGGGAGACTAATGTACGTGCTTTGGGAGAAAAAACAATATATATATATATATATATAAGCAAAAATAAAATAAAATTTATAGCGAGATCAATGTTTACACACGATGATGAAGAAGACGAATAAATTAAGACCTAAACGTGATGAGTAAAAATAAAATACTTCTGGTAATTTATAGCAAAAAAATATAATAAAATAAAAAAGCAAGCGAACCTGAATTTTCTGACGCTTACGAGCGGCTTCCTGACGCTTAGCGAGATCAGCGACCATACGGAAACGCCGGCGAGGGTTCTTGACGAGGCCGCCGACCGCCCCTCGCCATCTCATTAATGCTTCTTGTGATGCCCGTTTCGGCTCCACTTCAAAATTTTCTCTCAGGTACTTCTCCATAATATTTCTCTTCTTCTCTTAATTTCACGTACCGATTGATTGTTAAGTTATGTATTGAAAGAAGGGGCGAACGGGAATGAATTAAATAAGGGAGTTACGTATTATTTGCGATATAGACTTGCCTGAATTTATTTAATTCTGGAATGATGATTTCCTAATAAACTGAACAGATTTAATTAGGTACTGTTCGAGAGAGCAAGTGATCGATGGCACGTTGTGTGTGTGTGTCTCTCTCTCTCTCTAACAAGGGCCGAGAATGGCGGGAGAGAGACGGAGGAAAGAATGGAGAGTCTTGACACTTGACATACTGGAGCAATTGAAGATCCGCTTATATGGCCAGCCAGTTTCCAAAGATAATTTTCTTTTGCCGTTTTTATATTTTGCTTCGCACTTTCCTTCGTTTTCCCTCTTCTTTATTCTTTTCTATCTTATTTATCCTTTATTCTCTTTCAAGTTTCAATTTCGGTTGCTTCCACGACAAAGTCCTTGCCTTTCAATTCAAATACCAAGGACCCTAAAAGCCCCCCATTTTAGCATGTTCGGATCCAAATATTTTTGGACCTTGCAGTGGTTCAGCTATTTCACACTATACCCTACCTATGTCTAACCTACTTTAATATATATACACAAACTTTGTATCAATTTTTTTTTTATGTTTTTTGGGATTATAGTTCATTTTTTCAGTTTTATTTTTGTACTTTTACTTAATAAATAATATATAAATATCTTATTCTAAATATATCATAATATCATTTGGAAATTTAAATTAACTACCCTTAAATATATTTTTTAACCGGATGAAGTTTTTTTCTAAACAATAATTACTTATTAACATATATAAAACATAAATTATGCATCTTTTTTATTAAAAAAATAATATATAAAACATAAATGCATTAGTCTTTACATAAATTATGCATTTGTTTTATTAAAAAATAGCTGAACCCCCGCTAGTGTAATACCACGTCATAAAAGTTTTCAACATGTGTTTAAATTACCTTAATAATAAACAAAATGGCTTTGTTATAGAGCAAACTTAGAAAATGTTGTAAAATGGATGTATTTGGAGCATTAGTCAACTGATGGTATGTATTTATCTATAAGAGCACCCCTCGGTTGACTAGTACCAATCAATAAGAGCACCTTCGAAAAATAGTCATTTATCTAGGACTCATTCCTCGACTGTAACACCCCAAAATTCACTAAAAATTTTTTTTTCTTAAAAGCGGAAGCAATTAAATTAGAAGCACTGAAAACCTGTAAATTCTGGAAATGTTACCGCCACACTTAGTACCAGACCGGTTCTCTCCGACCGTCCCAGTACCAAGTGCTAAGGCTAAGAAAAGAAATAATCAATACAATTCAATTTCCAAATAAGCATTAAACGGTTGTAAAACAAAATCAGAGTACGCATCAAGAAATGTAATTCATTTCCAAAAGAGAATTAAACTTACAACCGATAAAAGATTAACAAAAAGAATTAGAGTCATATAAAGACTATAATATGGCCACAACTCTCTTGAATCTCGAGCCAAACATGCTCAACACTCAGCCCCAACTGATGTCTCGCTCACCTGCACAAATCAGAAGGGCATACTACTCGTGGGAATGAGCAGCACCCATGAAAAGGGTGATCAGTACGCTACGTACTGAGTAAGGTAACCGAGCACTAAGGCCAACACATAAGCACATAATCCATGCAGATTAATAACAGGGCATAATCCAACATAACATAAAGGTATACGAACAATTCAGATAAAAGTACAAAGGCCCAATCATAGTCCAGATTAATTATTTAATTAAACTTTTATCGAAATTCGATTCACACCATGCCTTTTATCAAATCCATGTAATCACAGGAACACCCCACTATTTTAGCCGGTGGGCCGGTCACTTGCGGGACAAGGTCCACACCACTATTATTTGCCGGTGGACCGGTCACTTGCGGGACAAGGTCCACACCACTATTATTTGCCGGTGGACCGGTCTGGTTCCTGCTCATATGGGGTTCCACTATAAGTAATTAATATCTTTTAAGTGTCTTTAACAATCTCGGGTTCGTTTTTATTGAGCTCGAGTCCCCCACTATTATTCGCCGGTGGACCGGACACTTGCGGGACAAAGTCCACACCACTATTATTTGCCGGTGGACCGGTCTCATATAGGGTAATAACCCTAACCACTATTTCTAACCGGTGGATCGGTTGGACCCGGCTCAATAATCTTTCGCTTTAAGTGATTAATATCTTAAATATTTTATTCAAAGATTTCACCCTGGACATGCATAAGTCACTCCTTTAACACTTCACACATTGTAACTCATAAATTCCATCCTCATGACTCCACTTTAATCACCAAAAACACCTGATATCACAAAAACCCTAAGCAGTTGCACCAAACCCTAATTATCCACACGAACCCTAGCTCGGTTTCCTACGTACCCATATAATGTTCCACGCACTATTTTCCATTCAAATGTTCAATCACCCAAACAACACTTACATTACTTTCCTCAAACCCCAAATCAGCGTTCCATACGTAAACTTCACTCTCATACAAACTTTACACATCCCATGCAATTATTAACTTCCATGCAAAACCCTAATACCCCCATACAACCATTAACCATTAATACTACTATGCAAAACCCAAGATTTTATCATACAAAACCCTAAATTCACTCCACATAACCCAAAGGTTCATTCATACCAAACCCTAGATTCAAACCATATAAAACCCAAAGATTCATCCATACCAAACCAAGTATTCATCCATATAAAACCTTACATTAGATCCTTCCACATAAAACCCTAAATTAGATTCTCCAAATCAAAACCATGAATTAAATTCTCTCACACAAAATCATACAAAACCATAAATTAAAATTCCCCATCTAAAACCATAGATTATATTCTCCATACAAAACCTCAAAAATCATAAATCAGATTCTCATACACGAAACCCTAAAATTCTCCATTTTATTCATTTACTCATGAATCAATGGAATACTTAGGTCAACTCACATCCCTTAATCAACTTCTTTCTCCATCCTCCTTTTTCATCCTTACTCCCACATAAAATCATATCAACATCCTCACATGCATGTCTTACAGGGTCGCAACACACATCATCATAAATAATACGCATGCCAAGTAAAACATTCTTCAACTCCACGTTATATCATCCACGTTATATCACATGTAGAATGATTATAATGATACATAGGATACATAGCATGCGAGACATACAATGCGTATAAGCACACAAAAGGCCTTAGCACCCCTTACCTGAAACGACACCGGTCTTGGAGCACGTTCCTACGCCTCCTTAGAGCTTTGACCAAAAAAATAACATACTAATAAAATAACCTTAACAAAATTCTAACTTTGCTAAAAACATAAAAATAATAGAGATATTATAAACCTTGGTAATATAGGGTTAAAGACTTTACCCTAATAATAATAATGATACTAATATAATAATATCAAGGATAATAAAACTAATATCAATGAGAATATAAATAATAATAATATTATTATTATTATTATTATTAATATTAATAATAATAATAATAAACTTTAAAATTTAAAGTGGGGTTTCAACCCTACTTATAACTAATGACTTACCACTTATTTAATATAAATAATAAAATTACTAACATATATAATAACATTAAAATAATAAAGATAATAACAATATTGTGATCAATAGTTATAAGAACAATAATAATACTAAGATAAATAAGTGCGAATGTTAATACAAAATTAGGGCCTAAGATTTTCCAAAATAATTAATAAAATGATAATAATAAATATTCCAATGATTATAATATTAATAATAAGAAGAAGAATGATAATAATCCTATAATAATTCAATTAATAACTTAAAATTCGAAACTATCAATAAAAATTATTTTATTACCACTCTCCACCCTGCAAGTACAATTCAGAATAAAATTTCTCATCAATTAATAATAAAACATATTAAGAATATAAATATTAAGAATAATAATAATGGTAATTATATGCAAATAATTGAAATAAATTAAATCAAGGCTTATAATAATATGGAAAATGGTTGAGAGGGTCTAGGGTTCAACCTTAAGCTGGTGGGGATAGGTGGCACCGACGGTGGTTCACGGCGGTGGCCGGAAAAATAGAAGAAAAAGGGGAAAGATGGATGTTGGGAAAAAGATAGGGAGAATTGAGGTGATATAAGAGGTGTTTATTGTTTCCCAGGAGGAGAGGAACAAAATGATGGTGGTGGTGCAGCCAAAGGTGGCGGCGCACGGCGGTGGAAGGCGGTTTAAGGCTTCGGGGTCAAAATTCCGGCGAGAACGAGCATCCAACTTGGCACAGCTATGGAGGCTCGTGCAAAAAGAATCGAGAGGTTAGAATGGTTTAGTTAATTAGAGGACATTGCAGGGAAGCATTTGGCATGCAGCAGTGGCTCTGAAGTTGGCTAACGGAGGCGGAAGAGGCGTCTGAAGTTGGGGTGGAGGCAGCTCGGGCCGAGGGTTTCGGGGAAGAACAAACTCCAAAATCTCATACAATCCAGCTATTTATAGATTGTAGATGGTATAATATGGTTTTGGGGGTCGGCAAGAAGTTATGGGGTGCGAGAATTTGTGCAGCCGGCGGCGGAAAACGGTCGGCCAACGTTTGGGTTGATTCGACAGTTCGCGAGGTTGGGGAGAGGAAACGGGCAAGATTTAACGTCGAATAATTATGAAAGTTTATTTCTGGAGTTAAGAGGAAGACAATGAGGCAAGAAACGGACAGTATTAATCACCGTAGCCGGAGAAGCCATTGACGGCGGCCAGCGTTGCAGCGTAGCGATGGAGGTGGACGGAGGAAGAAGGAAGAAGAAGAGGAGGGGGACCGGTCGGCCGGGAAAAGAAAAGAAAAGGGGAAGAATCGGGCCGGTTTGCGCGCGAGGAGGGTGCATTAAATGAAACGACGAGCTTCGGCCGTAACACGGACGAAACGCAGCGCTTAGTCGGGCGGAAGAAAGGCAACGGGCGCGGGCTGGGTCGTGCCGAAGAAAAGGGAGGGGAAAGGAAAACTGGGCCGCGACCTGGCCCAGTCGGAGATAAAGAAGAGGAAAAAGAAAAAGAAGAAAAAGAAAGAAAAAAGGAAGAAGAAAAAGAAAAAGGGGAAAAAGGAAAGGAGAAAAAATAATTAGATTGGAGCCAATTAAATTAATCTAAATATTTAGGACCTTTAAAAATAATAATATTTAAATAAAATAATATTTAAATCCCTTTTTAGGCTAAATTAGGATTTTTAAAATATTTTCCATAAATTCCATTTTAATTAGCAAAACACCCTAATTTTCTTCCAATTAAATTATTTATAAAATTATTATTAAATTAAAACTATTTTCTCATCCTTATTTTAAATAAAATAATTTATTTAAATAAATTCCCAAATTAAAATCTTTAATTAGTCAAAATACTCAAATTCCTCCTAATTAAAAATAGTTATAAATTTACTCTTGATTTTTCCTAATTAATTTACTTTTATTTTAAATAAAATAATATACATAATTAAATTTTATAATAAAACCTCATTTAAATATAATATTTAGAATTAGAAATTTTCGGGGCATTTCATCGACCGACTGGGTTAATCACTTGATTAATGCTTATGATTTTTCAAATTTGTTTCTAACTTTGTTTCAATTCTTGCTCAAATGATTTCAAAACTTTTAGGTTATGATCTATTTGTGTTATTAAGCACTTTAAGGTGTTTGGGGTATATTTTCATATTATTTAGATTATTAAATCATTTTTATTTAATTAAAATACTAAAAAAAAATACTTTTTATCCATTTTTTCCTACATACTCTCTTTTCTCTTTCCCTATCTCTGATGCATGATGAATACAAATTGGGTTAAACTTAAGAAAAACAAGAAGATGGTTGCAAAGACCATCGAAACTAAAAATGGAAGAGGGAGAGATGAGGAGAGGAATATATGATCTCAGTAGCCTGTAGAATATACACTTGAATCTACCACTTGAGCAATACATCACTTAAGGTAAAAGAGACAAGAACTTTTATCACAATTCAGCCAAGGAGGTGATGCTCACTCAAAAAATAGGAGATATGGACAGACGAAAAACTTCTTTATTCAACCATTTCTTGCACTTACTATGTGTGCAAACCTTTAGTTACAAAATAACTATTCCCAACTAAGTATACAACTTGGTTAGGAATTAAACTATTTAGTTATTTATCAATGCACCCATTCTAGTTTAATTCTAACTAGCCATTATATGAATATCCCCACCCTTGGTTGTGCACCCACTATCCAGCCCATCCTCATGGCTGACTTGGGGAAAGAGTGCAATCAACCTACTTGCTACATGGGTTATCAAAAGTCCAAAACATTGAGGGATTAAACCTCAAAATTCTCTCATAATCCTACTCTTGTAGGGCTACCCTTTACCAACCTTTTCTACCCTTTTTATCTTGCAGGTTGACATTGGAGGGGTGCCACTTGAGGTTGTGATGCAAGGTATGATAATAATCATCTATTCATTACTTTTTATAAGTTAGGAGAATTTAAAACTCTCCTTATGATGCAGAAGCATCTCATAATAATATTTCACGAATTTATTTTTCTAAGTTAAGGGATCACAAAATACTCTTTAACTTAAATGAAATTAACTAGCTAAATAAAAGAAAATAAGTGGATGTACCAGTCAATGCATGCATGGTGGCACATTCAGCCCAAGCACAACCATTGTGGTAGCTTATCCAACCCAAGTCATCCCAACTATGGTGGCACATCAAGCCTAAGGCCAACAAGCTATTTTATTACTATTTACAAGTATTATGTCACCTAAGAAGCCAAATCAGCCCAAGCTCAAGGCTGATTTCAAAAATTGAAATAAAAAAAAAAGAGAAAAAGGAAAAGGAGGACAAGTGGATGGTAGAGTAGGTGAAGAAAGTCAACTAAGTCAACAAACTGGATTATTTTAATTAACTAAGCATGAGAGATGATTGATTAGGTATGGGAGATGATTGAATGATTTGTACTTTTTTTTATTACCTACCTTTTAAGCATATAAGGGGTTTCATGTTGTGGTATGGCTGTCAAAATACCACACATGAGCTGACCACATTTTAGTTCTCATCCAACTATTTGTCAGCTTGTATTAGATAACTAGATAGCAAATAATGGTTGGAATGTAACTAGGTAGATAAGGGGGAAAGGGTATAACCGACTTTTTATAACCATGGATACCATTATAAATATGGGTAGCCTCAACACAATGCAAGACATTACCCCCTTGAATTACTAATTATAATTTCCAGCTCCTGATGTCCCCCCTCTATAAAGTTGAGTGAAAACTTTGTTTTGAGTGAAAAATCCCATACCTTTTATCTCAAGTTTTGAAACCTTGAGTTGTAGTTGTGAGTGTTTGGTCCTCAGCTACCTTAAATCAAATATTATCATACTTCTCATCTTTTTTCCCATTTTTTACTTTCTGTGGTCAATTATCCCATAAGCCACCATCTTTCATAAAGCATGCATGTCCCATTTTATCTCAAATGGAGAGCCCGGAATGCTACTACTTTTGAATCTAGAGACCTAGACACTAGAGGGTTGGTGATATAGATTAAGAGTTATGTCTGTCGTGCCTTATGTCATAAGTTGTCACTAGAAAACCTCAGGATCTAGGTTTCTACTGAGTGTATTGTTTTAGTCTGTATTCCATTTGGAACAGATAGAGCTACCGTGTTTGTGGTAAGCCTATCCTTTTTGACCCGGGGTATGCCTAGTGTACTTGTACAGTTCTCAGGTTATATATTTACCCTCTTTACCTGGCATGTCCCAACTTATTTAGCATATGCATCCAAATGGTATCAGAGCTTAAAATTGAGAATTTGGGATAATTTTTAACTCCTATTTTCTTTCTTTACCCCGTCTAATCCCAAACACTTCACAAATAATTTTCTAACCACCCACCATAATTTTTGAACCCAAGTTAGCCTCTCCGAACCAAACACTTCATCTTTCTCTATTGATTTATTCTTCAAACTCAAGCAACTATGAGTGATGAACAAAATCCCAAGAAGCTTGAGTGATGTAATTCTCAAAACACCCTCTTAGATCACAAAGTTAATTTTAGACTCAAGAACGAATAATCAATTTCAAGAGTGCTCGAAAACTAACCCTAACACCAATCAAGGTGTCTGTGTAAAACATTTAAAATTGAAAGAGGTGTAACTTGTCGTATCAACTCAATATTTGAAATTGGAAGGGATTTTGGAATCAATTTCGAATGTAATTATTTTCGAAAAGATGAAAACTTTATCAAACCAAAAATTTTCAAAACTAAAGCGTGGTTATCGAAACCAACGCCCTGATACCAAATTGTGGTATCGGCTTAAAAAGATTAAAATTGAGAGCGTGGTCGAAACCAGCTCTGATACCAACTTGTGGTATCAACTTTAAGGGATTAAAACCAAGAGCGTGACCGAAACATGCTTCAGAATCAAACACAAATTTCAAAAACCAAATTTATATTCAAAAACGAGTGTGGCCAAAGGACCAACCACTCTGATACCAACTTGTAACACTTCCAAAATTCACTACTGAAAAATTTCGTTTTATTAAAAGATAATTGCAGAAGCAAATTAATGAAATGTGAACTTTGGGAGTATTACCGCCACACTTAGTACCAGACCGGTTCACTCATGCCGTTCCAATACTAAGTGCTAAGGCTAAAGGAAAATGAAATACGATTTGCACGAAATTCAACATACGTAAATCAGAGTAAATTTGCAAGGAATTCACATACTTAAATCAGAGTAGCGCATCAAATCATTTATAGGAATAAAATCCACCAATGGTGGTTACAGTAACAACATAACATTAAAACCAGGAATTTAAAGAGAAAGAGTAAACTCTAACGATACCGGATAACTCCTTACTCTCTTTCCCGTAGCCCACTTGAGTACCACCTGAAAAGACCTGCAAGGGCACTGCCCATTGAATAGGCAGGGGCCCCATAAAGGGAATCCCTTCGGTACTATGGTACTGAGTAACCCTTTAATACCACACTTAAAGACAGGCCCGCATACGGCACATAATGCAACTACACACATAAATAATGAGAGGTGCATACATGACAATAACATGCATAATAATTTATAAGTCACAATCGATACTTTGGGCCTTGAGCCATGTCATAGTATAAGATCAATACATTCGGGCCTTAAGCCATTATTCCGTCATCATTCCATCAATCTCATATTTTATATCCATGTGAGTACGAGAACCCCACTATTATAGCCGGTGGACCGGAAATAAACACATAGGGCAGAACGCCTCTGACCACTATTATTGTCGGTGGACCGGAAGGTAAACACACAGGGCAGAACACACCTGACCACTATTATTTGTCGGTGGACCGGTCTGGCCCCGACTCACACGGTGTTTCACTATAAGTTATTAGTATTTTTCCATAACCTTATTCACATACATAACTGATTTTATTGAGCTTGGGACCCCCACTATTATTGTCAGTGAACCGGAATACATATAACTCATCATCCAGGACACAACGCTCCTGGCCACTATTATAACCGGTGGACCGGTACTCATAATCACATACCAGGGCAACACGCTCCTGGACCACTATTATATCCGGTGGACCGGTACTCAATATCACATATCAGGGCAACACGCTCCTGGACCACTATTATAACCGGTGGACCGGTACTCAATATCACATACCAGGGCAACACGCTCCTGGACCACTATTATAACCGGTGGACCGGTACTCAATATCATAATCATCTGGGCCCGGCTCATTAATATTCCACTTTCAATAATAGTATCTTTCCTTTCTTTAATCAGCACATCAATCATATTTATTTGCCTCGAACGGGAGATCAATAACCCGAGACACAAAGGTACACTGGTCGTACCGGTGCATATCAGCTACTCAGTACCGTTCAACCACGAACCCAAGGACACAAAGGTACCCTGGTCGTACTGGTGCATAAAGCTAACTCAGTACCCTACCGACAAGGACACCTAATCCATAAGTATGCATACCCCCTAACTAGGTCCATAGAGCTAGAAAGAGTAAGATATAGAGCCTGGCTGGGGCACAAAGGCACACCAGCAAATACCAGAATAATCGTGGACTAAACCACGTCCTCAGGGTAGCGACCCCTAAGGAGTCACCATTCCCGATCTCGAGGTCTTTCACTTTAAGTAATAGTGTCTTAATTAAGGTGATCACGAAAGCACAATAATTCGATACTTATTCACTTTCAATCGTTCTGATATCATTAATCGTTTCTTATTCAGATGATTATTCAGGATATCACAGAGAAATCATTAAGGCCAGACTAATTATCAAATACTCTTACTTGGCTAATCAGCATTATTTGAATCATATTATAATGTTCCACAATCTCAAGGACATGTTAGGTACAAATTATTCATTTGCCCTTTACTTATACAATTGTTAAGTATCCATTCCTTCCTCGCCAAATTACCATATTACCCTTTGGGTTACATAATTACCAAATTGCCCCTTATACGGTTTAGGTCACCAAATTATCCCCTACACTTTTTAAATCACCATTCAGTCCTCATAATTGCTACACTTATCATATTTCCCATTTGGTTGGTTAGATTACCAAATCGCCCTTCTCCTTTGTTCTAATTACTAAATTGCCCTTGAGTTAGATAAATTACTAAATTACCCTCCTTCATTATCATGATTACTATTTTGCCCCCTTTAGTTGGTTAAATAATTATCACTTTACCCCTTAATCGGCTAAATTACCAAATTGTCCCTTCAGTTAGATAAATTACCAATTGCCCTTCTCCTTTATCATAATTACATTTTACACCTCTCAATTATTTTAATTGCCATTTACTCTTTTTAATTATCATAAATCCCAAATTACCCTTTTACCCCTTACCTTCAAATTACCATAATATCCTTTTATTTACAAAATTACCACAATACCCTTTTATTTATACAATTACCATAACACTCCTTTTACTTTACAAATTACTATTTTACCCTTTTACATCCAAAATTACCATCTTTATCTTTCCTTACATAATTATCACTTTGCCCTTCTTTTCCAAATTACCATATTACCCCTTACTTATAAATTACCTTTTCGCCATTCACTTATACAATTACCATATTACCATTTACTTATTAAATGACTATTTTGCCCCTCTACCTCCAAAATTACCATATTAACCCTTTTACTTACAAATTTACCACAATGCCCTCCTTCATCCAAAATTACTATTTTACCCCTACTTCCAAAATTACCATTCTTACCACTTACTTATAAAATTACCATATTGCCCTTTGACTCCAAAATTACCGCTTTACCGTTTTATCCAAAAATTACCATAATACCCCTTTACTTATAAAATTATCATTTGGTCATTTAATCATAAAATTACCATATTATTCTTTTATCTCAAAAATTACTGAAATACCCTTTTCACTTATAAAATTTCCACTCAACCCCTTTATTCACCATTTTTATGAATTTACTAACACTACATAAAATAATGATATTAATACTTCATTTTTATCATCTAAGTCCACCCACTTGTCTTTTTCAACATAATACTCATTAGCAACTACATACATTGATTCACATACCTCATAAGCATAATTACTAAAATACCCTTAAACAATAACATCATTCATGCATTAGCAACATGATACATCATAAACAAGCATTTAACATTTCCATCCATAATCACACTCCTTCCTTAATTAACATACCTACATATGGCACAAAAGTTATCATACTTTTTCTTTTTATCAAACAATATAAGAAACCATATACATATCATGCTAAGCACACAAAACATGCATAAAATCATACTAAACCCTCAATGTGCTAGCATACGTTTTTCCATATATTTAAGGGAGGATTAACGGTTACCTTAATCCCGCAAAATATCAAATCTTACCAAGCATAGTTAGCAACTCAACACCTAAAAATAATATCCATCATTATTGTGTTAGAAATAAGGAAATAAAAAGGATCAGACTTTATAAAAAAAATTATTTAATAATAAAACACTTTAATTAATTATCAATATACCTCAAAAATTTTCCAAACAAATTCCAAAATAAGGGGGAGCTCACGCTGCATGAGTAGCGTGAGTTTCATGCAAAACCATGGGGGAAAAAGGGCTCAAAGAGGGTGAAGGGAGCAAATTTTGTTATTTTCGGGTTAGGGTCTTTAGGCTAGAAAAGAAGGTGGATGGGGGAGGTTCTAAGGCAGGGGAATGGTGTAGAAGTGAAGAGGGGGTGTAGGTGGAGGCTAAGAGTGGTTTCACGGCGGCATAGGGCGGCGAAGACGGCAACGGCAAGGCGGCGAAGTTGGCTGCCGAGAAGGGTCGAGGTGGAGGAGTTGTGAAGGAAGGAAAAGGAGAGGGAAAAATGGAGGGGGTGCAAGAGTTGTTTTCGGCCAACTAAGGCATGACGGTTGTAGAGGGGGTTGCAGGGTGTCGAACGGTGGGTTGGGTGGCGGCAGAGGTGGCCGGATGGCGGCGGAAGCGGCGGTTGCAGGTGGCTCGGCGGTAAGGGGAAAAACTGGGGAGAAAAAGGAAGAGGAGGAGAAGGGAGGAAGTGCAGGGCTCGAAGGGCTTGGGGGGTCTCGTGGTGGTGCAGGGTGGTAGTAGGTGGTGGTAGTAGGCGGCGCAGGGGTTGGGCTTGGTGGTTCGAGCGGCAGCGGGCGGCGGTGATCAAAAAGAATGAGGAACGAATGGGAGGAGGAGAAAAGGGAGAAGAGGCTTGAGGAAGGGGGTGTGGGTTCGAATTTATAGGGAATGAATGGCTGGGGAGATGAGGAAAAATCAGAGGGAGAAGAAAGGGGCAGGGTTGGCCGGCAATCGGTGCTGCGGGTTGCAGGGCTGGTCGGTTGGCAGGGAAAAGAGGGAAGAAGAAGGAAAGGGAGAGGGGCATGCGGGGCTGTGGTCCAGGGCCGGTTTGGCTCGAAAAGGGAAGGAAAATGACGGGGGAAGAGAGAGAGGGAGAGGGAGGTAGGTGGCGATGGCAGGCGGCCGCAGTTGTAGGGCCATAGCGACGGGAGCAGGTCGAGCGTGGGAGAAGAAGGAAGGGAGGAAGAAGCTGGGCGAGCGGACCGGCGCACGAAAAGAAGGGAGCCGGCCGGTCCAGAAAAAAATAAGGAGGGCGGGCTGGGTGTGCTGGGCGGTGCGCGAGGGAGAGAAGGGAGGAAGGAGCGGGCCTGGCCCAACGCGCAAGGAAGGAGGGAAGCAGGCCTAGTGGTCTGGCGGCCCAAAGCCAGGATGAGGGAAAAAGAAAATAAAGGGAAGGAGAAAGAAAAGAAAAGGTAGGAAAAGGAAAGTGGGAAAAATGGAAAATTTTAAAATAATTGAGGTTGTGATGCAAGGTATGATAATAATCATCTATTCATTAGTTTTTCTAAGTTAGGAGAATTTAAAACTCTCCTTATGATGCAGAAGCATCTCATAATAATATTTCACGAATTTATTTTTCTAAGTTAAGGGATCACAAAATACTCTTTAACTTAAATGAAATTAACTAGCTAAATAAAAGAAAATAAGTGGATGTACCAGCCAATGCATGCATGGTGGCACGTTCAGCCCAAGCACAACCATTGTGGTAGCTTATCCAACCCAAGTCATCCCAACTATGGTGGCACATCAAGCCTAAGGCCAACAAGCTATTTTATTACTATTTACAAGTATTATGTCACCTAAGAAGCCAAATCAGCCCAAGCTCAAGGCTGATTTCAAAAATTGAAATAAAAAAAAAAGAGAAAAAGGAAAAGGAGGACAAGTGGATGGTAGAGTAGGTGAAGAAAGTCAACTAAGTCAACAAACTGGATTATTTTAATTAACTAAGCATGAGAGATGATTGATTAGGTATGGGAGATGATTGAATGATTTGTACTTTTTTTTATTACCTACCTTTTAAGCATATAAGGGGTTTCATGTTGTGGTATGGCTGTCAAAATACCACACATGAGCTGACCACATTTTAGTTCTCATCCAACTATTTGTCAGCTTGTATTAGATAACTAGATAGCAAATAATGGTTGGAATGTAACTAGGTAGATAAGGGGGAAAGGGTATAACCGACTTTTTATAACTATGGCTACCATTATAAATATGGGTAGCCTCAACACAATGCAAGACATTACCCCCTTGAATTACTAATTATAATTTCCAGCTCCCGATGTCCCCCCTCTATAAAGTTGAGTGAAAACTTTGTTTTGAGTGAAAAATCCCATACCTTTTATCTCAAGTTTTGAAACCTTGAGTTGTAGTTGTGAGTGTTTGGTCCTCAGCTACCTTAAATCAAATATTATCATACTTCTCATCTTTTTTTTCCCATTTTTTACTTTCTGTGGTCAATTATCCCATAAGCCACCATCTTTCATAAAGCATGCATGTCCCATTTTATCTCAAATGGAGAGCCCGGAATGCTACTACTTTTGAATCTAGAGACCTAGACACTAGAGGGTTGGTGATACAGATTAAGAGTTATGTCTGTCGTGCCTTATGTCATAAGCTGTCACTAGAAAACCTTAGGATCTAGGTTTCTACTGAGTGTATTGTTTTAGTCTGTATTCCATTTGGAACAAATAGAGCTACCGTGTTTGTGGTAAGCCTATCCTTTTTGACCCGGGGTATGCCTAGTGTACTTGTACAGTTCTCAGGTTATATATTTACCCTCTTTACCTTGCATGTCCCAACTTATTTAGCATATGCATCCAAATGGTATCAGAGCTTAAAATTGAGAATTTGGGATAATTTTTAACTCCTATTTTCTTTCTTTACCCTGTCTAATCCCAAACACTTCACAAATAATTTTCTAACCACCCACCATAATTTTTGAACCCAAGTTAGCCTCTACGAACCAAACACTTCATCTTTCTCTATTGATTTATTCTTCAAACTCAAGCAACTATGAGTGATGAACAAAATCCCAAGAAGCTTGAGTGATATAATTCTCAAAACACCCTCTTAGATCACAAAGTTAATTTTAGACTCAAGAACGAATAATCAAATTTGGATAGAAGCATAATTAGCAATAAAATAACGAAAATGAACCAAAACTCAAGAACACACTCAAAGTTTTGGGATCTTAGGTAAGAACTCAAGAAAAACTCAAAGCTCTGGGATCTTAGGTAAGAACTCAAGAAAAACTCAAAGCTCACCCTAATCTTATAACTCAAGACAAACTCAAAGTTATAAGGAAATAATCTTTAACTTGAGACATACTCAAAGCAAAGAGAAAACCATAAGGTGTATTGTGAATAATCAGGAATCATTATTCCTCTCTTCAAATTTGTATTTATAGGCAATATTATACAGCAAAAGAAAGCCAACGGTTTAGCTGAATAATAGCCCCCAAAACCGTTAAGTTATAATAGTTAAGAATCAAAGAGATGCTTCCCTTTTACCCCTCATTAAGGCATTAAATGCTCCTTAATAAATAGAAATGAAACAATAGCAATTTCCTAATCTGGCACCCCTTTTTTCCTCTCTTATTAATGGGATTAAATACCCATTTGAAAGACTACACTCCCCTTAATCTAATCCTTTCAACGGTTTTAAGCAGCCCACACACACACTAGCTCCTATATTAGTTATTATAATAAAAAAACATGAAAATAAAACTAAACAAGACCAAAATAACCACAGCTCTCCTTAGGCTTCTACTTGCTTGGCCTTTGCTGAATAAGGCTTTAATCACACGCCCAAGTAAGACATATAACAGATTTTGACTTGTGAGTAAATAGGAAAAAACCAAGGGCTTCCAAAACAAGTGCCACGGGTTCATGAGCCAAGTTTGACTTTGGATCATTCCCCCTTTCTTCAAAAGAGTTTGCCCTCAAACTCGAATCATCGAAATAAGGAGATAAATCACCCACATTGAAAGTGGCACTAACTCCCATCAAATCATCTGGAAGTTCAATCTTATATGCACTATCATTGATCCTCTCAAGGACTTTGTAATGGCCATCAGAACGAGGCACAAGTTTTTTTTGCCGAGCTTAGGAAACCTCTCCTTCCTCAAATGCAACCATACCAAGTCCCCCGGTTGAAAAATAGGTTGTTTGCGGTTTTTATTGGCTCGCTCTTGTTATTCTTATTCATCTCCCAAATTCTTTTCTTCACTTGCTCATAGGTTTTTTGAAAGGTTTCAACCCTCTTTTTAGCATCCTTTTCCACCATTTCCCCATTTTCTTACGGCATCAAATATTAATGCTTGTAAATTCAAGGCATTGTACTAATATATATATATATGGTATTAATTAAAATAGGAGGATATATGATACAACATCCCCTAAATTAATTATGAACATAAGTGAATACACTTCTCTGTTCTGCCTGTTTGCATCTAACTGACTAAATTATAGTTGTTTGGGAAGGAATGGTTGTAAAATATAACTATGTTAGAGATGATACGAGCCTACTACATTATGGGACACCAAGACTTCCGGCTTATAATCTCTTAAATATTTCTTATGATTTTCCTCTCCTCCTTAGCTATGGAGGTAGAGACGCACTGTGGATCCATCTAATGTCAACATATTGCTACACCATCTCTAACCACGTGATAAAGACAAGCTACTCACGCTATTCATCAAGGAATATGCACACTTGGATTTCATCATGGGTTTTAGTATTAAAGATGTTGTCTATAATGCTGTTGTCCAATTTTTCAACACTCATTTTGATGGCTAATATGGGTACCGGCTATCTAGCTAGTTGGTATTTTGGCTGTTGAAATTATTGAAGGTGAACGTTTGAGCAACGCGTTGTGAGACCCTAACAAATTGAGTACAATTAAATCTTTTATTTTTGGATAATTTCTTTAATTCTGTATTATTAAAAAAACTAGTGGACATTCATTGATATAAATTAGATAATTATTTTTAAAAAATAAACAATTATACTCAACTAAATAGTACATGAACTAATAAATAATATTAGTACATCAACTTAATAAAAAATTAAGGGTTAGATTAGTCAACTAATTTTTAAAAAAATTAAGTCCAAAACTAATTAATTTTATTCTCATAAAACTTTAAAAAATGAATGAATTTTTTAATCACTTGTCGCTAGCAAATAGTAGAGGATGGGGGTAATGGGCCTAAACAATTCGAAAAACCGCCAACTACTTGTCTACCAATAAAGTAAACGATTTTTTTTTTTGGAAAACATTTGAAAATATAAAATAGTGCATATTATGAAAATTGTGGGGCCCCTACATTTTGGGGCCCCTATATGATGACTCGGAGTTAGACGGGCTCACCTCCTTGATAATCTTTAAATTAATTAACAATTAAGAACATTTAATTTTATCATGCAATCAATAAAAATAATTACCCTAACTAGTAGTTATAGGGATTTTGTTGCAGAGTTATGGACCTCTATACATCCTAAGCTATATTTGAATTAAGTTATGAATAATAGGCAATCCAAATACTTGGCAAACAGGAAAATAGAAAAATAAAAAAAAGATAGAAAATTTTAAATTTTTATTTTATTTTTATTTCAACCGACCAATTAGTTATATGACAATTTAATAACACAATAATCATGAACCTTTCTTTCTCCCTCTGGAATCAAGTAGTCTTAATTTTTATGCTTATACATAAGGAAAATAATCTTTCTTTTACAAAAAGACTCCTTTAGATATCTTCCTAATGTATATACTTCCCCAACCTTTATCAATTAAAAGGATAACAATGAAATCTTAATACAATGAAATCATAACTAGTAGAAACAAAAAAGGGTATAAGGACATAAGAGCCCAAAATATGAGAGGAATACAAAAAATTATGAAAGATACATCCAACGGATAACTATATCTTTAATAAACATCGTAACCCTGGAGTGTGTTGCCCTGGTATGTGATTATGAGTACCGGTCCACCGGTTATAATAGTGGCCAGGAGCGTTGTGTCCTGGATGATGATTTTATATATTCTGGTCCACCTGCTAAAATAGTGGGGGTCCCGACCTCAATAAAAATCAAATATGTATGTGAATAAGATTATGGAAAAATACTAATCACTTATAGTGGAACACCATGTGAGTCGGGGCCAGACCGGTCCACCGGCAAATAATAGTGGTCAGGTGCATTCTGCCCTGTGTGTTTACCTTCCGGTCCACCGGCAATAATAGTGGTCAGAGGCGTTCTGCCCTGTGTGTTGACTTCCGGTCCACCGGCTATAATAGTGGGGTTCTCACACTCACATGGATATAAAATATGATATTGATGGAATGATGATGGAATAATGGCTTAAGGCCCGAATGTATTGATCTTACACTATGACATGGCTTAAGGCCCAAAGTATCGATCGTAACTTATAAAGTATTATGTTTTTTATTGTTATGTATGCATCTCTCATTATTTATATGTGTAGCTTGCATTATGTGCCGTATGTGGGTCTGTCTTTAAGCGTAGTATTAAAGGGTTACTCAGTACCGTAGTACTGAAGGGATTCCCTTTATGGGGCCCATGCCTATTCAATGGGCAGTGCCCTTGCATGTATTTTCAGGTGCTACTCAAGTGGGTTACGGGAAGGAGAGTAAGGAATTTTTCGGTATCGTAGCTTTTTCTCATTCTCATTTAAATTCTTGGTTTTAAATATTAACGTTATTAAAGTAACCACCAATGGTGGATTTTATTCCTGTAAACGATTTGATGCGCTACTCTGATTTATATGTGTGTTGAATTTCTTTTAGAATGTATTTTACTTTCCTTAGCCTTAGCACTTGGTACTGGAACGGTATGAGTGAACCGGTCTGGTACTAAGTGTGGTGGTAATACTTCCCAAAATTCACATTTTATTAATCTGCTTCCGCGATTATCTTTTAAATAAAACAAAATTTTTCAGTAGTGAATTTTGGGGGTGTTACAAATTGGTATCAGAGTTGGTTTCGACCACGCTCTCGGTTTTAATCTTTTTAAGCTGGCACCACAAGTTGGTATCAGAGCGGTTGGTCCTTTGGCCACGCTCATTTTCGAATATAAATTTGGTTTTTGAAATTTGCATTTGATTTTGAAGCATGTTTCGGCCACGTTCTTGGTTTTAATCCTTTCAAGCTGATACCACAAGTCGGTATGAGAACTACTTTTGACCACGCTCTCGGTTTTAATCTTTTAAGCTGATACCACAAGTTGGTATCAGGGCGTTGGTCCCAATAACCACACATTAGTTTGAAAATTTTTGATTTGACAAAGTTTTCCTCTTTCAAAAACATTTACATCCGGAATTTATTCCAAAATCCCTTCTAATTTCAAATATGAGTTGATACGACAAGTTACACCTCTTTCGATTTTAAATGGTTTACACATATACCTCAATTGGTGTTAAGGTTAGTTTTCAACCACTTTTGTAATTTCAAGCATTTTAAGCTGATACCACAAGTTGGTATCAAATATTTTCATAAAACATTTCCTGGTTTTAAACGTTTTGCGTCGATACTATTAGTAAGTATCAAAGTTTTTCGCCAAATTATTGAAGGTTAAACGATTCTTCTAAAGTATTTCCTTAATTCTCTATCCCATTTCAAAAACCGGATTTGTCCTGAGAGCTAGGTATGGGTAGATTGAGTGACCTAGGTTTAGATCACCTAGCTTGAGATATAGCACCTTCCCTAACAGACTTTTGTCTTACAGCTAACTCGACATGGATCAAGAGGAACGGATCGACAATCTAGAGAGATCGTTCGAAGTTCTCATAGGAATGGCTCAACGTTCCTCGTTGCCTCAACCCCAAGCAACTTTACCCTCGACGGGTATCGGAAAAGATTGGCTCGATAGGGTTTTGCGTCATCGACCCCCGACATACGATGGAAAAGAAGATCCCGTGGTCTTAGAAAGCTGGATACCAGACTTTGATAGGACCTTTGAGGCGCTCAACTGCCCTGAGGAACGAAAGACGAACATCGCGGCGTATTTTCTTCGAGGGCCAGCCGACACTTGGTGGGAAGACCTTCAAACTCAAGGAGGACGACCGACATCATGGGGAGACTTCAAGACCGCTATCCGTACGCGTTTCTACACGGAAAGTCTCAAGAGGGCCAAACTCAAGGAGTTTATGGAGCTGACACAAGGAAGCTTATCGGTTCGAGAGTACTACGCACGATTCACGGAGTTGCTGAGATTTGCCCCCGGGATAGCAGCTAGCAAGGCAACGACAATCTTTCAATTCGAGCAAGGACTTCGATTAAACATCCGAAGCATGATGGGCGCTGACATTTTCCACGACCTGAGTACGGTATATGAGCGGGCATGTAACATCAATGCCTTGATCCAAGAACAAGCCTCCACCCTAGGCAAGAGAAAGAACGAAGAGACCGAGACCGAAGCAAAGAGTCATCGCCCTAGTAGCAAAGTTTTGCGGGACCAGCCTCAACTTCAAACTAAAGCTCAACATAAAAGGAATCAAAGTACTTCCAAATCAACGTCTAACAAGAGACCGGATCGACACTACCACTGCAGACGTTGCAAAAGAGACCATCCGAGCAAGGATTGCATGGGAAAGCTGATTCAGTGCCATGATTGTGGACAACTTGGTCATAGAAGTTTCGAATGCTACAGTGCCCCCTTGAAAGAATCCAGAGGCCAGGGCAAACATCGGATCGACATAATCAAGCGCTTGGAGTAACCCGTTCAGCCTCGTTAGCCGAAGAAGAAGAGCAAGCGATTGATCATGATGTAACCTCTTCAAGCTGGTCGTCGGGTCCCGCGTGATTGTTAACTCTGTGCGTAGTTGTTTTCCTTAGTTAAGTAAGTTTTTCTTTAAGGGGGTAGTTACCCCAAGTAACTTAGGAACTCTTTTTGTAACCCTAGTACTAAGACCCAAACTTCGGGGACGAAGTTTTTCTTTAAGGGGGTAGTGATGTAATACCCCAAAAATTTCAAAAACCTATATTTTAATAAATTATTTTTATTTGGAATAAAATTGCTTTAAGATTATTTATTTTAATTATTTTATGGATTTTGGAGTATGTAAATTTGGATAAGAGTATTTAATAAATTAAAAATAAATATTTTGCTATTTATCATATTGTTTTATTTAAATAATTTTCCAAACTAATATTTTACTCACTTTATCCTTTTTAAATTAATATTTTAGATTATAATGAATTAAATTATTAAATTAAATAATTTATCAAGAATATTACATTTTTATGATTTTATAAATTGATTTAATTTACTTCCCCTATTTTCCCATTTTCCCTTTTTCTTTTCCTTCTCCTTTTCTCCTTTTCTTCTTTATTCTCTTTTCCTTTTTCTTCTTTCCTGGACCGGCCTGCTCTCCCTCCTCCCTGCGCATTGGGCCTTCGGCCCGTATCTCCCGTCCCCCTTCTCCTTCGCGCACGCCCAACCTCCAGACCAAACGCCCCTTTATTTTTTTCTCCCTGGACTGGCCGGCTCTCTCCTTTCCTGCGTCGGTCCAGCCGCCCACCATCCCTTTCTTCTTCCCTTCTTCTTCTCCCACGCCTCGACTTGCCCCCGTCCTCCATGCACGCCCGACCACTGCCGCCGCCTGCCACCACGCCTGCCCCTGCTACTCTCTCTCTCTTCCCCCGTCATTTTCTTCCCTTTTCGA
This sequence comes from Tamarix chinensis, assembly GCA_030549775.1. NCBI lineage: Eukaryota > Viridiplantae > Streptophyta > Magnoliopsida > Caryophyllales > Tamaricaceae > Tamarix > Tamarix chinensis. Next base: position 37,230,738 of record CM060172.1, read on the forward strand.
GCCAAACCGGCTCTTGGACCACACCCCGCGTGCCCCTGTTTCTTTCCTTCTTCTTCCCTGTCTCCCCCTGCCAACCGATAGCCCTACCACCACACCGCAACACTGATCGGCCGCCTGCTCCCCGTGCCTCACCCTCTTATTTTTCTTACCCTCACCAGCCCTTCATTCCCACATTTTTCGAGCCTATCATCCCCTTCCTGAGCTCCCTCCCCTCTCTTTTCTCCTCCTCCCATTCGCTCCCCGTTTTTTTTTTATTTCCGCCGCCCTCCGCCGCTCGAACCACAAAGCCTAGCCCCTGTGCCGCCTTCTGCCACCGTCTACTACCACCCTGCACCACCACGCCGCCCCTCGAGCCCTACACTCCCTCCCTTCTCGGCCCCTTTTCTTTTCTCCCCAGTTTTTCCCCCTTACCGCCGAACCACCTGCAACCACCGCTTACGCCGCCGTCCGGCCACCTCTGCCGCCACCCAACCCACCGTTCGACACCCTACAACCCCCTCTACAACCGCCATGCCTTAGTTGGCCGAAACCAACTCTTGCACCCCTCCATTTTTCCCTCTCCTTTTCCTTCCTTCACAACCCCTTCCCCTCGACCCTTCTTGGCAGCCAACTTTGCCGCCTTGCCGCCGCTGCCCTATGCCGCCTTGAAACCACCCTTAGCCTCCACCTACACCCCCTCTTCACTTCTGCACCATTCACCTGCCTTAGAACCTCCCCTAACTACCTTATTTTCTAGCCTAAAGTTCCTAAACCGAGCCACCTCTCCCCTCTTCTACCTCACCCCTCTTCGAGCCTTTTTCCCCTCTCTTTTCTGCATGAAACTCACGCTGCTCATGCAGCGTGAGCTCCCCTTTATATTGAAAATTTCTTGGCTAATTTTTAAGGTATAATAGTATTTTATGTTAAGTGTTTTACTAATTAAATTTTATAAAGTTTTATGCTTGGATTCTTATTTCTAACATAAAAATAATGGATATTATTTTTAGGTGTTGAGTTGCTAATTATGCTTGGTAAGATTTGATATCTTGCGGGATTAAGGTAACCGTTAATCCTCCCTTAAATATAGGGAAAAACGTATGCTAGCACATTAGGGGTTTAGTATGATTTTATACATGTTTGGTGTGCTTAGCATGATATGTATACGGTTTCTTATATTGTTTGATAAAAAGGAAAGGCATGATAACTTTTGTGCCATATGCAGGTATGTTAATTAAGGAAGGAGTTTGATTATTGATGGAAATGTTAAATGCTTGTTTATGATGTATTATGTTGCTAATGTATGAGTAATATTATTGTCTAAAGGTATTTTAGTAATTTTGCTTATGAAGTATGTGACCTAATGTAGGTAGTTGCTAATGAGTATTATGTTGAATAATGACAAGTTGGTGGACTTAGATGATAAAAATGAAGTATTAATATCATTATTTTATGTAGTGCTAGTAAATTCATAAAAATGGTGAATAAATGGGTTGAATGGAAATTTTACAAGTGAAAAGGGTATTTCGGTAATTTTATAAGTAAAAGGTTATTTTGGTAATTTAAAAATAAAGGGGTTAAATGATAATTTATAAGTAAAGGACAAAATTGTAAGTTGTGAGAAAGAAGGGTAAAATGGTAATTTTGGAAGTAGGGGTAAAATAGTAATTTTGGATGAAGGAGGGCATTATGGTAATTTTTCAAGTAAAAGGGCATTATGGTAATTTTGGAGGTAGAGGGGCAAAATCGTAATTTCACAAGTAAAGGGTAATATGGTAAATTTTATAAGTGAATGGTGAAGTGGTAAATTATAAGTAGAGGGGTAATATGGTAATTTGGAAAAGAAGGGCAAAATGGTAATTATGTAAGGAAAGATAAAGATGGTAATCTTGGATGTGAAAGGGTAAAATAGTAATTTGTAAAGTAAAAGATGTATGGTGGTAATTTTTATAAATAAAAGGATATTATGGTAAAATTGGATGTAAGGGGTAAAATGGTAATTTTGTAAATAAAAGGATATTATGGTAAACTTAGGAGTAAGGGGTAACTTGGTAATTATGATAACGACAAAAGATAATTTTGCAATTAAATTATGATTGTAGAAGGGCAATTGGATAAGTATGATGCTATAGAAGGGTAATTTGGTAAATTAACCAATTAAAGGGCATTATGGTAATTTCAAATATGGAGAAGGGTAAAATTGGTAATTATAATTATGAAGAAGGGTAAATTGATTATGAGGAAGGTTAATTTGGCATTTATGATAATTGAAAAGGGTAAATGGCAATTAAAATAATTGAGAGAGGTAAAATGGTAATTATGATAAAGGAGAAGGGCAATTTGGTAATTATCCAACTAAAGGGGCAATTTGGTGACTTAGCCAATTAAAGGATAAAGTGATAGTTATTTAACCAACTAAAGGGGCAAAATAGTAATCATGATAAGGAAGGAGTGTAATTTAGTAATTTATCCAACTCAAGGGCAATTTAGTAATTTTAACAAAGGAGAAGGGCGATTTGGTAATCGAACCAACCAAATGGGAAATATGATAAGTGTGGCAATTAAGAGGGGTGAATAGTGATCTAAAAAGTGTAGGGGATAATTTGGTAATCTAAATTGGACAAGGGGTAATCTGGTAATTATGTAACCTAAAGGGTAATGTGGTAATTTGGCGAGTAAGGAATGGATACTTAACAATTATATAAGTAAAGGGCAAATGAGTAATTTGTACCTAACATGTCTTTGAGATTGTGGAACATTATAATATGATTCAAATAATGCTGAGTAGCCAAGTAAGAGTAATTGATAATTAGTATGGCCTTAACGTTTTCTCTGTGACATCCTGGATAACCATCTGAATAAGAAACGATAAATGATATCAGAACGCTTGAAAGTGAATAAGTATATGATTATTGTGCTTTTCGTAATCACTTTAATTAAGACACTATTACTTAAAGTGAAAGATCTCGAGATCGGGAATGGTGACTCCTTAGGGGTCGCTACCCTAAGGACGTGGTTTAGTCCACGATTATTCTGGTATTTGCTGGTGTGCTTTTGTGCCCCAGCCAGGCCCTATATCTTACTCTTTCTAACTCTACGGACCTAGTTAGGGGGTATGCATACTTATGGATTAGGTGTCCTTGTCGGTAGGGTACTGAATTAGCTTTATGCACCGGTACGACCAGGGTACCTTTGCGTCCTTGGGTTCATGGTTGAAGGGTACTGAGTAGCTGATATGCACCGGTACTACCGGTTTACCTTTGTGTCCCGGGTTATCGATCTCCCATTCGAGGCAAATAAATATGATTGATGTGCTGATTAAAGAAAAGGAAAGATTCTATTATTGAAAGTGGAATATTAATGAGCCGGGCCCAGATGATTATGATATTGAGTACCGGTCCACCGGTTATAATAGTGGTCAGGAGCGTGTTGCCCTGGTATGAGATATTGAGTACCGGTCCACCAGATATAATAGTGGTCCAGGAGCGTGTTGCCCTGGTATGTGATTATGAGTACCGGTCCACCGGTTATAATAGTGGCCAGGAGCGTTGTGCCCTGGATGATGATTTTATATATTCCGGTCCACCGGCTAAAATAGTGGGGGTCCCGAGCTCAATAAAAATCAGTTATGTATGTGAATAAGATTATGAAAAAAATACTAATCACTTATAGTGGAACACCATGTGAGTTGAGGCCAGACCGGTCCACCGACAAATAATAGTGGTCAGGTGCGTTCTGCCCTATGCGTTTACCTTCCGGTCCACCGGCTATAATAGTGGGGTTCTCGCACTCACATGGATATAAAATATGATATTGATGGAATGATGATGGAATAATGGCTTAAGGCCCGAATGTATTGATCTTACACTATGACATGGCTTAAGGCCCAAAGTATCGATCGTGACTTATAAAGTATTATGTTTGTTATTGTTATGTATGCATCTCTCATTATTTATATGTGTAGCTTGCATTATGTGTCGTATGCGGGTCTGTCTTTAAACGTAGTATTAAAGGATTACTCAGTACCGTAGTACTGAAGGGATTCCCTTTATGGGGCCCCTGCCTATTCAATGGGCAGTGCCCTTGCAGGTATTTTCAGGTGCTACTCAAGTGGGTTACGGGAAGGAGAGTAAGGAACTTTCCGGTATCGTAGCTTTTTCTCATTCTCATTTAAATTCTTGGTTTTAAATATTAACGTTATTAAAGTAACCTCCAATGGTGGATTTTATTCCTGTAAACGATTTGATGCGCTACTCTGATTTATGTGTGTTGAATTTCTTTCAGAATGTATTTTACTTTCCTTAGCCTTAGCACTTGGTACTGGAACGGTATGAGTGAACTGGTCTGGTACTAAGTGTGGTGGTAATACTTCCCAAAATTCACATTTTATTAATCTGCTTCCGCGATTATCTTTTAAATAAAAAGAAATTTTTCAGTAGTGAATTTTGGGGGTGTTACACTTTGTCAAGATGCAACGACCTTTTACCACTTACAAGTCTAACTATCTTAAAGCTAGATTTATATAATTATCAAAGCAATAAGTTCAATTATTCTCCCTTATTATTGTAGAAATTAGATTAATGTCTCTCAACTTATTTATTCCTAATCTCTAAGTGTGTATATAGATCTACTAAACATTTAATCTTCCGATCTCAGTGGAAGTTTCTAATATCAAAAGTTTATCAATCTGTTAACTATGAGATTCAAACACAACACAATCCACGCAAATAAAGGAGCTAGCACCTCTAAAGAGGTTCCTCCACCATTCAAAACCCCTTCCACACCTTTGACAAAAGATGTGAAGAGTAAAGGGGTGGCGGTTGAGAACCGAACTTAGTGTGTTAGGTGTTTTAAATATTAAGGTTTTGGGGCATTATCAAAAAGAGTGTGCTAACAAGAAGGTAATGATTAATGTGGATATAGAGGAGGCCAACTAAGAGGAAGACAGTTATGAAGAGGAGGATGATCTAGATTTAATTGAGAGGAAGAGTTTACACCACTGGATATGGGAGAGTCAATGATGATTAGGAGGGTGTTGCACACTAAAGAGGACAAATGAGATGAGTCTCAAAGAGAAAATGTTTTTCAAACCAAGTGAACCATACTTGAAAAAATATGTTCTCTTATTGTGGATGGAAGTAGTTGTGCTAATGTTACTTCTTGCATTTTGGTAGAGAAGCCCTATCTTACTACTATTAAATATGACAAACCATATAAGTTATAATGTCTTAAAGATGGTACCATAGTGATCATAAAAATGCTAAACAACTTGGGTTTTGCTAAGAGTTGATGGTGGAACTAGGCATTAGCTCCAGCAAAAGAGAAAATAGAAGAGGGGATAAGATGGGAAAAAGGATTTGATATTCAAGTAACCCTTGAAATTAAATAATTATGATCACCACTTAAGGCATCAACTCTTAAGCTACAGATTATAAGATTTTTGAGATGAGACAAACCATGCATTGTGTTTGTTGGGAAACAAAAGGCACATGACCTTATCTATAGAATACTCAATCAATGGATCCATTTTCATTCATTTTACACCCATATAAGAGTGTAAGAAGTTGAGAGAAATTACAACAAACCCTTAGGTAACCATAGGAGTTCAACTACTACTCTAATGCATGATAACTATGGTAGAAACTAATTCACTCAAACAATCAGCATGGGGGACCTTTCCCCATGCATTAACTACTAAATTGGGTTTATAAGTAATTAATAGGACTTATGAAACATAAATTACAAAAGAAAAAAGAAGAAGAAGGAAAACTAGTACATTAAGCATGCCTATGCTTAATTAAATGGAAAAGTAACCCTTCCCCCAAGACCCCTTTCGGCCAACTGCTATGGATGTTTTTTAGGCCATTAAATACCCTTAATTAATGATAATTAAGGTCTTGAAAATCACCAAAATAAACTCCAAAAATATTCTACAAAAAAGAAGGGTTACATGCTTGTGAGTTTCAAAAATTGGTGTTGTATGGGGGCTGCTAGCTCGTTGTTTGGCCAAGACTTACATGCCTTTCAAGCCATAAAGAAGCCAAGAAAAACTTGGTGAGTTGATGGCTATCACTTGTTGTTGCATGGCTAACCATTTGGCACCTCCTTGATGCAAGACTATCTCAACATTTGTAATGTGACCTTTGCTTGATTAAAATTTATGCTCAAACTCCTTTAGATTCAAGTTCAAATAAAACCTTAGGAATATGTAATGCTCCCACATTACATAGTGGAGGTGAAAAGGCAAGTGGTGTTTGATATAGTTCTAATGGATTCTTATCATTTGCTTTTGAGGAGGCCATGTCAAGTTGATATGAGTATCCTACATGGATGGAAGAACACCCATTGCTTGAAGATTACCAAAAAGAATATTGTACCCATTCTTTTAGTTACTAGGCCTAGTCATATTGACATGGGTTGTAAAATGTCCCTACTCATAGGTTAAAATTTTCTAGATAATGCTGTAGTAAAATGAAAGGAAATTTACTTGTTTTTTCAATTAGAGGATAATGAGGAGAACATTTGTATTGAGCTGAGGGTTAGGGAATTGTTAGAAGATTTTGATGTTGAACTCCTTAATGACCTACCTATATACTACCTGCAATTAGAGACATAGAGAACCTAATTGACTTTGTACACATTGATATACTACGTAATAAGGCAACTTATAAGTGTAGTCCTAAGGAATCCTTAGAGTTAAAAAGGTAAGTAGACAAGTAATTGTCTAAGGGTTTAATATGGGAGTGCCTTAGCCCTTGTGTCGTGTTTGCCTTGCTCGTGCCAAAGAAATATTATACCATGAGAATGTGTGTAGATAGTAGATCTATCAACAACATTACCATCAACTATATACGTATCTTTATACCTAGATTTGACAATATCCTTTATTGGTTAAATGGTGCATAAATTTTTTTTCCAAGATTTACCTAAGAAGTGGCTACAGCCAAACAAGAATGAAAGATGGTGATGAATGGAATAATTAGTTCAAAAAAAGGAAGGGTTATATAAATGGATGGTTATGCCATTTGTTTGTCAAATACTTCGAGTACTTTCATGGGATAGATAAATGAGCTACTTAGGCCTTTCATTAGCAGATTCGTAGTATTTTACTTTGACAAAGCTCTAGTGATCAAGAACATGTAAAGCATCTCAAACTTATATTTCTAGAGGTCACAAGTTATATGTTAAGATGAGAAAAAGTATGATTTCTTTATACCAAGGGTTACATTTATAGGTTTTGTTGTGTTCAAGGATGACATAGTAATGGATGAATCTAAAGTGGAAGCCATCACGGTATGTGGCCCACATCTACAAGCCTTCCAAAATTGAGATCTTTTCATGGTTTATATTTGTTCTATAGGAGATTTATTTGGGATTTTAGAACCCTACTAGCCCTTAGAATTGAATGCATGAAGAAGGGTGACATCAAGTGGACCAAAGCCGCATAAGATGCCTTTGTTTGAGGTTGAGTGTGATGCTAATGAAGTGGAAGTGGGAGTTGGAGTTGGAGTTGCTTTACGACAAGAAGAGAAAATAATCACCTTCTTTAGTGAAAAGCTCAATATTTGTAGGGTGAATTATGACATAGATGACAAGGCATTCTATGGTTTGGTAAGAGCTCTAGATCATTGTTCCCACTACTTGTGACCTAACAGTTTGTGCTACGCATAGATCATGAGAGATTGGTAATATTCTTAAAATCTTTTCCCTTTATAGCTAAACACAAAAATGGAAAAATGAATGTAGTATAATATGCACTTTCTAGGAGATATTATATGCTCTCTCTGTTATAAGTGCTATTAGCCAAACTTTGGATGCTGATTTAAGGATCAAGACTTTGGCTACGTAGCTCATTTTTCATCCAAGAAGAGTTCCTCTTCAAGAACAACAAACTCTGCATTTCTAAATGTTCCATCACAGAATTACCTATAAGGATAGCATATGGAGGAGGACTAGCTGGATACTTTGTTGTTAACAAGACTATGAATGTACTTAGAGAGCATTTTCATTGGTTGAAACTTATGGAAGATATATAAATTGTAATAGCTAGGTTTCATCTATGAAACGTCATAGAGTCACTTCCACCAAAGGCTCTATACTCCTTTACCTATCCCACACTAACCATGAGATTATGTGAGTATGGACCTCATTGTAGCATTGCCTAAGACATAGAGGCAAAAGATGCTTTAATGCTGGTGGTGAATTAGTTCTCTAAGATGGCTCATTTTGTTTCCCTCCATAAGACGAATGAAACCTCTTACATAGCTGATCTATTATGTAAGGAGATAGTTAATTTGCATGGTAATTCGAAGTCCATTGTCTTAGATAGGAATAAAAAGTTATCTATTTCTGAAAAACCTTGTGGAGGCTAGTGAGAACCAAACTCCTATTCACTACCATCTACCATCCCCAAACCGATAGGTAACCTAAGGTCACCAATAAGACCCTCACAATGCTCCTTAGAAGTTTGGTTAAGAAATACTTAAAGGATTGGGACACAAAACTATCTCATGCTGAGTTTGGTTAAGTAATCACCAACATATTCTACAGGCCACTCTCCTGATAAAGTCGTATACTCCGATCAATCTCTTACCTCTTCCCATCAAGTCCCACAACAACTTCGAGGCACAAGAAAGGGATAGGGTAATGAAGAAGCTTGTGCAATTGAGAGGGTAAATTAAATGTATAGGAGTAAAGGCAACTAACACCTTTTTATGTATTTTTTTTATAGGAGGCTAGAAGGCATTCCTTACTTTCTTATCTCTTATAAGATTAAAATGACCTTTGTATCTTTCCTTATGAGTCATGTGGCAGCTATATGAATTAGAAATGTGCTAAGGAGAACCATACATTCCAAAATGTTCACCAAAATTCCCTACCATGATCGAAACTCATGGTTGGCATATTAGGTAGATTTATTTATTTATTTGGTATAGCTCAAATCACATGTATTACTTAGATAAGTTATAACCTTTAATCTTACACTTTATCTATAAGTGCCAATGATAGAATGAAAGAGAAACACAACTTCTTTAGATACAACATTTTCTCTCTAGTAAAACTGACATATAACAAAAGTGTAATAGTTTGATGTTTATAAAAATCTTCTAAGCTTTATCCTAAGAGTATATAGCTTAGGTGGTTCTTATGAGTATTGATTCAAGGTGTTACCAGGAGCCAATTTTATTCCCTCTAATCTCTCCCCATTATTTTGTTTAGTTTTCTATTGTTCTAAGTTAAATTAGAACATCACCTCCAAGCATGATCAAAGATGAATCTCTAATGCATTATATACTACTACAAACATAGAAATTAAAGGCCTTATAACTTCATTTATGACCCTCATGAATGCTTGGGGCATGGGATAGCTCGAATGTCATTACCGGTTATTCATATATGCTTCCTTAGTCTTGAATGCAAGGAATAAAGCATATCACTATGTCTAGGTATAAGATACATATACTTTATATTAATGTTGTTGATAGCTCTAAAATCGACACACATTCTTATCAATCCATCCTTCTTAGGCACAAGAAGGGCGGGTAAGGCATAATCACTAGTGGATTTTCTAAGCAATCTCTTAGCTAACAAATCATCAACTTGACTTTGTAGTTCCATGGTATATTTTGGGTTACTTTTATAGGCCGGTTTGTTTGGAAGAGTTGCACCAAGTACAAATTCTATTTAGTGCTCTATGCCTCTATGGAGGGGGGCTAATACATGGGGTAGATCATTAGGGAACACATCATCAAACTCATCTAATGATACCCTGATTTAATGATCACTAGGCTCACTCTCCACATTACTTTCAAGCAATAACAAATAATACAAATGTTTCCCCTTCACAATGGCTTTATCTAAACCCTTCTCATCAATAAACAAAGTCTTCTTGCAATAAACAAAGTATTAACAAAGTCTTCTTCCCATCAATGACTGAGAATTCATTAGTGTGAGGATGATGTTTTTGTTGGAAAATTTGAGGAAAAATGTTGATCTCCTCCCATCATGATTAATGCACCTATCAAATTCTCAAGGTCTTCCCAATAAGATATGGCATGCATCCATAGGATTGACACCATAAATGATTTTGTCTTGGTAGTTTTTCTCAATGCAACATTAGCATAATCACCTCCATCTATAATTTGGGAACACATTTTGTCAATGATAGTGAATATTGCTTGAAAAATACACTCCCTTTGAAAGTCATTGCTTTTAGCCTCTTTGGTGTATAATACCCTCCTAACCATTTTTTCGACACTCATTTTGATGGTGCCCTATGATATGAACTCCATCAACAACTGTGACGAAACCCAATAGCAACGATGGTTTAAAACTCCAAGATCATGAAGACAAGATTGCTTGAGCCTTGACCCAACACCTAACAAGATGAAAACCAAGACTACGAAAGATTGAAACGCCACACCTAGAAAACTAGAGAATCTCTCAACAATCAAGGTGATAAGTTTGGTTGTTTGAACGCCACAAGATTAACTTAATAAGTTCTACAAGTTCTTTTAAGAACGAAGAGGAACAAAAAACCTCACAAATATGATAATTTCTGAAAACATTATATATCCTTATTCATCTCAAAATACCTATATATATATATACTTGGAACAAGTCTCTGAGAATAGGAAAAATCACAACTAAAGCTTTAAAATACCCTCCTAGAATAGGAAAAGTCATAACTAAAGCTAGAATACGAAAAGTCATAAATAAAGTTAGAATATGAAAAGTCATAAATAAAGCTAGAATACAAAAAATCATAACTAAAGCTTTTAAAACACCCTCCTAGAATAGGAAAAGTCATACTTAAAGGTTTAAAATAGCACAAACAATAAAATAAACAAGTTCCCACGTTTTTTAGGCCTCTTAGACTTCTAAAGGCCATTCAAGTCCATTCAGGACCATGTTTTAATTCTCTATTTAATATATTGAAACTCATGAAATTCATGCCTTTTAATGGTTAGATCATGTTGGAAACGTTTTTGCATAAATATTAGTCTCTTCAACTTCTTTGATGATGTTGACTAAGTCTTGATTATTATTTGAGCCCATCTTGATCTATTTAGAATCAGCCCAAATCTCTTGGATTAGACCATTTAGTGCTTCCTTGAAATGTTTGGCTCTAAGTCTTGTAATTGGACCACTGGGAAGCGATAAAGGGTCTTGTGAAAGATTTGCATCATCCCCAAGTGTATGATTAACAAGACCAGCTCCTTGGTTTGCATCACCCTATGCCTTGACACTAAACCCATTTGACTCCTTTTCCCTTGTTAGGGCCAAACCTACCCTCTTTACCATTAACATCAAATGTCATGGGTGAAGGAGGTGGCTTGAACAGGGTAAGGTCTCCTTGGTTAAGCTTATGGAGGGTTTGTTGGAGCCTAATCTCATAGTATTATTCTCCCTTTAGTGCTTCTCCACCTTGATGGCCAAATGGAAAAGCTCATCCAAGGTATAAGACCTATGTAATTAAAATTTTCTAGCAATATCATGTTGAAGTCCAGTAATGACTTTTGATAATGTATTATCTTCCAACACTTCAACCCACAATCTCATCTTCAGACTCTCAAACTACTGAACATATTCTTCAATACTCAATGATCATTGCCTCAAAGAGCAAAACTTGTTCTATAGATCTTGAGTGTAAGATGGAGGAAGAGATTTTTCCCTCATTATATTCTTCATTTGAGACCAAATTCCTACTCTTGACCTCCTGTTTTTTTCCTCCTTTGATATTCAAGAGTCTCCCACTAAAGTGATGTGTACTGCTTAAGCTTAACCACTGCCACTATGAAAGCCTTAACATCATCAAATGACTTGGCCTCAAACATTCTAGAGCATCTCAATTTCCACTCTAGAAATTCATCTTGATTATGAGAACCATCAAACTCCAAGGGCTTGGCCTTGACGTGATGAAAAATGTCTTTCTTTTCATCATTCTCATTCTCAGTTCCTTATAGTTCTCGTTTGATTAAGTGTCAAATTCACTAGCTTCATCATTTGAGCTAGGATCAATGACTTCCCTTTGATGAATGTGCATTCATCTTCTCCTCATGGTTGGCTCAAGGTCATTAAAAAGGATAGGAAGGGAATGAAAGGATGAGTTAGCATTTGGGAATGTTTCTCAAAGATGCTAAGGACCTTCTTTATATTTTCTTACAAGTTCTAGATGGCGTGGTCCCCTTTCATATTTTGATCCCTTAAACATTTTGCTTCATCAAGGCTCAAACCTCTTGGATTTGGAGGATTATCCATAGATGTTTGAAGATGAAGAAATGAAAGTAAAAGATGAAAAATGGGTAAGAGGGTTTTGGTTTTGGACAAAGGTAATGTGTTGAAAAAAAATTCAAAGACACATTTTACCAACCCTGAGCTTTAATACCAATTTGACACATAAGCTAAACAAACAGGGTCAAGATTTATGATTGATCATGGAAATAGATTATAAATACCACTAAAAATGAAAAACAAAATGGGGGTGAATGAAATGAAGGGGTAACAAAAATTCAAGGTTCTTGGATTTCAGTTACTTACAAATACCACTTAAGATATGAAAAACTCGAGATAAAATTTACAAGATTTGAAGGAGTGTAAGCCAATGTTATTCACTTGAACATTGATTGATAAAAAGGCTTTGAACTCTCTAAATGCGACAATTTAAGTTGATCAGGCCATTCTATTGAGCCACCACTCTTATAGTGATTGTGTTAGGCCCTTAAAAAGTTATAAAATGAACAAACTAAGTTAGACAAGTGGTAACATGAGTTAGGGGAGTAGGAAATAAATTCCTCCTTTTCAAGCCTACCTTATAGATGCCTTGAGTAGGAAGACATCACACTCTTTGAGTATTGTTGTGGCATCTAGTGAGTTGTTTGAGGAGCTTTGATGCATATGCTAAATAAGTTGGCACATACTTTATTGAAGAAGGTGGCTTATGGGATAATTGACCACCGAAAGTTAAAATAGAGAAAAGAGATGAGGAGTGTGATAAGATTTGATCGAAGGTAGCCAAAGACCAAACACTCACAACTACCACCCAATGTTTCAACACTTGAGATAAAAGTTATGAGATTTTTCACTCAAAACAAAGTGTTCACTCAACTTTGTAGAGGAGGGACATAGGGAGCTCGAAAATCTAATTTGTAATTCAAGGTGGTAGTGTGGTCCATTGTGTTGAGGCTACCTATATTTATAGTAGTAGCTAGGGTTACAAAAAGTCCATTATACCCATCCCCTTTACCTACCTAGTTACATTCCAACCATTCTTTACTATCTATTTATCTAATACGAGCTAACAACTAGTTGGATGAGAACTAAAATGAGGTTAGCTTATGTGTAGTATTTTGACGGCCATACCACAACATGGAGACCCTTACATGTTGAAAATGTAGGTAATAAATAAAAGTATAAATCACTCTATCATCTCCCATACCTAATCTATCATTTCCCGTGCTTAGCTAATTAAAATAATCTGATTTGTTGACTTGACTGACTTTCTTCACCTACTCCACCATCCACTTGTCCTCCTTTTTCTTTTCTCTTTTTTTATTTATTTCAATTTTCAAAATCAGCCTTGGTCTTGGGCTGATTTGGCTACTTAAGTGGCAAAATACTTGGAAATAGTTGGTTGGGCTTAGGTTGGATAAGCAGCCATAATTGGTTGTGTTTGGACTGAATGTGCCACTATGCAAGCATGGGCTGTACTTCCAGTTATTGCTTATATTCAGTTAATTAATTTCATCCAAGTTAAGAGTATTTTGTAATCCCCTAACTTAGAAAATTTAATTAGTGAAATATTATTATGAGATGCTCTTGCATTAGGAATTCTACCCCACCTATCTCTTAGGCCATATCAGAGTACATTATAGTGCAATCCAATGTATCCTTAAAAGGCAACTTCAAAGAAATAGATACAATTGAAGATAGAGAGGGGGAACCTCTAACATCAAAGCTAGTTGGCACAAAAGATAGAGATGCTCTTGAATCAAACTCCATATATGCTTGAAGTGAGTGAAAGGAAAATGTACTAGTGACTACATCCAATTATCGAGTACCCTCTTCTTAGTTGATGACATTCAGGCACCTGCTTGACTATCCTCCTTCGTATGTTCCATGATAACCTCTAGGGCCTGGAGTACGACCACCTCCATTCTAAGGAAAATAGCAAAGCCCTTGTGGTCTCCCCTAAGGTTCCCCTAAATCTCTTTAGGATGTCTACTAGATGTGGTAGGTGCTTTCTACTAAAATTACTACTATAGATATTGGTAGGTCCAATGCTAATATGCCTATTGCTAAGGTGTAAGTCATCTCTATTGCTTGAATTGACCCTCTTGACATTGACACTGAAATGATCGGTAGCCCATCCGACCACACATCATACATTGAACATGAGTTATGTAACACTCTTACCCTAAATGATCTTAACCGTAGAAATGACACATGAAGTGTCTCATTGGTTCAGTAGGTGTTCTCTTCCCACTAATCTGAATCTTAGGCTAATAACTTGGTGGTCTACCTCCTTGGAACTAAATTTGACCCCTAGATCCCTGTGTCTCAAGCTTCATCTTTCCCATAATAGAAGCCTACTCTTAAACTATAGTAACAGTGACACATGCTTGCTTGTACAATGTGGCTAAGTTCTAGAAAGATATGGCATCCATCATCTTACGGATGGTGAAGGGAAGCCCATGCTCGATTAGATAGAAAACCATTGACTTGTTAGATTCTATCCCTAGTGCAAACACCAAAAACTCTCTTTAAAGCATGGGTGAATAAACCTTAGTATAGATCACCATCTTGAATTCCTCTCATGACATGGTTCTCCCTACTCACGACAGACTACCCATAAGATGTCGGTAGCTCATCTAAGAAAGAAGGCAACAATGCCTGCCTTTCAAGCATGTGGCCAATTAGTTGCTTCATACATCCATTTCATATCTCCTAAGCCAATCATATTTGATACTCTCCTATAGGTAATGCGGAGGTGGAGGTAGCAACCGAGGCTAAGGAGAACATCTAAGAAACTTGATAAAGCCCTAAAAGTCTCCTGTAAATGACCCACACAGTCATTAAGTGCCATAGATAGCTAACTATCAGACAAAAAACATGTTAATACAAAATCTTCCTATATTACTAAAACATAATCTAGAGAATCACATATTCTACCTAGACTACTCGCCTTTGATTCCTCGTAAGTTAATCTGAGTTTTTGAAAGAATTTGGGTTTTTTTTATGAATTTTGAAATGGAATATTAAAATTAGAAAATGGATGATTTGAAACCAAATTCTAAAAACAAAACATGGTAATCAAAACCAAAGCTCTGATATCAACTAGTAACACCCCCAAATATCTCTATTGAAAACATTTGTTTTAAGTAGAAGCGTATTATCAAATAGCTTGGTGTTACAACAATAATTGACATAGGGATCTTTCATAAACATTATATAAAAGTTTAGAGATTTACTCCTAGTACAAGAATCTAAAGTACAAAAGGGGATACCATGATCTAAGTATCCAAAATGGTATCTGATCAGAAGAAACATCTAGATAATATGAATCTATGCCCAAAACTTTGATAGCAAAATCACTCATCTACATATATCAAAGGCTGCAAACTAGTCTACTAGGTTAGCTTCGACATGCATAAAGATATCAAGGTCATCCACTTGAGTAGCACCCATAAACGGATGATCAATATGCTACATACTGAGTAAGGTAATGGCATAGTCAAACTAGGATTACACATAATACTAATTTTAGAGAGTAAGCATATGCAAGTTAATATAAAATAGTGCCATATAGATACTAATTTTAGAGAGTAAGCATATGCAAGTTAATATAAAATAGTGCCATATAGATACTAATTTTAGATCTCGTTATATACATATGTATTATTCCAAATATTTTATTTACATTGAGTTCAAGGACTCCACTATAAATAAATTGGTGGAACTATCTAAAACATTCCTCAGGGACAGCACAATTAAGCCATAATTATCATCTGGTGAAATAGACTCAACACCTCTTAGAGCAAAAATGTTCACGAGCCACTATTCTTAAACTTGTGGAATGATTTGAGGCACCTCTTAGGGATAACACACTTGCGCCTCTATTATTATATGTTAGAACAGACCGAATACCTCAGTCTTGACTCACATAGTCTTTCAACACCTTGGTCCTTACACACATTGTCTTACACTTTAAATGATTAGTATTTTTTTCATTAATAATTTATCTCTTATTTGTATATTTATTCATGCTCGGGATAAAAGACCCATTACTCTTAATCCAATGGAACAGACTGATGTACCTCTCCTTGATAACACATCGGGGCCACTATTATTATCTGGTGGAATAAACCCATATAAGCACCTAGGTCCGGCTCACATTATCTTTCATTTTAAATTATTAGTATCTTATTATATTTGATTGTGTATTCAAGATTATTATGCAGAATTCAAAAATGTATACAAGAATAAAATTCAGTAACATAATTATGGCCACAAAATTATCCTCAAATGACCATAATATACTTAGGTAGATAAAAATGTTCATATTATGTATTTATAGATTTGATTGTGTATTCAAGATTATTATGCGGAATTCAAAAAGGTATACAAGACATAAAATTCAATAACATAATTATGGCCACATAATTATCCTCAAATGACCATAATATACTTAGGTAGTTAAAAATGTACATGTTCTCCCATGGCCTGATAAATCCCAATATTAACACATAAATCTCCAATATTCATTCAGATCATATATCCTTCATTATTTACATAGATACCTATCTAACATTATTCCCCAACTATAGACTTCATAATTTTGTTACTATCAAGATATCATATTATAAACTTTAATAAACACATTATTCATGTAACATGTCAAATATAAAAACACATACACATATACTAGGCTCTATTCATGCAGATCCTAAACCTACTCCTCTAATATCATCGGAAAATCACCTACAAAAATAAGATAATACATGATTAGGCTCAATGATTATATTGAGGGAAAGGTTAAGGTAAAGAAGGGCAAAAGTTGAAATAATCATGTCAAAAGGAAGCTTGAGTTGCTTAGAATTGTGGTGGTAGGTATGATGTTTGGATATGAAAAAGGGGGTGCGTGACCAAAAATGGTATTTGGGCATGCATCAAGTGGTGAAAACTCAGGCTAACAGCTGCAAACTTGTACGGGTGGGCTTTGTGAAGAGGCAAATTAGAGCTCATGCAATGTATTACAAAGGTAATGATTAAGTGGAACGCATGCTCATGTAGAGGCAATAAGCGAGTTGTGCGAGCGTACATGGGCAAACCATACTGGCATGCATGGCTGTGCGACAAGGAAAAATAGAGGTGCAGGGCCATGCCAAGATGTACAGCTAACAAAAAATAGATAAAGACATGGAAAAAAGAGGGAACAATGTTGGTGGTTGATGGCGACCGCCGACCACGATGAGGAGGAGTGATGGGGTGGTCTTGGTGGTTGATCTACCAAGATTTTAGTGGCACTTGGTGGCTCTGGTGGTACATGGTGGTGATGGTGATTATTGATGCAAAAATGAGGGAAGAAGTGAGATGGAGGATACACACACACATGAATGAGATTTAGAGGATTTTAATGCATATAGTGATGATCGACAATAAACGTAGGGGGAGTGGTAGGGCAGTAGAGGAATGAGGGAGTTGAGCAAAAATGGAACAAAAGAGATGGGTCGGATGGTTGAGAGTGATGGTGGTGTGTTCATGAAGAATGGTAAGGGAGGTGAGGAAGGCAGCAACAAGGGCACAAGGAATTGATGTGGAATGGTGATGTTTGTGTGTAGAAGTATGAAAGGAGAAAAGAAAGAGGAGAAAGAAAAGAGAAAAGGGAATAAAAGTTGAGGTTAGTATTTAGATTAAATTTTGATTAGCTAAAATAGGTATGATGAATGATATAAATCTACTAGAATTAAGATTAGCTATAAAATATTATTCATTTAGGTCAAAGATTTAGATTAGATTATGATTTTGGGATTAAGATATCTAGGGATGGGAAAAATAAAATATTTTTGATATTAAAATTGGATTAAGGTATTAATTATATGAGATTAGGTTTTGCAAAAATTTAGGGTATTACATGAAGGTCTAGTGAGGGTTAATTTTGTTCGATTTTAACTACAGTCGATAGTTAAAATTGAATTACTTTATTCTCATATAAAAGGTTTTCAAGTTGTAACAAAAAGAGCCTCAACCAAGGCCTATAAGTGTAGATCGGAGGATTCATAGAGGATAACTGATATTTGGTTTCCATATGCTCTTATTTTTTAGCTCCCCTACCCTTCATATTTAAGTACAAGAGTTTGAATCTTACCCATAAAATCTTGCCAATTTTATCCTAAGTGTTGAATACCTTAGATAGTATCTTAAAGTATATTTTCTAAGGAGCTGCTAAAGATGATATTTTTTCTTCATCATCAACCTTTCCTTCATTTTCTCATGTTTTAAGTAAGAACCCATATGCAACCTCCATCCTAGCTTGACCCAATTGTATCCCATATGCATTTGTTGGAACTAAAATTCTATTTATAACCACCTACGACACAAAAATATATGGCCAAACTTAAACTTCCTTATATAGAATACGCATTAGATATGTGCCCCACATATGCCACCAACCATTTGCCTTTTGAGATTATGTATAGTGTCAACCCCATCACTCTCATTGAGCTCGTTCCACTTCCTATCAAGACCCAAACAGCTGAAGATATAATTTAAGCCTTCACGAGCAAGTTAGAACAAAAATTGAGAAGGTCAATGAAATAAATAAAAGGAAGACCAACCAACATCGGTTGGAACATAATTTTGATTGAGAGATCTTATGTGGCTACATCTTAGAAAATAATGGTTTTCTTCTAAAAGAAAAAATAAGCTTATGCCAAGAAGCAATAGGTCATTAAAAGTTCTTGAGAAGATTGGAGGTAATGCTTATGGGCTTTAGCTACCAACGGACCTTGGGAATGTATCAAACACATTTTATATGGGAAATTCTCTCTCCTACCTACATGATGATCCCTATGCAAATGAGGAGCATCTTCTACAAGATGGGGAGGATGATGTAAGAGCATTTCAAAAGAAAATTAATTTTTCTATGTTTGTTGACCCCAAAACACGCTTAACTTGGACAATATTAGTAAACATTAGGGAAAATGGACATAAATATTCCATTATGCACAACTATTAATCCCCATGCATGGTGCATAGAAATCATTTACCAACAAGAACTTTTTATTGCATAAGTAAATAAACATTATACTACCTATAGACAAGTACATTTAGCCCCAAAAATTTGAAAATATTTGAAAATAATAAAAGATAACACAACATGATGTGAGTTGGTAAGTCAACATCCATTTGGGTATGATCAATCCAACAAGACAATACCCAACCTATGTCAACCCTCCCTAGCTAGATGAAAATTTTAACCAAAAATAATTAACTTGTTTGACCGATCAAGGGAGCCTATCCTATGGTATGGCTGATAGACTAATTGTACTTTCTGTACCACATACCATTTTAGCTAGTAAATAATTTTATGTTGTTGTATGGCTGTAGAAAATCTCCCATCACATCACACTTTAGCTAACTTTGGTTTAGTTACTATCCTACAAGTTGTTAACTTGTATTATGTAACAAGACAACAAAGAATGGTTGATATGTAACTAGGTAGATAAAGAGGAAGGGAGTGGCAAGTATGAGATTTTTGCACAACCAAACAAGGCCTTAGTGTGTTTGTTGATTGGTTGACTATTCAAAGGTGACAAATTGGTAGGTAAAATAAGTCAACTACAACCATCAAAAGTTGAACATGACAACCAAGTAGTCAATTATACTAAGCAATTATTTTGTTGATAGTGATGATTTAATGTCACTGTTGTGACTCAACCCTAACCCCAATGTGTCATGTGGTTGATTGGATGAGTATTTTTTTGGATTATGCCTATATATATGGGGTATAATGTCAACACTTAAGGGGATAGATATAGAGAGAAGATTTTAAATAAATGTTGAGTTGAGTAATAAAAGTCTCTTTATGATTTTTTTTATTTCTCTTTGTGACATTGCTTGATCATGGAAAAATTGCAATGTGTGGTTTCTCTTAATTTCCTTTTAGTTAGTGATTCTTTGTGAGTTCTCATTAAAAAAACATTTGATTAATATCTTTGTGAAGCATCAAAGTTCTATAATTGAGTGTCATTCGAATATGTGAGTACTTGAAGATAGGGAAGATCCATATTTACTTGATGATCTTTCAACCCACATCTGCATAACAAGTGGTATTAAAACTCATCTTGAATCGTCTTTAACCTAGTGTAGAGTATTTTCTTGTGGAATTTCATTTATTGTTAATGGATAGCTCAAATGTCTTTTATTCATTTTCATTTCTTTTTCCTCCAATTTTGTTCTTTTCTTTGTAAACAACCTCTCAAGATTCATTTTTAGGAAGTTTAGTACATCTTCAAAATATTGTAGTTGAAGATATACATGTGTGTTTGGTTATATTCAACCAAGAACTTATCAAGATCTTGTAAAATACCATCAATAAAGCATTTTGGAATTGTATTCTGTGGTCAAAATCACATATGGAAAATGACAATGTTATTAGATATCTTCTAGAGACTAATCAAGATGCAATTATAACTTCAACACATTTCAGATCGACATGCCAATTATGATAGTTATGAAGGCATGCAACAAAGGGATTTCTAGAGTAAAGGTGGAGGAGTTAATGAGAGGATGGAGTATGTTTAGGAGAATTATAATTCCACGCATTCAAGTTTACATGAATATTTGAAGATTTGATGACCACGAAGAAAGTATATGAATGTTGATAATCTAGATTTTTTTTGTGAGTTAGATGTTGTATTTTTTATAGATCGGATGCAAACTCTTGATGCAACTTTGAAGTTCAAAGATTATGATGATCGAATGAGGTGCAAAGTATAAATCTTGAAGTTATAGAAGTTTGTATCTACTTGGTTTGAGAAACATGAAGAAATCATAACTAAAAGAAGAAAAACAAAAGATAAAGACATGGGAAAAAATGAAGAAGCACAAAAAGCAAAATTTCATTTGTATTAACATTTGGGAAAAATAATTTCATTAGGATGATTACTCTCAAGTAAGACAATTCAAATGTAGAAGAATATGCAAGATAGTTTAAAAGACTTTGCCACATTTATGATGTAATCGAAAGAAGGGAGCAAATATGTGAAATATTTTTAGGAGGGTTAATGCAAATTTGAGAGGCAAAGTTCAAGTTTCTTCTCATGATTTGTTAGAGGTTGTGATCAAGTTGGCATTGATGTTAGAAAATCAATCCAAGACATCTCTGATGATTTTGAACACTATTTCTTCTTCTCATATTGATGCTTCATCAAGTTCAAATATAGATGAAAGAAGAGAAAGGAAAATCCAAGATGGTTGAAGATGTTCATAAGAGTGATAAATGCTAAGCGAAGGGGATATGGTCATTTTGCTAATGAGTGTGCAGATAAAAGAACTTTGTCACTAAGGGAGATTAAGAGCATGTATCATAGAAAAGGTGTGAACAAGAAAAACGAGGCTCTGTTTGATTCTAAAGAGTATGAAAGTGTGTATGGTGAAGAAGATGAAGTGTGTTTCATGTTGAGAGGGTTCGAATTGATGCAAGAAAAAGAAGTGTAATATCCACCTATGGTGACTTTATGTATGTATGAAGATGTTGTGTGACATTAAAGGATTCAAAGACATGTGATGATGAATTTAAAGGTGTAACATGTAAATCAACGACATGCACAGATCATGCCATGAATATACTTCAAGAGTGGTGCATGGAAATTGCATGGTACATGCACCATGCTCAAAGCTTCAACTTAAAGCCAATTTTATTTTTTAGCGTATTCTAAGTTCTTAGATGATTCTTTAAATATCAAAAGATATATTATCAAGGATTTTAGAGATTAAAAAATAATGTTGAAAGATATATTCTCATTTTTTCGGAGTTCGTATTCAAAGATACAATTTTAAGGTCAAATTTCTTTCGCAAGGAAGAGAATAATGTAGACACATTTAGGATGTTTTAAAGTGGATAATGATGCAGGACATGTTCCATAATGTGTTTTCAAAGTTAAAGATACTTTCTTGAAGATATGGTTCTAAATTGAAGAATATTAAAGTTAGGAGATTTTTGCACAACCTAACGAAGTCTTAGTGAGTTAGTTAATTAGTTGAACAATGAAATATGAAAAATTGGCAACTCAAATAAGTCAACTACAACCATAAAATGTAGATAATGAAAACTAAGGAGTATTGTTAATAGTTATGATTCTATGTTCACTATTGTAACTCAACCCTAACCCTAACGTGTTATGTGGATGATTGGATGAGTATTTTTGTGGGTTATGACTATATATATATGGCATAATGTCAACACTTAAGGGGAGAGATATATATATATAGATTATTGTAAAGAAAAATTAAGTCAAGTCATAAAAATCTCTTTGTGAGTTTTTTTATTTCTCTTTGTGAGATTGCTTTATCATGGAAAAATTACTATGTAGGGTTTCTCTTAATTATCTTTAGTGAGTGATTCTTTGTCAGTTCTCATTAAAAAAACCTTTGATTACTATCATTGTGAAGTATCAAAGTTATTTATTGATTTTATTTGAGTGTCATTCGAATGTATGAGTACTTCATACATCCATTTAGAGATTTATTATCAAATAATAAAGAAGATCCATTCATTTACTTGAAGATTTTTTGACCCACATCCACATCACTATGAGTGTTTGATCTTTGGTGCTACCTTAGATCAATAAAATATCCTACTTCTCATCTCTTCTCTATTCTTAACTTTTGGTTATCAATTATCCAATATTCCACCATATTCCATAAAGCATGTGAAAACTTATTTAACTTACGCATCAATTTGGATAAATTTGATTAGATAAAGATGTAATCTATGCATGAGCTTCATAAAGCCACTACCTTTTCCATGTAAAAACTAGTAGAACATGGCCTACTCTTTAGCTCAACAAATTTGAATTTCCTAGCCACAAGTAAAAGCAACCAGCAACAATAAATTTCAACCACATTATGCCACGAAATGGAGGGCACAATACCTAGTTCAATAAAGGTTCCTCTTCAAAGGCAACAAACTGTGCATCCTAAAGTGCTCCTTCAAGGAACTGCTGATTTGTGAATTGCATGAGGGAGGCTTAGCAAGGAGTTTTGGCACTAACATGACTTGTGATCTCCAAGAACATTTTTACAGGCCTAGGATGGTGTGAGAATTATAATCCCTAGCGGAAAAGTGCTCTACTAGATAAAGGTCCATCAGTTACTTCTACCAAGGACTCTATAAACTTCTATCCCACACAATCCTTGGGACCACCATGTGAGCATGATTTTCATAGTGGCGTTGCCAAAAAAACAAATGAAAAATGATGTCATTATGGTGGTTGTCCATTTTTTTCATAAGATGGCTCATTTCGTCCATTATCATAAGACAAATGACACCTCTTAAATTGTTGATCTGTACTTTAAGGATATAGTTTGGTTTCATGGTATCCTAAAAGATGATTGTTTTCGATTGAGATACCAAGTTTCTCAGCTACTTTTGGATATCCTTGTAGGGGTAACTTGTACTAAACTTCTACTTAGAACCGCCTATCATTCACAATATGATGGCCAAATTGAAGCCACCAAACTAAGCCATGCAAAAATGTCATACATTTGCTCTCCCACTTATACCATTGGTCATTTAGTTTATGGAGTCAATCCCACCACTTCCAGTGATCTCATTCCTCTACTGATCAAAGCACCAACTAGTTTTTAATCAAAGCACATAGTTGCTGAACTCAAAAAAATTACTTGAACAAGGTAGGGCTATGATCAAAAAGGTTAATGATATGAATAAGAAGGCAGTAAATAAGTATAGAAAAGAACAAAATTTTGATCCAGGGGACTGATTGTGGCTTCACCTTTACAAATAAAAATTTCATTCTAGGTGAAAGAACATACTTATGACAAGAATGACAAAAGTTTCAAGATTCTGGAAAGAATTGGCAACAATGCATATAGACTTGCTACCTTATTTACATGATAAGCCCTATGAAGATGAAGAAGATTCATTTCAAAAAGGGGAGGATGATGAAAGAGCATCTCCCTCAAATGAGAACAACAAGGATAATCTACTTATTAATTTTTCCAAAGTTGAAGAATTCAAAACTCTTCTTACTTGGATGAATGAGTAAGCAAGATTATTAGGAAGCCATGCAAAGCCATCCACCCCACATATGGTTGGCTCTATTATGGATCCTCAAAGCCAAGCTTAGTTGGCTCCATCATGGCTTCAAAATAGCTCATCAAAAGCCACGGCTATTTCCATCCCCACACTCCAACATTTCAGCCGAAATTCTACATCTTGCAACTCCCATTTTGTTTGTAGAATTTAAGGAACATTGTGAGGATAATTTTGAGAAGATTAAGGCCTCAATTCAAACTTAAATTAGGGGAGACGAAACCTCAATTGTTTTCCAAGTCCATTAAGCATGGTTGAAGAATATTGTTAGACTTTCCTATATTGTAATTTATGTTTTCTAAGCAATTATCATAGTTTGTAATGGCAGCCATCATGTGATGGAGGACTAAAAGCTTTTAACATTATACAATAGCTGAATGTAGTGACTATCAATGTTAGTTTGTATTAGTGAAAACTATGGTTGGGGGTGTAACCAAATCTGCTTAACATGAATTGGATGTGTAGCTGTAATTACTAAAGGCCTAAATACACTATATATTTTGAAAAAAGTTTTAAGGATGTGTAGCCTGATATGAACTCCATCAACAACTGTGATGAAACCCAATAGCAACGATGGTTTAAAACACCCTCCTAGAATAGGAAAAGTCATAATTAAAACTTTAAAACAGCACAAACAATAAAATAAACAAGTTCCCACGTTTTTTAGGCCTCTTGGACTTCTAAAGGAAACCATAAATAGCTAAATGACTAATTTTAATGTATTTAACATAACCATTCAACACCATGTTTTAGTCCCCTATTTAATATCTTGAAACTCATGAAATTCATGCCTTTTGATGGTTAGATCATGTTGGAAACGTTTTTGCATAAATATTAGTCTCTTCAACTTTTTTGATGATGTTTACTAAGTCTTTATTATTATTTGAGCCCATCTTGGTCTGTTTAGAATCAACCCAAATCTCTTGAATTAGCCCATTTAGTGCTTCCTTGAAATGTTTGGCTCTAAGTCTTGTAATTGGACCACTTGGAAGCGATAAAGGGTCTTGTGAAGGATTTGCATCATAGCTAGTCTTGTGCGTTCATTCAGAATCTTACATCATTTAAGTTAAGAGTGGATACCAGAGTTGCTTATCTTCACAATTTAATTATCATAGATACAAATGAATAATATGGTAAGGACAAGTTAGTTATTCAACTTATTTACTACTAAATATCACAATTTAAATCAAGTTAGTTCCAAGATCCATTTAACTAATTTACCTACTAAATCAATATTCCAAATTTACATGCATCATTAAGTTACTTATAATCCCTTACTCATTTTTTAGGCATAGGGTAAATTAACTCCCCATGGACTCTCAATACAATGGAAGTAATAGCAAATATAATTTGGAATAAAGTGTAGTCAAAGAGAAGCAAAACCACTAACAGATGTAAAGTTTGGCTAAAGATAAATGAACCACCAATGGACATAAAGTGCATCCAAATCCAAATAAACCACTTAGCTAAAAAGACTCTTTAGTATCAATAGTCCCTAGTAAATCATTAGTGTCTCTAGTAGGTAAGACATCGAGATCACCTAAGGTGCCACCTGAAGGCATCGTAAACGGGAGAAGGAACACTTGCACATGAAAGAAATTGAGGATCAGACAATCTAAACACATACACTGTTAAATTATCATTCACTTTAAATGATTAGGGTTTGATTTACAAGTCATGTATAATACAAGTCACACATAGCATATACTGTAGTAACCATATCCACAAAATTATTCCAACTTAACCATCATCAAAATTTAATATATTTGATGGGAACTTCATTAGCACTTAAATAAGAGCAATCTATTCATTGAGTTAATTAATTTATGGTAAGAACTATAATATATTACTCAATGCTCACATAATTGCATATTTATTCCAA
This sequence comes from Tamarix chinensis, assembly GCA_030549775.1. NCBI lineage: Eukaryota > Viridiplantae > Streptophyta > Magnoliopsida > Caryophyllales > Tamaricaceae > Tamarix > Tamarix chinensis. The sequence goes on from CM060172.1 coordinate 37,256,933, forward strand.
TTTTCCCATTAAAAGTGTTTAAAGGCACTTAATGATTATACCATGAATTATTATCAAATTAAACAATCTAATATGTTGGTTAATTTGTGCTAAGATATGTATCATCGCCATTAAAGAATCATTTATAACATAATACCAGGTCTTAAATCATACAAAGATCAAAAGAATCAAGAAAAACTATTTCTAGGGTAGCGGGTTAATTTTTGTAAAGACAAACTAGTCAATGAGTTTTACTCACCACACTCTAGAGTTTTTTTTCTTTTCAAAACTAGTCAATGAATTGGTCAAACAAGTCAATAGTTCTAAGATGAGTCCATACGTTTGGATAATGTAGTATATGGGTTTGAGTAGAGGCCAATAGGAATTACCACTAGAGAACCAAATGATCAATTTTACAAACCGACCAACTGTTCTAGCAACTAGTCAATTACTTAAGCACAAACAAGCTGATTGATCTACCTATAGATAAAAAAATTAGGCATTTATAAACCACATCAAAACTTTTTCATTAATACATAATCATGTTGGAATAAAAGTTAACAACCTAAATTATCCTACATCCTCATTTACTCAATATTTTAAAGGCATGAATGTCTTACCTATATCAAAAAACGCACAAATTACGGAAAATATTAGCTAAAAAAGTGCAAATAACTAAGATATTATAGTAAATATTAAAATCTCATAAAATCTTTCTTAAAATCATACAAACCTAAGCAATACAAATCCAAAGGAAGAAAAAGAGAAATTACCACCTCTTAAGTTCCTTAAGAAAGTACACTAAAAAGCTCAACAATTTCCTATATATGACCCTCTTGTCTAAAGGTAAAATAAGAAGGATGTAGAAGAAGGATCGTAATAGATTAAGCAAGTCATAAATGAAGGCACAAAATGAAAAGAATGGGAACACAGTTTAGGAGAAATAGGGTATTTTTTTTAGCCCGAAGGAAGTAAAGGATAGCAAGATTTAGGGTTATTTATACAACAACATTCTATTGGATAAAGAAGGAGATAGGTGAAAAAATCATAACTGTAATTGCCCCAATTTAATTTACAAGAAAAAAATGGATAGCTTTCTTCTAACGGCTCTTATGGTGAATGCTAGATAATGAATTTCAAAGCTTCGTAGAAAAATATCAAACAAAAGAAGGGGAAATAAACATAATTGTGTAAGAAAAAGCACTCCCAAGTGTGTAGTTCCCTATAAAGAAGAGAGAGGAAGATGAAAATAAAGGGGATCAAGTCATCCTCCCCATCTTTTCGTGAATTATAGTCTTTGAATGCATTCAAGGAAAGGATAAAGTAGAGATAAATGATCAAAATAATCTTAGGAAACATAAGCTCAACCCTAGGCAGGCAACGTGGATAGAGTTTTTACAATCCTTCTCTTTTATAGCAAAATATAAGAGTGACAAAACCGATGTAGTAGCTTATGCCCTCTCTAAAAGGTGTTGTATGTTGACCCTATTAGAAGCTCAAGTCTTAGGTTTTGGATGCTTGAAGGACCTATACAAGGAGAATGAAGACTTTCTAAGCTATCTTGAAGACCGAGACAAGCTTTGAAGCCTCTACGTCATATAAGATGGATTCCTCTTCAAGAATACCAAGGTTTGCATCCTAAAGAGTCCCATTTGAGAGCTATTGGTATGAGGATCATATGGAGGTGGGCTAGCTAGACATTTCCGGATCAACAAGACATATGATGTACTTTAGGAGCACTTCTATTAGCCTAAAATGATAAGTGATGTACATAGAGTCATAGGTAGATGTGCTACATATCAAAAGTCAAAGAGTCACTTCCACCAAGGACTCTACACTCTATTACCAGTCCCTCATCAACCTTGGGACCATGTGAGTATGGACTTCATAATGGCTTTGCTTAGAAATCAAAGGTAAAATGATGCCATTATGGCTCACTTTGTCCGTTGTCATGAGACAGATGACGCCTCTTATATAGCCAATCTATTCTTTAATGAAATAGTAAGGTTGCATGGTATTTCTAAATCCATTGTCTCGGATAAGGATACCAAGTTCCTTAGCACTACCTACCACCCACAAACGGATGGCTAAACCAAAGTAACCAAACACACCTTGACTACTATTTTGCCTAGCTTGATGCACAAATCCCTCAAGGATTTGGACCTTAAGCTTCCTCACGCTGAATTTGCATACAATAGATCCCCCACATATGGCACAAGCCATTCGCCTTTTGAGATCTTTTATGGTGTCAACTTTGTCACTCCCTTCGAGCTCATTCCGCTTCCTGTCAAGGTCCAAACAAAATTTGAAGCCGAAGACATAATTTAAGCCTTCAAGAAATTACATGAGCAAGTCAGAGAAAGAATCAAGAAAGTTAATGAAATAAATAAAAGGAAGGCCAACCAATATCGGAGAGAACAAAGTTGTGAACCAGGAGATCTTGTGTGGCTACATCTTAGAAAGGAAAGGTTTCCCTCTAGAAGAAAAAACAAGCTTATGCCAAGAAGTGATGAACCATTCAAGGTTCTTGAGAAGATTGAAAGTAATGCTTATCAGATTAAGATACCACCAGACATGGGAAATATATCAAACATATTTAATGTGGGCGATCTGCTCCCTTACCATCATGAAGAGCCCTACGCAGAAGAGGTGGAGCCTCCCAAGATGGGGATGATGATGTAGAAGCATCTCATAATAATATTTCACTAATTAATTTTTCTAAGTTAGGGAATCACAAAAAACTCTTAACTTAGATGAAATTAATTAGCTAAATATGGGAAAATAAGTGCATGTATGCATGGTGGCACGTTCAACCCAAGCACAGCCAATTGTGGTAGCTTATCAAACCCAAGCCCAACCCATTATAGTTGCACATCAAGCCCAAGACGGACTAGCTATTTTATTGGTATTTCCAAGTATTATACCACCTAAGAAGCCAAATCAGTCCAGACCCAAGGCTGATTTCGAAAAATAAAATAAAAAAAGAGAAAAAGAATAAGGAAGACAAGTGGATGGTTGATGCATATGCTAAACAATTTGGCACATGCTTAATAGAAGATAGTGGCTTATGGGATAATTGATCACCAAAAGTTAAAATGAGGGAAAGAGATGAGAAATATGATAATATTTGATCCAAGGTAGCCAAAGACCAAACACTCACAACTATCACTCAAGGTTTCAACACTTGAGATAAAAGTTATGAGATTTTTCTCTCAAAACAAAGTTTTCACCAAACTTTGTAGAGGAGGGATATAGGGAGCTCAAAATTTTGATTTGTAATTCAAAGGGGTAGTGTGTTGCATTATATTGAGGCTACCCACATTTATAATTGCAAGCATGGTTACAAAAAGTCAATGCCCTTCCCCTTGCCTACCTAGTTACATTCCAACCATTCTTTGCTATCTATTTATCTAATAAAGGCTAACAACTAGTTAGATTAGAAATAAAATGAGGCCATCCCATATGTAGTATTTTGACTGCTATACCATAGCATGGAGCCCTTTATATGTTGAAAAGATAGGTAATAAATAAAAGTATAAATCACTCAATCATCCCCCCATACCTATTTGTCATCATCCATGCTTAGTCAATTAAAATAATCTGATTTGTTGACTTGGTTGACTTTCTTCACCTACTCCACCATCCACTTGGCTTCTTTTTTCTTTTTCTCTTTTTTTATTTCATTTTTGAAATCAACCTTAGGCTAGAGCTGATTTAGCTTCTTAGGTGGCATAATACTTGAAAATAGCAATAAAATACCTGGTTGGCATTGGGCTTGATGTGCTACCATAATTGGTTGGGCTTACATTGGATAAGCTACCATAATTGGTTGTGCTTGGGTTGAACATGCCACCATACATGCATGTGCTGGTATGTCTCGCTCTCCCACTGCCAAACAAAGCTGATTGCCAGAAAGAAGCCCCATTGGGCAAGCTTTTCTAATCGCTTACAATGGATTGATTTGAAGAGCTCGAACCTTGATCCATAGAAATGGGATAGAAGGAAGGTTGATCAATTGTGTATTCTTCTCCTTAATGTGGAAGATAACTTTCTCTTTACGTGAAAGAAGATGACTTGAGACTTTCTTATGCTTATTCTCTCCTTGATTATCGGGATGGGAAGGAGGATGCGGTAAGCCCCTTCTTCTTCCCACGAAACTGAAACGGAAGAACTCCTTGTATGTCCATTTATTTTCTCATATTCAACTAATTAATTTCATCCAAGTTAAGAGTGTTTTTTCATCCCCTAAATTATAAAAATTAATTAGTGAAATATTATTATGAGATGCTTCTACATCAGTTGTGGAGTAGGTGAAGAAAGTCATCCAAGTCAACAAATCAGATTATTTTAATAGACTAAGTATGGGAGATGATTGAGTAATTTGTAATTTTATTTATTACCTACCTTTTCAGCGTATAAGGGGCTCCATGTTGTGGTATGGTTGTCAAAATACCACACATGGGTTGACCAAATGTAGTTCTCATCCAATTAGTGTTAGCTTGTATTAGATAACTATATAGCAAAGAATGATTGGAATGTAACCATGCCTGCAATTATAAATATGGGTAGCCTTAACATAATGCAACACACTACCCCTTTGAATTATAAATAAGATTTATGAGTTCCCTATGTCCCCCCTTTACAAATTTATTTTGAGTGAAAAATCTCATAACTTTTGTTGAAACATTGAGTGGTAGTTGTGAGTGTTTGGTCTTTAACTACCTCAGATGGAATATTATCATTCTTCTCATATTTGTTTATCCATTTTAACTTTCGGTAGTTAATTATCCCATAACTCACCATCTTCAATTAAGCATGTGCCAACTTGTTTAGCATATTCATCAACTCGTCATTGAATTTATTGGTGTAAACATTGTCGACTTAGTAAGACAATCAACAATAAGCTAGGTGGAATCAAACCTACTAAGAAATTGATGGATGTACTAATCAATTTCCACTTATGAACTTTTTTTTTTGTACTGATCTTGCTAGATTCTTATGATCAATCTTGACCTTATGACAATTTAATCATTGAGCAACAAACTTTACAACCTTTTTTTGTTAAGGGGCCACTAGTATACCTTCTCCAAATCCTTATTCAACTTATCCCCTTTAGGATGGATGGAATAAGGAGCACAGTTACCTACCTTAAGGATCTTTCATTGAGACCAACACATTCATGAGGTATACACAATATACCACAATATCTTATAATTATATCCTCAAAGATTGAAAAGTTGCTAGCTCTACCCACTACTATACCATGATTGATCCTTTTGAGTTAACATCATGAAGTTGAATAACTCAAATATTATCAAAGAAGGAATGTGTGTATGTGAGGAACCTCATCCCTACTTCAAAACTACCAGCATGATCAAGTTAATCTCCATCTCTTTAAGCCTCGAGCATAAGTGATCTCACAACACAATTAATTATTCTTAAAGAGTGTAAAATTTAAGGACTTAAAGCGTCTACCATTATGTTTGCCTTACCCCTATTATAAGGCAACTCCAAATGTTAATCCTTGACCAATCCTAACCATTTACGTCGTTTGAAATTTATCTTTTGATGGGTAAAAATGTTCTTAAGGCTATTGTGATTGATGTAAAACTTGCATCGCACACCAAAAAGATGGTGCTTCCAAAACTTTTAAGCAAACATAACCAGGGCAAGCTCTAAATCATTTGTTGAAGACTTTTGCACATATAACTTCAATTGACAAGTAGCAGAAGACACTACTCTATTGTGCTACATCAACACATAACCTAATCCATTCTTAGATGCATCACTATACACCTCAATACTATCAAATTCACCCCTTCTTCTTTTTTCTTTTTGAATAATTTATGATTATATTTCATGAAAGATCAAAGATTACAAACATAGGATGAAAAGGCATTAACGAAGAAAACACAAGGACCATAATTAACAATTCTAGACTCATAAAGACACCTTCTAACATAATAAGATATACTTGTTCAACAAAGTGCTAGAAAGAAAAAATTATTGTTTTTAAATAACACATTATTATCCACCTTCCTAACTTCATAGATTGAAGTAGTAAGCAAGCAAATGATCTGTTCATATTTTGCATAACTCCTCTATGTATCATGGCAATAAAATGTAAAAGACCTTCCATTACATGGACCTTTTATGTATACCAATATGTCTTACTATTACTGGCATTGACCTTCCTATAATTGGACAATCAATCATCAAGTGTTGTAAAGTTTCAAATTTATTGCATAATGGGTACCTACCTTAATTTATAAGCTAATATCTATATAATAAATTTCTAGTGGCAAAATTTTTACATACTGTGACCTGTAAAAGGAGCTTGCATTTGATGGTAGTATGTCTCAACCAAATTGTTCTCCACTATGATTTGATCTCATCTTATGAACGAATTTTCTCATAGACAGTGTTGATTTTAAAAGATTAGTGACCATCATAGAATATAATATAGGCATAAGTGTCTTGCAGATATTAAACACACACCTAGTAGTCCATGAATCCATAGAAGCTAGCAGTCATACATCTCTTCAATTCCTCAAAAGCTTCACTACACTTCTCATCCAACTGGAATCATGTAGCCTTCTTTAGAGAGTTAGCTAATGGAAAGCTATTATTTAGAGAAGTCGGTAAAAAATAAATAGTGATAACTAGCCAATCTTTGAAAACTATGCACCTCATTTATGGATATTAATTTTGGCCAATAAAAAAGCTACACAAATCTTATAAGGATCCCATGTCACTACATCATTTAGGACCACATGGGCAATGAAAGCTACTTGATTTAGCGTAACTCACACATCAAGAGTTTTACATACAACATGTGTTCTCATAGTAATGTCACAGTCCATCTTATATGTTGTTCATGATATTGACGACTAATAGAGTAGGGAAGCCTATTATTGATGAGCAACACGACTATATAATCTAAAAATTACCTGAAGATCTGGTTTATGAGAGTCATGAATGTTTTTTTCTCATTAGTGAGATCAAAAATCATCATTGTGAACTCATTATGACTGTATATTATCTAAAAAGTCATTTTGAAATATCCTATCAGGCAATCCTCAACTAATGGTATCCTAACCAGAGATGAATCTTTAAAACACACTATGGCTCCTCTTTATTGGTAACTAGATCATGGTGTAAAACTCTAAAATTGATGAGTGATATATTTTGTTCAAAATAGTTAATTGCGAAAGCAATGATATAAAATGTAGTGGTATGATGCCACATTCAACATAGAAGACATAATCCCAAGGAAAAAGTAACCTCATACTTGGGAATTAGGTGTGTAAAACACTTGATTACACTATAACAGAAGATAAAAAATAGAGAGAAGGAAAATGTATATTAAAAATAGAGGTCTATGAGTCCATAGAGAGATGAAGATATCTGCATGACCATACCCTATACAAATTTGATGAGAGCTCACTAAAGGAAAGCACATAAAAGTAGACATCAATAAGCACCTGCAAAATAAGGCAAATTTGTTAGTGAGAATGGGTAGCACCCATGAAAAGGATGATTTGTACACTAAATACAAAGTAAGATAATAAAATAGTCAAATAAAGGTTACATGATGTCATAAGACCACAATAAGAGATAAACGTACATATAGAATAACATAATGGTACCAACTCGTTTATTTATTTTCAATCCTTATAATAATAATAGGTCAGTTTATCTTAGATGAAATCCATCTCTTTAGCTTGAATTCAAACAGTAACTTTTAGGGTTTTGGAATTTTTCCCAAACCCTCTGTGATTCTTCTTGATTGGTTGTTTATAAATGGCCCCAATCACCCATTTTTGTACCTTTCTTTCGGCCACCGAAAACCCTTAACTCTATGTATTCACCCTCTTCCTTTCTGCACCAAAAACCTTATAGTTAATTCCTTGCACTATTATGATATTTTCTCTATCTCTCTCTTGTTTAAAATATTATGCAAGAAAGAGTTAGATTTAGGAAAAAAATGATTGAGTGGTTGAGCTAAGCACTCCCTAATTTTATTGTCAGTGTAGGTAAGTTCCTTCTTTTCCTTCTATTTCAATTTCAAAATTAATAATTTTTGTAAGAAATTATGAGTTTAAGATTTGTGTTTTTAAGGCTTTAAAAGTTGAGATTTTCCTGACAAAAATTTCTAATTTAAGGCAGTTTTGTTAGCATCAAGTATGTGATTCATACTTCTAATATGGATTATAAGTATTCTACATGATATGAGTTTCTTTAAGTTGATTTAGTATGTTAGCATGAAAAATTGATTTTGATGGGCAGATTGTACATTTTGAGTAAAAAGCATGAAACTTGAGAAAAATGGGACATGATGATTAATACAGATGTGGCATCATATATGTACAAATTCTAATATTCTAATATTCTAATATTCTAGTATTAGGTTTATGGTCTTGAGGTCATATTTGTAACACCCCCAAAATTCACTAAGTTATAACAAGCATATCACCAAACACAAATTATGGTTATACACTAAGTTATGAGTACCTATACTAATAGAATTTATTGGGTGTATATATATTTATATACCTGTATATGTACTACTACAAATTTTTGAAATGTGTAACTATGTTAAGGTATATGTACAACTATTATATGTTAAAAGTACAACCACAAGCAACTAAATGTACACATATATTTTTTTGGTATGTAGATTTATGTTAGCCATATAGTGACAATTGTTGATCTAATTTTCTAGTGATTCACCATTGTAATAAAAATATTTATAATGATTATCTTGATTTAGCTTCTTCATAATGTATGAAACATTGTATTCATATATTTTGGTATCACTAGATAAAATATTGAAAAATTGAATACATGTAAAGTCCCATAATTACATGCTTAAGCATTTAACTTTTGTCAGTACCACATTTAAAAAAAGTACATCTGAAATCTATATTTGTACAATTGTGGTTACTGGTTACCTAGATGTATAAGTACTATATTAGTTAGATTATGCTATTTTTATTATAATTTAGTTTTTTTAATAATAAATACTTCAATTATGTTTGAAAAAAATACAAATCTACCTTTGATTCGATTTCACTAAGTAACCATTATCATTATTTTTATTCGTAGTATGAAATAATTCTTAACTTTGGTTAGTATCAAATTGCTAGAAACTATGAACATGTGATTATAGATAAATGTACATCAAAAATCTATATTTGTACGATTATTGTTACGTGTATCTACAAGTATTCTTTTAGTTAGATTGGTTTCAAAGTGTTTCTTAAAGACTTTCCACTTTTAAGAATTGTTAAGTCAGTACCAATGGTTGGTAGCAGAGCTTTTTCTTAAAAATACACTACTTTGAAAATCATTTTGCTAACACCCCAAGTTTTATCAAAGCGTTCCCTTAAAACATGTTGTTTTCAATGATTTTAAGCTAATACCACAGGATGATATTGGCCATGATTTGAAAACTTTTCTCCTTTAATTTTTCTAGCAAGTTTAAGTATTTCCACACTCGGAATGTTTGTGAGTGAGAGTGGGGTTGGGAATGTGTCATAGATAGCCTTTGTGATAGGTGTTGTGCTAGTCCACTACACTAGTTTTGGAAGATTGGCTCGGAAGGGCCGGGAATCATCACCCACCAATCGTTGAGGGCTAGGAGGACCTTGACATCATGGAAAGATTTTTTCAGGATATGGACCTTGACATCACCACTGCTTATGGTTGCATGCGAGATAGGAGGGTTAATGTGGCGGTATATTACCTAAAAGGAATGGAAAACACGTGGTGGAGGAGCATCCAACATAAGGGAGGAGAGCTTATGGGATGGAGATGATTCTTGGAGGCGCTATAAGCCCATTTCAAATATAGTACACCTCTGCATGAAGAAGTACAATGAGTTAGTGGCTCTTCGGCAAGGAGGTATGTCCATTGAGGAGTAATCCACCCTATTCATGGACTTGGTCTAGTTTGCTCTAGCAGTAGTGGACTATGAGGTGATGCATGTCCATCACTTCAATTTTAGTTTGGTGATCAGATTCTCAAAGCTCTTAGTGGGAGTTACTACGCTAGACATGGTATGGATATACGAGCAAACTTTGGAGGCATCCTAAGTCATCTAGGGCCGAAGTGCTTTGTTAGGAAGCAAAAGGGAGTTTGAAGTTTGCCAGCGTCCTAGAGATAGAAAGAAGGTCTTTTCAGGAAGTAGCTTGCCATGGCAAGAGTATGGAGTAAGTATGCATAGTTAGAGGTCTATTTGGGGGTAGTGACAAAGAGAGACACTACCACTATAAGCGATGCAAAATAGATCACTCGGGGGTCTACTGTAGAGGCAACAAGGTGATGTGCCATGGATGTAGTGTGATGGGGTGTAGAGCATTTGAGTGTAGAGTTGGGGCCAGTAGTATTAGGAGGAGCTAGTCTCAAGCTCAAAGTATTGAGTCCATCAAGTAGCTATAGCTCATAGACTCAAAGAGATGCTCTATCGCTAGCCGGCACCACTAATTGAGCTAGCTAGTCTAGAGGTGCGAGGGATCTCCCTTTCTAGCAAGGGTAAGAATTAGCCAGTGCTGCGAGAGTTTCATCTGCAAGATGCCTGAATGTGATGAGCTATGTAGAGGCAGAACATTAGGACAGTGTGGTGACTAGTATGCTTACTGTCTCTAGTTTTCTTGCACGCGTATTGTTTGACTATGGTGCATTGCACTCCTTTACATCATCCACATTTGTAGCTAGAACTTCCTTATCTCCTTCATATAGTATCTCTACTTCTATCATGTTCTATTCTAGGGATAGAATTGCATGCTCTAGGTTCTATCAAGGGGTCACTTTGGTAGTAAAATAGATAAAATTTCCATTGGACCTTATAGAACTCAAACTACGTGATTTTGAGGAGATTGTTGGGATGGAAATGTAGGGGAAGTACAAAGCGCTAATCGATTGTGTAGAAGAATGCATGGTTCTGCAAATACCTAAGGGCATTAGGGATTCATATTGAAAGTGTGAACGTAATACCTCTATGAGCATCATGTCAGCAATTGAGATGAGAAACCTCATTTGTAAAGGGTATCTACTCTAACTGTAAAGTGTATGAGACATTGAAGTAGCTGAGATGCCTTTGGAGCAGATAGTAGTACTCCATGAGTAACCTAACATATTTCTCGAGGAGATTCCAGGAATGCCGCCCATTTGGGAAGTTGAGTTCACCATAGACATGTTACTAGGAATAGAGTCAATATTTAAGGCTTTGTATTATATGACACCTACAGAAATGAAAGAACTCAAGGCTTAGTTATAGGAGCTTTTGGAGAAGGATTACATCCAAACAAGCACATCACCTTACAGAGTGCTAGTTATCCTTATATAGAAGAAGGATGGGTGATATGTAACACCCACACAAATTCCAATCAACAAAGGTGATGGACGATGATGGTGGACGAATAAGGGTAGGATAAAATGCAACAAATGTAACACTTAAACACCTCCAAAAGATGATGTTTAAATGGGTCTCAAAGAGAGCTGACAAATATGAACCCTTTGATATGAAACAAATGAGGAAAAAACAAAGAATCTTCATAGGATTCAAAACCAAAGAAATAACACACAAAGAATCAATCCTTAACAATGGCCACGTTCAAGTCACATAGAATTGGAATGTCTAAACTCTCTCAAAGATTATTTTTATTCAAAACTCAAAATTTCTGAATTTTACACATGAGAAGACCCTTATTTATAGGCCATAACCCCATGCCAACTCATACCAAAATCGTAGGATATTTTCCAATTAAACCATATTCTAACTAACCTTATCCACTTCTAACTAACTAACTAATATGACCGTTAATTACAGCCCATAAACTCAACTTTCTAGCTGTTAATTACAGATAATTACAACATGTAATTACACTTAAATGATATGGCAATACATCATATAAAAATCGTTGCCTTATGATATAACTAGTTACATAAAATAACAACCTCAATAAAGAAAACCATAATTTGCATTACTCCACGTGTGGCGCTTGTTCCAGCAGCTTCCATGTGTCATGCTGACATGGCATATCGTCCAACATGTCATCAAAACATAGGTTGACTCATCCCATAGCATCCATGTCATTAAGGTCTTCTTTGGTTGCTTGAAATTGTATAAAACGCAACTTATGCTTTGAAATTCAAGAAAGTGTCTTGTTTGACTTTGGCACTTCTAAGAACTCAAAGAAACTCCTCAAACACGTCTCAAAACCATGTTTGGAAATAAATAAGGCCATGCTCCTGCATCAATGGGAGCTTAATGTTGTGCATTAACTGCCAAGGTTTGAACCAAGTGATGGTGAATAACCTTTATTCGTTGCTAAGGATCGATGACTTGCTCAATCAACTTAGGGAGCAAAGGTGTTCTCCAAGATTGATCTTCGGTCAGGCTACCACATCATATCCCACCTTTCTCAATTTTCATGTTTTTTCCCTCAAAATTCCCAATCACTTTATCAATTGAAAGGGTTCATAACCCATTTTAGATCCATGAATCACTTTATACAGGAAAAATTTTCCTTAAATCATAAATCTCAACCTCTTAAAATCTCAACTTTTAAAATCTTAAAAATAAAAATCTTTAACTCAAAAATTTGAATATGAAATAGAAAAGAAAGAATGAACATAGCACACCCCAAAGGCAAAGTAGAAGATACACAACTGAACCACTTAAAGTTTTTCCTAAATCTAACTCTTCCTTGCTTAATAATTAAAATAAGAGAGAGCTAGATTAAAGACTAGAAGAGTGAAAGGAATATCGACTATAAGGTTTGAAGTTCAAAAGAAAGAAGGTGAGTAGAGAGTTTGGTATTTTCGATGGCTGAAAGAAAGGTAAACTAAATAAACGATTGGGCTATTTACAGCCAACCAATCAATATGAGTCACAGAGTGGTAAGGAACAATTCGAAAACCCTAACTCTTATCATTTGAATTTGAGTTAAACAGATGGATTTTGTCCAATATATGTTAGACTATTATCTAGAGTTCAAATGTCATTTTTGGAGAAATGCAAGTCAATTAGCCCAAAATTACAATTCATAAGAGGGATAATGAAATGTTAGCATGGAAATAATCTTCCAATTGAGTAGAATCATGCTTGTGATTGAAGAATGATCTCATAAATTTGTAGAGGAGAGGTGGAAGAAGACAAAGCTAAGGTCATCTCCCTCCTTCAATTATCTCAATCGATGCTCCAAATTGATCTAAGGTTGTAGGCTAAGAATCTCTTAGGGACAATTCGGCATAGGTTTTCAAAGTTCCATTTTAGTGTAACAATTTTTTTGTGAAATTGAGTTTTAAAAATATGCTCAGCTAGATAAACCAGTTAATCAATTTGGCATACTAGTAAACTATTCTATAAACCAGTTGATTGATTCCCCAACCAATCATTCAGTTTGGTCATGTAAAAATCATTTTGATGAAACGATAAACCAATCAATTAGTTCATGGAACAAGTCAATCGGTTCAACTAAAAAGCTTAATAAATTTAATTTTCCAGCCTTATTTAAAATCCAACTTTACCTCAAACTGAATCATATTACCAAATTAAAATCAAACACCCAAAATTGGCATAATTCTCATTCATCAATTTTCCAAATGGTGGGGTATTAAAAAAACACAATGAATTATTCCAAAAACTATTGTAAAATTTGTTTCATGAGATACATGAATGTTATTGATGCAGTAGTCAATCTGAAAGGCCTAACCATGAAGTTATAATGGTAAAACTTTTTTGAAATGTCATCTGCAAAAATTCCTGCTCCATTATCATTAAAAGATGATAACCTAACTAAAGATTAATCTTGGAGTTGACAAAGATGATGACTGAAGAACACTTCAAAAATATCATGGTCTATTAATCAAAATTGGAGGAAAGAATATATGAGATAAAGAAAAATCCTCCACGTCCTCTAGAAAACCAAAATTAATTAATGATATAGTAGAGGATCATGAAAATCCCATGGATGATGAGAAAGTATATTTTATAACCACTTAATTTAAGAGGTTGCTCCAATTTAGTGGAGGAAAAATTTTAAGACTGGGAAGGCTATCATCAAGCAAACTTAAGAGTTCTAGATAAGTAAGCAAAGATGACAATATCAATTACCAAAAGTATGCAAGAATTGAGAATATCATTCGGGCTTGCTATAAGTTTAAAAATGAGATAGCTAAACAGACGACAAGAAATAGAGCAAACATAAACAACAACAATAAGGAAAGGTAGGCTCCAAGAAAAGATATGGATACCTTTAGTGAAATAGAAGGTGAACACTACAATAGAGAAGAAGTTAACAATCTTTGCTTCATGGATCTACGAAAGGAATTAACAACTTCTACCTCCTTCACAAGTTTTGATAATGATGACTACATTAATGAGGTATAATATAATTCCCTCTACTTTTATGATGATTTGATATGTGTCTTGCATGATTCCTAGCATGACAATGATAAATTAACAAAGGAAAGAGACCATATAAAAAAATTACTTGATAAATTAATGAAACAACATAGTCTTTTGTTAAAAGAAAATGTTCTTATTTAACCTCGCATGATTCACGTAAAAACTGAGCTAACTGAGAAGATGATTAATCTTCTTGCAAACAAGGAGTTTGTTAGTTTTGATCAGAAGGTTAAGATAGATTAACTTCTCTAAAATTTAGTTTATCTACAAGCTAAATGTGATAAATTTGTGAAGATAGCCTATACTTTCACAAAGGAAAATTAAGGACTAAACTTTTTGTCAAGTGCTCAAAAAACATTCCAAGGATGATGAGGGCCTAGGATATGGTCATAAAATGATAATAAAATAGGAAACACTAATGTTTTTTTTTTGTGAAAGCCTCTAAGGCTCATCAAGTTGTCTACTTCTTCTACAACTAATGATTTCAATGTATATGGAAAAAATGGGCATTCCTTTTTAATGTGTAGGCATACAAAGAATGTAAAATCCACCTATACTCATTAAAGGAAAATATATTGCAATATATATGGAATAATCGATCGTGTTGTGTCATCTTGTGGTTTTATTAAGAATGTGTTCAAAATTTTTAATAGGTACAGATACCTGACGAAACGATCTTATAAAAATTAAACACTAACCTTACAAGGACCTATTGAGAGGGTACCTAAAAAGGGCATTTGCACATGTACGTATGCTTGAATGATAAAACAAGAAGTACTACAAAAAAACCCCTTTCAGCAATGATGAGTTTCGTTGCTAAAGATAGAAAGTCATGCAAAAAATATATATATATATATATTGCAACAATAGTTTTTCTTACCAAGTCATAGCATTGTAAAAAAAAAACAATAGTCGTTGCAACAAAGTAATTAATTGCAGCAAAATTATCATTGCTAAATAATAATCTTTGTAATACATCATTTTCCTAACTACATATATTTATATATGGCAATGAATTTATTTATTGCAAAATATTGATCATATTTTGGCAACATTTTATGTGATTACAAAAGCCTGTAATCAGAAACAGTTGTTGTCATTGAAAAAAATTGGTCGTACTTTGACAACAAACTATGTCATTACAAAAACCTCTAATTAGCAGCGACTTATATCATCATAAAATATTAATCTACCTCATCAACACCTTTAAGTAATAATTGATGTCAGCGCTAAAGCTTGTTATTAGTAAAAACATAAGTCTTGAAAAAAATACCATATTATAGTAACAATATTTGCTGCTGAAAAAATATATTAATTGTAATGGCTTACGTCAGTACAAAAAATTGAATATACTTTAGCTAAAATCTTTGTCATTGCAAAAAATACATAATTGCAATGATAAAGTCGTTGCAAAAATATGAACTTAAAACTTCAACAACCATCTTTGTGGTTGTAAAACATGCAATTACAATGACACAATAATTTGTTTAAACATCATTGAAAAAAATGACATGTGAAACTTGTAATTGATGCCCATAAGTTATGCCATATACACATGTCCTACTTAAATAAATACAGCCAAAATATATTTGGCAAATACATTGCTTATGGATAAAATACACACGTCCTTCCTAAATTAATAATTTATATTCAATAAATACACATAGGTTCAATTTGAATAAAAATTACATTACCATCCTACATATTAATCCTCAAACTAACAACTAGAACGATTCTTCTAAATGTCAACCATAGGTCCAGTCTTCCATATTAAATGCCAATCACGTACATTGAAACATATATAGAAAAGTAATTAATAGCATAAAAAAGTAATAAAAAAGATATCCAACATCTTAATACCTTCTCTTTTCGCTAATGTTGATGCATATGCTAAATAAGTTGGCACATGCTTAATAGAAGATGGTGGCTTATGGGATAATTGACCATTGAAAGTTAAAATGAGGAAAAGAGATGAGAAATATGATAATATTTGATCTAAAGTAGCCAAAGACCAAACACTCACAACTATCACTCAAGGTTTCAACACTTGAGATAAAAGTTATGAGATTTTTCACTCAAAACAAAGTTTTCACTCAAAACATAGGGAGCTTGAAAATCTGATTTGTAATTCAAGGGTAGCCATGGTTACAAAAATTCTATTATACCCGTCCCCCTTACCTACCTAGTTACATTCCAACCATTCTTTACTATCTAGTTATCTAATACAAGCTAATAACTAGTTGGATGAGAACTAAAATGAGGTAGTCCATGTATAGTATTTTTACGGCCATATCACAACATGGAACCCCTTATATGAAAAAAAGGTAGCTAATAAATAAAAGTACAAATCACTCAATCATCCCCCATACCAAATCAATCATCATCCATGTTTAGTTAATAAAATAATCTAATTTGTTGACTTGGCTGACTTTCTTTACCTACTCCACCATCTACTTATCTTCCTTTTTATCTTTTTTTTTATTTCATTTTTCAAAATCATACTTGGGATTGGATTGATTTGGCTTATTAGGTGGCATAATACTTGGAAATAGCAATAAAATAGCTGGTTGGCTTTGGGCTTGATGTGCTACCATAATTGGTTGGGATTGGGTTGGATAAGCTACCACAATTGGTTATGTTTGGGATGAACGTGCCACCATGCATTGGTACATCCACTTATTTTCTCATATTTATCCGATTAATTTTATCCAAGTTAAGAGTGTTTTGTGATCCCTTAACTTAGAAAAATTAATTAGTAAAATATTATCATAAGATGCATTTGCATTAGTAGTTAAGAAAGAGATAGAGTAAATATTGTTTTAGTCTCTCTAGATTATCACTTTTTCTACTTTGGTCCTTGAATTAATAAATTATTTCTTGGAAAGATGGATCAAATAAAGGAATTGTCGTCAATTTTGCTTACTTTTGGAAATCTTTCCAAGCCTACTAGTGGGTCTGCCCATATAAATTTTACGTGTTGTGCTTGTTGCTTCACCAAAGAGATTAGTAGGTCCAATCTAGTTCTAGGTGTAGATCTATAATCTTTGTAAAAAGAATTATTTCCACGCAATATTAAAGTGTGTATACAAACATAGGTTTACCACTTTGCTTAGGATTTTCTACAATTAATCAAGCTTTATGTTGTTTTAGTTTGTTAAAAGGAAGTTAAATTTTGTAACTTATTGGCTCCAAGAGCCTATTGTTTCAAGAGCCTATATACTCACTTAAATTTTTTATATTTAAAATTTCCATATTATAGTGCCTATAAAAACTCAAAGCTTGTTTATGAATTATGATTCTTATACTTTTACTTTTAAATTTCTAACTAAGCTACATTATTGAAAGAACATTTTCTAGGGTATTATCATATTAGAAGCATCATCAACTAACTTTTGCACATGTCATTAACAAGGCTTGTTAAATCGAGTAATATGATGAAGTAATTTTTAAAGGTAAACTTTGGTTTCCCTGTGCCAAAATAATTGGGTCAAATCTCTAGTTCTTTTATCTCTACTCTAGATGCTTACCCTTTTTTGCCTTATCATATCACTTGAATATTTTGTCCTATATTTGTCCTTTTGCTTTCATACCTATATATTTTGTGAAATTCAACTTCAACCATTTCATATACTCGCATTCTAACTACCTATTTTCTTTTAACATTATTATCTCTAGCACTGCAGGTTACTATATTTTCTGGATTTTTTGGTTACCAAATTGTTTGAGAAGCATGTCATAGAGTATTTTAACAATATTGCTAAAAAATTTACTAAATGTGGCGAATAACCACCAATCAAGCCATGTACTTCATCATTTTTTCTCTTCATATTGGGGGTACTTCATCCTAAAGTTATTTTTATTACTTACTAAGAGAGGCAGTAGATATGGTTTTCACATTTCAATAACCAATGTATCCAAATTTCATATTGAGGGCACTATTGAGAGAGATTCAAATATGTAGGTGAGAAGGGAAATTTATAAAAGTGGTAAATTACTCCAAAATTTGTTGTTTGAAAGCCTCCATTTTACACATTTTTGTTTCTCTTTATAGCTTTTAAATTGCTCCTATTATTTTTCTTGGGTTTACCTAATCGCTTTCTCTAACTCCTTTATTATTTGATCTTGTTGTTGAATTTTTTCTTGTTTCTCCTCCATTAATTGTTATTGGTGTATTTGTTATCTTCATTTAGTGAAGGGATGTATTGTAGTTGCTTTTCCATGGAAATATCCAGATCTAGTAGGTAATACCTCCAAGAGTATTACACTAACTAGATAAACACAAGCATATATGACAATAATATTTTGTTCCATATATGTATCTCATTTAAATGGCCGCTTACCCTCTTAAGAACCCTATCTTAATTTTTATGTTGTGTTGGGCAAACAAAATTATATTAGTCAAATGCTTCACATTATTTTTTTCTTTTGTCTAAAATAATATATTTTTATTAATATGCAATTCACAATACTATATAATATAAGCTTAATGTGTCAACTATTAACAATATATATTCTAATTCTACAAATGATAAGTTACCAGTCGTGTGTGTAGATCTCTTGTTAGATTTGTAATTTTTTAAATTCTCTTGCTTGTTACCTACAAATTAAAAAGGTTTAATGGTAATATATTTAATCAAGCTAATATTCAATTCAATTATGTACCTTAAATTCATTAGAACCAAATTCATTTTACATAATACTCTCATTGATTTGGTCTTGAATTAGGAGGAAGATTCTTCAAACATTCTTCATCAATTTGGCCATATTTCTCACTCTTGTAATAATTGTGCAAATGAGCTTTCAAATAACTCCCACCTTACTGAAAGTCAAACTTATCCTAATACAACACAAATAATTCATCTTAATAGTTAGAATTCCACAATAAACATTTATACAACTTGAAATATATCTTCCTACTTATATCTCCTTTCATATGCTATCACTAGCCCTGTAAATGTTGCCTCCTAGCTTTTAATATTTAACAAAGCCTTTGTTCTCACTATACAACCACACTCATTTACCAAATGTCAAGCATTCTCTCCAATTGCTTGATAAATTTCATTAAAAATGTAAATTTTCAACTTCAATTGTTTTCCTTTTATTTTCATGTCGACCGTGCAGGATTATATTTTTCTCTTTGACCTATAGTTTTCTTACTTGTAGCTAATGTCAAATGAAGATACAAAACAAATGATTAATTAGATATTTAAAATATAATTGTATAACATACTAATATCCTCAAATCTACTACATTAATACAAGATAGTATATTGTGTACGAATATATCATTAAACAGAAAATATGATACATACCTTCACCATTTTTATTAGTTTCATTAATTACTAAGTGTGCTAAAATATATCGTGTAGAATATATCTTTGTTGCTCATTTTTTTTTCAATTTTAGCATTCATAATGCTATCTCACATCGATCAACAACTTCATTAACATTTAACACCATAGTAGAAACTCTCCTAGTAAACTTGTTCACTCTCTTCCTCTTAAAAATTTTGAGTTTTGTATCTACATTGACATATAACTCATAAGTAAATGATGCATATGAAGGTTAATGATGAGATTTTAGTATCAAACTATAACTTATCCTAACCCCTTGGTAGATTATCTCTCAAATTCATTGTCACTAAAATCTTGTTGATTTAAAACTCTCCAACATTAACTCAACATTAGATTTTGGAGGGTTAGGTAATGGCAATCTAGGGTTTTGAAAACCCAGAGGCCTAAATTTTAATTGAGGAATGGGGTTAAGTGGCAGGTTCTTGTAGGAGAATTTTAGATAATTTTTCCATTTCGGATTATAGGTAGGAGAAAATGGGTCTCCTTTTTGGTTGAAGTTATTCACATAATTCATATGATCAGCAGGGGTTGCTTTAGAGGGTGCAGGAGCAATAGATTGACATTCAAACAATGAGTGTCTTACAATACCACAATTCATGCAAGCAATAGAAGTAGATGTCAATGCATTCACACTTAATTTGTTAAAATTTTAAAATAGTGCATCAACTCTAGAAGATAGATGATCAAAAGAATGAACATCATACTTACTGCTCGTATTGGTAGAAGAGCACTCACTCGATCATTAGTAGTAGTTTTGAGCCATGTCCTCATCATACTTACTACTACATCCAAGTTCAACCTTGTGTTGTAAAGTATACCATTGTAAAATGTGTGAATCAATAACCATTCTTCAAACCCATTATGTGGGCACATTCTTAGCTTGTCCTTGTAACGTTCCCATAGGTCATATAGAAATTCACCATCCTTCTAACTGAAGCTTGTAATTAGATTTCTCAATTAAACTGTTGTGGATGGGGGGAATACTTGTTCATGAAATCCCATGAGAGTTGTTCCTAATTGGTGATAGAATAAATAAATAACCACAGCCTAATTGCATCATCTATCACCCCTTCATTTTCAAAGTATTGGAATACTAGAGAAAAATAGATTTATGCAAATTTAGATCTTCCATTGGGCTGCCACCAAATGATTTTGTTGCACGATATTAAGGAGTGCAGGCTTCAACTAAAAATTATTGGTGGTAGCATTTGGCTTTCTAATACTGGATTGCATTACATATGCATTTAGGAGATGCAAACTCCCTAAGAGAGTAGTTTTTCTCCTCTCCTCCATCTATTTTAGCCAAAATTTTAAATCTTGTGTTTGCTATCATCTCATGTACCTAAGCTCTCAAATTTCTCTTGATTTTAGGATTCAACACAATTGGAGGTACTAAACGGAGATATCGTTGCATATAAGGTACCTAAAAATAGAAAACAACAAACTATCAAGGGGGAAGGAAAATGATGTGTGTGGGAGGATGAAATTCTCTAATCGGTGATATTATGGCTCGATTACGTTGTTAATAATTAGAATAAGGTTTGACGATGAGGGATAGATGATAAGGATGTTTGAATAGGATGAACTAAGGATGAATATGATTGGAACAAAGTGATGATGAATCGATCATGGTGGATAATTAATGGTGATGGTTTGAATGATTCGTGGTAATGAGTATATTCATTCGAAAATGGTATATTGATGATGCTAAGCTTCAAAGGTTATGGTTTAGATGAAGGATGAGATCGTGGTTTAGGATTAGGGTTTGATTCGAATAGAAAATATAAAAGTGTTGTTTGCTTTAGATGAAAGGTGGTAGGGTTTCGAATGGTAGTCTAGGGTTTTTAATGTGTAAATCTAATTAGGGATTTACTTAAAGTTGAATTAGAGTGGGATTTGGATGATAGTTATGGCTGGAAAAATATAGATTCAGGAGAGCATAAAAGATATGAATTAATCTCTAATTCACACAGGCAAAGAGATTAAAACCTTCAAGCTAAATGATTCACACATATTCGATTAAGTTGAATTAAACTTAGACAGAAATCACTTGTACTCAACTTTAATATTGATTTTCAACTTCAACGTCTCATACTCATGCCTTATATGGCAGCGTATAGCCATTTTACCACTAGCTAAAAGCATAATTCGAAAGATTTCAAGCTAAAAGATATTATGCTATATTTATGCTAACTTTATGCCTACTTTATGATTTACCTATTATCCAACTCTACTACTTAATTAATTAATTAGCTAATATTATTATTAGTTCTTGACAAGTCTAAAGATAAACTCCGCATGCACATGCTCACTCATTCTATGCATGCCATGCACATATACGTAGACACTTAGCTGGTTGTTTGTTATGTTTCTAGCAATTTAAGCATCCGCTGGTCTTCAAATTTGTGGGAGAAACTTTCCAAATAAAGAATAATTGGTTTCGTAATTATAAAATCCAATTCTTGAGTGTTCGCTCTTGCATCAGAAAAACACAAAAGCAAAGAAATATCTAGGATACCATAATAACAAAAGAATCAATATTAATTGGCCAAAGTCACTAGCAACGACACCAAAAACTTGATGAGTGCTAATCTACAAGCGCACAGCTTTGCTAGCATATCACATTCATATCCCAAAGGGATTTCACAATTCATTACTGAATTTTATTATTGTAGCTATCAAAATCATTATGATGAGAATATGGAAGTAGATAATGAATAAAAATGCAGTGATTAACTAATTATAGATTCTAGAACGATAGATATAAAGCCTAAGATTGAAATTTAGTCACATCCTTGGTATTCAATAAAGAATTAACAATGTGTTGTAGTATAATCCAAAATTATTGTGAACAATCGGTCTGTAGTGATTCACTAGCCTCATCTTGCCCTTCCTACAATCAGTCTACTTTCATAACTAACAAATTAGATTAAATCCATGAAAAACACAAATTAAATAGTCTCTAAAAATCAAACGTCTACTTTTATGATAGTTTGAATTCTTGTTGATTGTAACTTTTTAGTTATAGTCAGTGTCTACGTAAGTTAAATTACATCAAACCCGACTCATAACAATGATTCCCAATATACGAAACAACACATATAAACTATACATATAACATATACTTTTAACTCTTCATATTCATACCAAATCGAGCCTAATTCAATCCTAGAAAAATGAATTACTCACTCATGGTTGGAAAGAAATGTAGAGAATAAAAATAAACAACATACATATTGTAGATACACTACATAATGAAATAAAGAGTGGATAGATTAAACCGTGAATCAAAGATAAAATATATTAAATGTAGAGTTGTAATACACAATTGTCTACTCTTAATTTGGAAAAATAAAATTGCATGAACTAAAAATAAATTGCATGAAGTTCTTTGCTTGGGAAGAATTGAGAAAAAGAAAATAATGTATCTCCATTTTACAAGTCCAAATTGTCAAAAGAATTTTACCATCCCCCAAAGTATGCCCAGTAGTAACTAGATGTTGCATGGATGTGCAAGGAGGCACAGACTGACCATGAAGCATTTCCACTCTTGGCGCTCTCAACTTTTGCATGGTTATATAGGGAGGTGTGTAGAGGTTGTGCAAAACATTTACACGCGGCTTCTGAGTTGATGGCTGCACGCATGTGCAACAGGTTGTGTTGTAGCCGTGCAACACAATTGATCGTGAGCTTATGGTCTAAAGGTTACACTTTGTGTAGCTAATTGTGTTGCTACCGTGTAAAACCTTTTCCACACTACTCTTGATTTCTCCCCTCCTCTTTTCAGCTCCCCGACTTTCTTGACTACTCCAAAATCATTTGGGGTGGATTATCTTCCTTCAATGCCTTTCATATTTGAGTTTTCTTCTAATTCCATGCACCATTTCCTTGGATTTATGTGTTTATGCACAATTTTATAAAAAACAATTATCAAGACGGAAGTAACACAAACAAAAGACTTAAACTATGATAATTCTCGTAATTTATGTAAAAAATTACAAAAATTAAGGCAACACACGATAAAAATGTGGAAAATATTTGGTTTACCAGTTACACCGATCATAGTCGCCATGGTAATGGTTTTGGATTAGGGGACCTTTTATTCAGAGTTTTACCCATCAAGGGGTGCTGAGATGTATATTGTTCCTTATGAGATTCTTGACATAGTTGATGATGTTGCATGTTGTTTAGTGCTTCCTTCAAAACTAGCCTAAGTTCATAACTTCTCCATATCTTGCAACTGTGGAAGTATGTTGCAGGTCCCTCCCACATGATTAAACACAAAGATATCAATCTTGACAACTCCCTATCATATAAGTAGAGGACCTTGTAGATTCTCGACTCCAAGGTATGCTAGATCTAGATGAGTTCAGTCTTGCTCATGAAAACTTTTTGGAGCTGCCATAGAGTAGAAGAAGCAACTCAGGAGATAGAGAAGCATATGTGTGAGAGGCACCATGAGTTGTTCATTGGTGTGTTGTATTCTGGGATCGCTTTCTTTTAAGGGGGTATTACCCAGTAATATAGTATCAAATCTGCCAAAGTCAACAATCGAGATCATCCACCCTTATAGCCCTTTCTCTCCTTACCACGCTCTAACATTTGACTTTGGGGACGAAATCTTCTTTTAAGAGGGTAGTGATGTTATAATCCAAAATCTTATAAAATTTTAATTTTGATTTATCAAACTTGTTAACCTAACCTAATTCCTAATATTCTGATTTATTTTATTTTAACCTAACCCTAACCTTGAAAAAAATTATAGATAAAATTTTTATATTTATATATCAAAACATTTAACCCTAAACCTACACCCAAATTCTACATTAAAAAAAATTTCCTTTTTTTTCCTTTCTTCCTTCACTCTTTCCTTGTTTTCTTTCTTCTTTCTTTTCCTTCTTTTTTCTTTTTCTCTTTTCTCTCCATCTTCATGGGCTGCACTAGCCCAACCCAACTTCCTTCTCTCATTTTTTCTTCTCCTCCACTGGGCAAAATCCAACCCATGCACCTTCTTATTTTTTTTCTTTTTTCTTTCTCTCCTTCTTCTCCTGCCTATCGCCCTCCCTACCTCCCTTTCTCCTTTCCTCTTCTATCCCAAACAGGGACTTACCTATTTCCTTGCTTATATCCTCCTTACCCCTTTCAGCTATGTAATGCACACCACACCACCTTAAACTTCCCTACACCCGTATGCCAATGCAGTCTGCTCTCCTACCCATTTTACTTACCTACCATGCACGCTAAGACTCCCTTGCATTCCCCCTTGTTGTCTTCCTTCTCCCAAAACCCCATTACCTGTATATATACCTTGTAGACCTCCCTCCTTCCTTCCCCTCCTCTCTTTTCCCCCTCGTCGATGAGCTAGTCGAGCCCTTACCACCTCTTCCTATGTTTTTTCCTCTTTTCTCCTTCTCTACTTTGATTCATCAGCATTAGTACCCTCTCCACTGGCCAAACCACCCTCATAGTCTGTCATCACCCTAGCTGACTTCCCTGACACCTTCCTTCTCCTACCTACACTGTGTTAACCCCCTCCCTATTGTGGCATCTTTCCTTTTCCTTCCCCTCCGTCTACAGCCACAACTAGCCACATGTGCTGCTACCAGCACTACACCACCACCAACAACCTTCTCCCTTCCCACCATCATTTTGGCAACACCAACGGATGCACCTTAGCTAATCACCACCACCACAATAAGCCCTTTCTTTTCCCTCCTTCTTTTCCTCTCTCATCCACCCCCTTTACTTGCATAACCTCCATCCACTACTTAGTCTTTAGCAACCAAGATCACCACCACTACCCAAGCTTTCCCATTTTGGTTACCTTTATTTCCTTCCCTATCCTTTGCATTAATCTTCTTTTATGTTAAAATATTTAAAAACTCTATACTTTGTATATTCTTATTTCTAGGTGATACTATAGTAGTAGTGGAGGAGGAAGCTTAGGTTTGACAATATTAGATACCAAAGCCATTTCGATAATGATAAATTTCATAGATAGGGCTTGATGTGTTATAATGTATATCCTCGCTTGTGATTAGTTGATGACATTGTATGAAATGTTACCTTGAACTTGGTGTGTTGATTTTCATAGGTTATTTGGTATAGCATATGGGAAAAAAGAGGTAAGAAAGTTATGCAAATATGACTTGCATTGAATACGAAGTACCTATATATGATCACGGTCATGCATTTCATGAAAAGGTTATGTCTGGGGGCTTGGGAATCATGCGATTCAGGGAATGGGAAGATAAGTATTTTAGTGTCCTAGAGAAATTTTTTTCAACATGATTAAAAAGTGGCATGTAAAGTACCTTGGGGTGCTGAGTAGCTCAAAATAGGTTATGGGTGCGATATGAAATATTTGGAGTGAAAATGAAAGTTTATGGCTAATAAAGGAAGGGAAGGGCTTTAATTGTGAATAGAAAAAGCTTGGGTTGGAGTCGTTGATGAATTCTAATCACAAGTGCATGGTATTAAAGTAGCATGTAAGGTTGATCCCAAAGGGAATAGGAAGTGAGAAATGGGATGGTGAAAAGCTCTCCTATGTCTAGACTAATGGTAAGGGGTGATGTCTAATTATAAATGAAAAAGAAAATGTGCAAACAAAACCCAACAATCATATAAGAATAAGTGAAATTTAGTCAAATAAAAGGCTAAGGTTCCGGTCAATACCCTTAACCACAAATCCCGAATCAATACACATTATTATGAATGCCAACTAAAGTATTCGGTGTGATTCTCTCTTGAGCCACTACACTCTATTGTCTAATAATACTCATCTATCTTGAGGCTAATGGTAAGGGGTGAATGCCAACTATGAATGGAAAAATAGGCAATGTATTATTCTTTTTTTTTAGTTGTAGAGCCATCTAACGTCTCTCAACTTTGTGGTTTTATTTCTAGTCATGTTAATGGATCCCACTCTGACTCATCTCACAAATCTTGCCAGGATTCTATGAATAATAATAAAAAAGTGATCAATTTCTCTATTATAGTAGTTAAAGTGTTAACACAACACATATGACAATGTATTAGATTGGGTACGATTTAAATTCTCAACACATTTGAATTAGGGGATTTCCCTTCACCTTAGTTGCAATACCCCATTTTTAACTAGTTCTAATTATGTGTACTTAATTGCATAAATTATTGTAGAACATTTTATAGCCTCAAGATTATTTTGGGTGATTCGGTAGTAATTGCGATTTTACGGCTAGGCGTACTTTGCTTATAAAATACTATTTATATATGTGAACTTTTAAGTTAAAACTTGTAAAATATTCTTATAAATTTTTATTTAGGTCCTATATATGTGTTTAAATGTAAATCTGGAAATTTTTCTTTAATTTTATTTTGTGTTTGTTATCCCTTTTGAATTTTATATGCAAAATATATAATTAAGGTATGCTACCAAATATCATATCATATGTGTGTTAAAAATTAAGAAAAATTATATTTATCTT
The DNA here is from genome assembly GCA_030549775.1 of Tamarix chinensis. Taxonomy (NCBI): domain Eukaryota; kingdom Viridiplantae; phylum Streptophyta; class Magnoliopsida; order Caryophyllales; family Tamaricaceae; genus Tamarix; species Tamarix chinensis. The sequence goes on from CM060172.1 coordinate 37,284,148, forward strand.
TTAAATGATTAAATAAGATGATCAGAAAAGTTTTGTGATTTTAGGAATAGTTTTGGTATTTATGATAGTAATTACCTTGCAAGCTTATTTATTAACCGTCATTTCACTATTTTATATATCAAACATTGTTGTACATTCATAAAATTTTACTTGTGAGTTTAAAATATTATTTTAAGGATTGTCATAAATTTTTGTAATTTTATGAGTTTGTTTGATATTTGTATTAATTTTATCCTCTTTATTGATCTTTCCACCGCTAAAAATAATAAATAAATCCAAAAATTACTGTTCATGAACGAAATTACTTTCCTACACTTCCATGATCAGATATTTTATTAATTTGACCATTTTCTTATTCATTCAACTAAAATTTGAGCTAAAGTTACTTTCATACACTTTCTACATTTGCTAGTTGTGTCACTTTAGCTTTTCTTGCACTCAACCTTCTTCACTTACATTCCCCATGCTTAAAGCTGACATTGGACCTGCACACCATCAGCTCCCCCATCCCTTGGTTGATTGGTTGGTTTTCATAACTTTATAAAACCTAAATGCACTCCACCACCTTACACACTTAACCACCTTATCCTTTATCATTCAAGTGTTGAACAAGCTATCTCTCCCCCTCTTATGGCTGCAGATTTTTGTTTCCCCCATCCCCTAATTATAACCTATTTGTCTTTCTTTGTTTTCATTCAACATTTCTCTCATTTTCTCCTCTTAGTTGCTCCCACCACTCTCTTCATTTTGGTTATTTTTGCTAAGTATTCTTAAGCTTTGTTGAACTTATAACCAAGACCCATCCCCCTCTCTTTATCCTTATTCTCTTGTTTTTACTTCTACATTTCCTTCTATCTAGCCTTTATTTATTTTTAAATAAGTAAAGAAGGTTTGATTTTTGGTTAAATTGTGAAGTTGTCATCCTTTATCTTCTTCTCTTGTGTCTCCATCTTTCGAAGGCGTCGATATTCTTTTGGGAATTCTTTGTGTTATTTTGCTATTTGTGCCTGGAAGGAGGTAATCCCAACCTTGCGTAAGGTTTCCTTGGAAGAGGCTTTTTGTGGTATTATTTTTTTAACTTAAAGGTAAATCCAACTAATCCATAGACAGTAGAATCTTGTGTGAAAATGATAGGTTAATTGTCTAGAATAATTTATATTTTGCCAGGAAATGAAAGCATGATGTAGTTCGTCTCTATGTGAATATTATGATGTGTAGAATAATATATGTTGCCATGCTAATATCTATATGCCTGGGTAGTATTTTAAAATTTAGAGTGTATGCCTATAACAACATATACGGATTTTTATTAAAGAGAAATGTGCATGTTTAGGGTTAAGGTTTGACCAAAAATTGTTGTGCCTTATGCTCGACCTACGAATGATTTAAATGTGTCCATTGGATATTTTAGATAAATTTGAACGTATAGCATGTTGGCTTTAGAGTATAAATGTATTTCAATGATGATTATTATGCGTCACATGTTCAAGGGGTAAAAACGTAAATTTTGTATACCATGATTCGTATTTAAAACCTATACGAGGAAATTGCATAAATATTATGATATGCTAACATATGTGTACTATGTTATGTCCATGCTTAGGGGTAATATGGTCTTTTGTTATACTGAAGAAATTATTATATGATAAATTATCGTTAGCTATTTTATGTTAGCTTTTGTATAACAAATATCCTATGAAGATAAACTTGGTAATAAAGTAAAAGAAAATGCGGTAGTTATAGGTCAAAGGGTATTTTGGTCATTAGGGCAAAAATGTGATTCAAAGCGAATAATTGGACTAGTTGAATTAAGTGTTGGCCTCAGAATAATTTTGGGAATAATTGGACAAATGGATTGAATAACTAAATCGGATAATTATTCGGGCTATGGCATGATGCCTAACTTTAGGTCGTGTTGGCTTGAAATTGTTGTGATCATTTAGATTTGGAATTGCTGGATGGATTGATGAATAAGTTGTAATATTATGAACCTTCTTATTCTCAAATTAATAACCTAGAATTTCATAAGATATTAACCACTTAAAGAGGAAGACTTAAGTTTGGAAAAGAATCTTGTGCCTCGGATTTGGCCCCCGAGTGCATAGTTTGGACCTTCGGGTCAAAGGGCTCACTTCTGCTCTATAGGTATTCCATAATCCCTATAGAGGGTCTCGAGTGGACTTGGGTTCTAAGGTTTAGTATGGGCGACTGATATGTCGTGTGACTTGCTTGGCGAGTTTTTCCCTGGAATGGAGTGAATTGTTTTGGTACTAACTCCTTGACGATCATTGTCTTGGATATGGAATTGTATTCCACTCGAGAATTGATATATGAATGATATAACTATATTAGACACCCACCATAATACATCATTAATAATTGGATTAGGCGTGGCTTGAACTTGGTTGGATTGCTTGGAATATCAATAAATTTCCCTATCATGTTTAAAGTATGATTGTTAATACCTGGAAATGGTTGTGTAATTTAAAGCATGTTGTTCAGTACCCTTGCTAGGAATTTTTGATCTAACTAGTATTGTCAAATGTAATGCTGATTCGTGTTATGAAAATTTTCTTTTGCATATGTTAGAATCCCTTATTTGTATGTTAATTGCAATGTGGGTATGCTACCTCTCCAGAGGCGTTGTGATTTATTCAGTACGAGGAAGTCGTACTGATACTATTACTTTTTAGAGGAGTACGCTCATTACATGCAATGGCTGAAAGATTTTGAGGAGCATCATCCAGACGACTAGTTAGACTAAGTGAGTGAGTGGACCGTTGTGATTCCCCTTTTCTTGTAGTATTGTGGTGGACCGGACGAGTGTAAGGGAAAACCACTGTCGCACATTCATGTGCCCTTTTTGACTATTTTTCTCAAGCTCCTATGTCACTTATTTATTAGATGATCTTATTGTACAGATAATCTCTTATTTGCAAAACCTTTGTTTATCGTCTTTATCTCACTTTTGTTGATATGACTTGTTTTGAGCCTTAGTACTTGACATAAGGAAGGTGAGGAGACCGGACATATGTTGAGTGTGGCGGTAACACCCACCATTTTGTAATTATCACTTCTGCAAAATGAAATTTTCAAGTCATGATTTTGGAGGTGTTACATTAGTACAAATCAATTAGCCAATCATGGTTTTTATTAACCAAAAAATCTTAAACAAAGAGAATTACATCAATTAGAAAGAAATAAAATCCAAAAAAAATATAACACCCTCTTTATTCAAGATGAAAAAATCACTAGTCAATTAGTCAAACTGAGAATAAGAAATAAGGATCAAGAGATGGGAGATTGTGGATGAATTAGGGGTAGGATTGGATTGGATGATGCTAAGTAAAAAATCCTCGGTCTCTGTTTAGTCCCCCCCAAAATACTAGCTTTTTGTCGCATTGGTTCTGTTCTCTCAAGAAGACTAAGAAATATCCCTTTTTTCACCTCTCACCCTAATTCTTTATCAAAAGTCTGCTTTAGTAACCATGGAATAGGCCTAACCATAGATCAATACGAGCCCAATTGATATGAATCAAAGTAGGGAAGGGTTGATAATGAGTTTTTGGATAATCTTCAATTGAATTTGAAGTTGTAAAGGAAGGATTAATGCACGGTTTTTAGGATGCTACTACGGATGGTAATGATCTTCAATCAAGAACTCAATCGGATTGTTTAACTTTGAATGATTCGGTTGAATACATTCAAGGTCTTTGAGGATATGTTTGGCAGATTTGCAGTCTACTCTGATTAAAATTTTTTGATTGAGGAGGTCAGACTGGAATTTGGTTATGGACTGGACAATCGCGAATATTTCTTTCTTGATTGTTGAGTAGTTTTGTTGGGTTTAACTCCAATGTCTGGAAGTGAACTGGATCACTGTTTCGGATTTGGGCTGAGACTGTTTGGTTTGGGTCAAATACTATTCAAGTGTTTGGGCTTGGGACTATTTAAGAATACCACCGTATCCAAGTTCAGAGGCATCAGTCTCTATAATTTTGAACAAATTTGGGTTGGCCAAGGCTAGATAAGGAATGGACTGGACTTGGGTTTTTATTTGCTTGACAGCATTGGTGTGGGCTTGGGTCTACGGTTCTGGTTTCTTTTTTAACCCGTCGTGCAAGGGTTTGGCTATTTGGTTCAGATTTGGATAGAAGTTTAAGACAGAGTTGGGTTTTGTCTAAGATTTGGTCTGGAAACTTAGACGCAAACTCTATGGATCTTTCTATTGGGACAACAATACCAGATTATATATATAATGTCCTAAGAAACGGATCCTAGTTTGGGCTAAGGGGATTTTGGGCTTAGACACAGCTAACCCACTATGCTTTGCGACACTAAGGAATGTCCTAAAGTGTCGGAGATGCTGATCAACGTTATTCTAGTATACTAAGGCGTCATCTATGTATACAAGACAGAAATTTGAATACGGATTAAAATTTTCATTCATAATCCTTTGAAATTCAGAAGAAGCATTTTTTAGGCCAAATGGCATTGCATTCCATTCAAATTGGCCAAAAGGTACTGTAAATGCAGTTTTGTATCTGTCTTTAGGATTAATTTGAATTTGCCAAAAACTAGATTTTAGATCAAATTTTGAAAAGATTAAGGCTGAATAAAGTCTTTGCAGTAAATCTTTTTTGTTTGAAACCTAGGTGTTCCACGCTCTATTTTAGATTTTTTATTGACATAAAACGCTGCGCAAGACCAAGGTGATCTAGACTTAGAGATTAATCATTTTGATTCTAAATCCTTGATTTCCTGTTTGTAGTGTTTTATTAATTCTGAATTCATTTGAATTGGCCTAGATTTTGTTGGTATTAATTTCTCATTGAAATTATCCTTGTAGGGGAGGTCTACCATATTATTTTTTCTAGACCAAAAAGCATTTGGAAGATCAGAACAGATTTCTTTTTCGATTTGATTCCTAATTTGGTCAATTTTATCCCTAATCAATTTTGTTTATAATTGATTTTGTATTCTGGATAAATTGACGTTTTGTTTTAAGAAGTTCAAATCATTTTGTTTTCCTTGGATAAGGAGATTAATTTGATTTTTGTATATCAAATTTGCCTTTAACAAATTTAGGTTTCTTGTCCTAGGGATTTCTAAAAGGGAAAGTCTATTTTTTGTTCCTTTTAATTTGAAAGAAATTCCCATTAAACCTACTTTGTAAGGTGTAATTAGGTTAATGAAGGGCCTGCCTAAGATAACGCTTTGACTAATGTCTGGGGTTATCAAATAGGTTGATTTTATCTGTAAGTTATTATAAATTAAATCTGCCTCACATTTGTGTTTGATTTTGAGTCTGGAGCTGTTTGCTGCAGACAATTTTTCATTTAATTTTGAAAGGTATTTTCTTGATATAATACCTTCTTTGATACAATTTAAGTCAGCACCAATATCAAATAGTGCGACTGATGATATATTTCCTAGAAGTAATTTATTTTAACACATTAAGAAAATCTCCTGGGATCATTTCTTTTGGAATTTGTTCATCTTCAGATATTTCAGGTTCACTTGAATCTAGAGATGAGTTTTGTAATTGTTTTGATAACAATATTTGAATTATTTGACCATCAGATTCTTGTTTTTGTTTTAAAGATTTTAATTCTTTCTTAACTTCTTTTATCTCATGTTTTGTAAACGCCCAAAACACCTTCAGTTCAAATTAGCAAACCTTTCGAAACTATACAACTCCTATCAAAAGAATCGATCAAAAAACATAAGAGAAATGGATTCAAATACATCCACTTAGGATTAGTCCAAGTAGGATTCAAATCATTAACTAGAGAAGGCTTGAATACTTTGATCTTAGCTGTCCTTAGAGATGGTAGGCTGAAAAACTTTGCGGATTCTATGATAGGAACTGTAGAGTCGAGTCTGTGTGCTGGTCCTATATTTTTTAACTGCTTTCTAAATTTTGCTCCTTCGCTTACTGATCCAAATATTATGCATGCTTTAACCTTGCAAATTAAAACTCATGGTTATGAAATGCTTGAAGGATCTGTGACTGTAGCTATAATTTATAGGATTCACTATAAGGTAGTGAAAACAACATTCAAAACAAACGCCAAAATTCAAATGCAAAAAGGTGGAACCTTAGTTTTGCAAACAGACGAATCAAAATCAAACATAGTCGTCCCAAAAATAATCAAATGGAATGAGGTAGAACTCCCTGAGGATTGGACTTTAAAAAAAGCCTTACCGCTCTAGGAAGATAAAAACAAACCCTTAATTCTAAAACCAAACACAAACATTAATCGAATAACCCAATTCGATGATGGAACAATCAAACTTAGTTTTTGTAGGAGTCCTAGCCTTAAAATTAAGGATGACGCCTCGACCTCTTCCACCATAGACTTAGGAAAAGTTTCAAACCTTCCTAAAGTAATTGACCTGGAAGAAAAAATTCAAAAGAGGAATTCAGTAGATGAAACACCTAGACAATCGTTTAGGAATGCAAACTATCAAACTAGAATTCCTAAAGCAAATTATCAAAAATAGGAAGATGAGGAATCGGAACAAACAAACCAAATTGAATCACCTCCCTATTCTCCCAGCCTTTCTGACAGAACCGAAAACCAATTAAATGTTCTTCAAAAAGAATTTGTAATCGATAAATAATTCTTCAAAAAAGACTTCTATTCAGAGAAAAACACCAAAAAGAGAAACTGGTTTTTCAAAAATCTAATGGAAGAAAGACATGGAATTTAGGAAGATTATTACAAATTTATGCAAGAAAACAAAATCAAAATCATGTTTTTCGACTGGTTAGAAATTGAACTGGCAAATAATGGAATACCTTCTCCATTCAAATCAATGAAACTAGTAACCGCTCGAACCAAAACCAAAACATGGCAAACTGAAAGAGGAACTATTGAAACAGAACATCTGCCTCTACAAAACATCAAAATGACTGTTGGAGAAAACACTTTAGAGTTAAAACCACTTAGGATGCCAAAGGAAGATGAATTGGAAAACACAAAAAAAATATTGTTTTACAAAACAATGATACAAACATTCATCTTAATACAATTGGCACTCAATTGGTAAAACTAGACAAACAAATTCAAAGGACAATATTACCGGCAATTCAAACTGCATCTAAAAATCAAAAACTAGAACAAAAGAAAATGCCAGTATTCAAACCTTTTGAATTATCAAAATCTAGTAAAAAGGAAATTCAAACCGGAAAAGATGAGTTTATTCAAGCAATTAAAAAAAGATAAATTTAGTTGCTCCTTCGACTTCATCTAGTCAAAATCAGGTCCCTGATATACCTGACCAAACAACCCAAATTAAAATGGTAAACCAAACAGATCAAACAGAGTCTGACGAGGCCCAAGAGCCTGTAGAGCTTGTAGTAGCCCGTTTAGGTGACTCAATGTCATCTAGGTCCATAATACCTAGACAAACTGCACCTGACGTCAGCCTTGAAGTTAGGCCCAACAAATTAGTTCAGCCCAACTATAAAGCCAATTCCTTATACGAATGGAACATAGATGGACTGTCTGATTATCAAATCTTAGGCATGTTACAACAGATGACCATGGCCGCAAATGCATACAAAACCCAAATGAATACTTCCGATAGAGCCATAGCAGAACTCCTGATAGCAGGGTTCTCAGGACAACTTAAAGGTTGGTGGGATTTCCACTTGACTTCGGAAGAACAAACTCAAATTTTAGACGCCATTAAGTTAGATGAAAATGATGAAATCATCTTCGACAATGGTGAACCAATTTCTGATGTTGTCACATCACTTATCATTGCCATATCTCTACACTTTGTAGGTGACCCGTCACACCTCAAAGGCAAAAATGCAGAACTTCTTTCAAACTTAAGGTGCAAACACCTTAGTGATTTCCAGTGGTACAAAAACACTTTCCTAACCAAAGTTATGCTTAGGGAGGATTCAAACCAGCCATTCTGGAAAGAAAATTTTTTAGCCAGATTACCTCCATTATTAGGTGAAAATGTTAGAAATAAAATAAAAAAAAAGCTCATGGCAATCAAATTCCATATAACAAATTTACCTATGGGGAATTAATCAGTTTCATGCAAAAAGAGGGTTTAAAAATTTGTCAAAATTTAAAACTTCAAAAACATTTAAAGTGAGAACTGAACAAAACAAAATAGGAATTAGGTTCATTCTGCAAACAATTTGGCATTCTAGGAACATCAAACAAGCAAAAATGTTCTGGGAATTGTAAACCTAGTTACCGTAAAAAAATCAAAACAAAAATATTTCTCTACTCCGCAAACACAAAAACAGATACCCTATTACCAGAAATCAAAACCCAAGGGAAAGAAACCTGTAGTTTCTTCTTAAAAAAACCCTGGGAATGGGAATAGGTACAGCAACTTCAAATGCTACAAGTGTGGAAAAATTGGACACACTCATAAATTTTGCAAATTAAACAAACAAATTCGTGAATCAGACTTAGATGAAGAAACTTGAGAAAAAAATCCAAAACCTCCTAGTATCATCTGAGGAAGAAAACCCAGAATTAGATGAAATCATAATTGAATTATTTTCTTCTTCATATCGCTCTTCTGACCCAGAAGAAGAGGCCATTGAAAATCAAATGAATGTTTTGACCAAAGAACAAAAAAATGGTTTTAGATAGTTCATTTAATTCCTGACCCATTAAAACAAAAAGAATATCTTGAAAAATTAATGGAGTCAATCAAACCAGATGAACCAACAAAACCAGCAAAGTCAAACATTCTGTTAAAACCAACAAATGCTTATGACCTAACGAAGATTCTTAACAAACAACAAAAATCAAAGAATTTAATTCCAACAACTTCTAAACTCCAACATGAGATAAAAGAAGTTAAGAAAGAATTAAAATCTTTAAAACAAAAACAAGAATCTGATGGTCAAATAATTCAAATATTGTTATCAAAATAATTACAAAACTCATCTCCAGATTCAAGTGAACCTGAAATATCTGAAGATGAACAAATTCCAAAAGAAATGATCCCAGGAGATTTTCTTAATGTGTTAAAAGAAATTACTTCTAGGAAATATATCATCAGTATAACCCTTAGGTTAGAAGATGGTTTACAAATTAATACAATCGCACTATTTGATACCGGTGCTGACTTAAATTGTATCAAAGAAAGTATTATACCAAGAAAATACCTTTCAAAATCAAATGAAAAACTATCTACAGCAAACAGCTCCAGACTCAAAATCAAACACAAATGTGAGGTAGATTTAATTTGTAATAACTTACAGATAAAATCAACCTATTTGATAACCCCAGACATTAGTCAAAGCGTTATCTTAGGCAGGCCCTTCATTAACCTAATTACACCTTACAAAGTAGGTTTAATGAGAATTTCTTTCAAATTAAAAGGAACAAAAAATAGACTTTCCCTTTTAGAAATCCCTAGGACAAGAAACCTAAATTTGTTAAAGGCAAATTCGATATACAAAAATTAAATTAATCTCCTTATCCAAGGAAAACAAAATGATTTGAACTTCTTAAAACAAAACGTCAATTTATCCAGAATACAAAATCAATTAGAAACAAAATTGATTAGGGATAAAATTGACCAAATTAGGAATCAAATTGAAAAATAAATCCGTTCAGATCTTCCAAATGCTTTTTAGTCTAGAAAAAATCATATGGTAGCCCTCCCCTACGAGGATAATTTCAATGAGAAATTAATACCAACAAAAGCTAGGCCAATTCAAATGAATTCAGAATTAATAGAACACTGCAAATAGGAAATCAAGGATTTAGAATCAAAATGATTAATTTTTAAGTCTAGATCACCTTGGTCTTGCGCAGTGTTTTATGTCAATAAAAATTTTGAAATAGAGCGTGGAACACCTAGGTTAGTAATCAATTACAAACCTTTAAATGACCCTCTCAAATGGATAAGATATCCGATTCCAAACAAAAAAGATTTGAATTAATCCCAAAGACAGATACAAAAATGCATTTACAGTACCTTTTGCCCAATTTGAATGGAATGTAATGCCATTTGGCCTGAAAAATGCTCCTTTTGAATTTCAAAGGATTATGAATGAAATTTTTAATCCGTATTCAAATTTCTGTCTTGTATACATAGATGAAGCCTTAGTATACTCGAATAATGTTGATCAGCATCTCCGACACCTTAGGAAATTCCTTAGTGTCACAAAGCATAGTGGGTTAGTTGTGTCTAAGCCCAAAATCCCCTTAGCCCAAACTAGGATCCGTTTCTTAGGACATTATATCCATCCTGGTACTGTTGTCCCAATAGAAAGATCCATAGAGTTTGCGTCTAAGTTTCCAGATCAAATCTTAGACAAAACCCAACTCTAAAAGTCTCTAGGTAGTCTAAACTATATCTTAGACTTCTGTCCAAATCTGAACCAAATAGTCAAACCCTTGCACGACAGGTTAAAGAAGAACCCAAAATAGTGGACCCTAGCCCACACCAATGTCGTCAAGCAAACAAAAGCCCAAGTCCAGTCCATTCCGTGTCTAGCCTTGGCCAACCCAAATTTGTTCAAAATTGTAGAGACTGATGCCTCCAAACTTGAACAATATTTGACCCAAACCAAACAGTATCAGCCCAAATCCGAAACAGTGATCCAGTTCACTTCCGGACATTGGACTCAAACCCAGCAAAACTACTCGACAATCAAGAAAGAAATATTCGCGATTGTCCATTCCATAACTAAATTCCAGTCCGACCTCCTCAATAAAATTATTTTAATCAGAGTGGACTGCAAATCTGCCAAACACATCCTCAAGAAGGACGTACGAAATATCGCCTCAAAACAGATCTTCGCCAGGTGGCAGGCAATCCTATCAGTATTTGACTTCGAAATCGAATACTTAAAGGGTGAAGACAATTCACTTCCCGATTTTGTCACTCGGGAATTCTTGCAAGGAACCTCTCTACATCAGCATGCCTCCCAGAAAGAAAGGCAAGGAGAAGGTTCAAGAATTGTTGACTCCAAAACCAAAAATCAAATCATGGTACGAAGCGACCATGGAAGATGAAGCAGCAGCTTCATCCCCTCTAAAGGAGGACAACAAATTTGAAGTTCAAAGATGGGTAGAAAGCCTCACCCACTCGCCTGAAGTTATTAAGGCGCTTCAGCAGGTAACCAAACAAGTCCAAAGTTCACAACCTCGACGCTCAGGTATGGAATCCTCAAACTCTGTTTTACAAATCGAAGGAGAGATTTCAAAACCTCAACCTCCTTCAAAATCGATTTCAAAAATCTCTTCGGAGAAACAATTTTGCAAACTTCCGGCCTTGAGAAACTCCATCTCAAGACTTGAAGAAGTTTTAGAAATCAAACCAGCTTTCCAAAAGAAAGCTGAGTATTTTACAAAAACCCCATTTCCAGATAATTTCAAACCACGAAGATAGATTCTATAACCCTTCGTTGCTTTAAGAAAATTGTTCTCTGGATGGTTTTTCAAGCCATGGGATGTGACCGCACCCCATGCGTACTATAAGTCAATTTTAGAGTATACCGGCTCAGTCTCGTTCAAAACTTTCAAACTATCCCAAACCTAGAACGAGGCCGCTTACTCATCCTGTAAGATACACAGGGTTATTCTTCCTATGGATTGGGGACAGAGCCTCAAACTGCCTCGAAGGCTCCCTGATTCATACAAATCAGCCACAAACTACAAATTAAACTTTAACTACTGGGACTACCAGCAAGTTTGGTGGAATTTTTTCACCGAGAACTCAAAAAAGTCTCACTCGTGGTTATTTTTTTTCCAAAATTTCAACCAGACAGAGTACCCTTTCTGGTTTATATGCTGGTGAAAGGACTTCGGTTCTATACCATATATCCTGCCTGAACGAGTCTCAAAAATCTCTCGACTTGTTCAAATCCCTTTACAAACCCACAAAAAATGATAGGGTATTGCCCCTATCTTTACCTTCTACTCCAGATTATTTTGTCCATGGGTATTCACTTGGTTAGCAGAAATCCATGAAATAGATGGAGTTGCCACCCTAGTCCGAAGATTCAAGGTCAAATGGTGGTCCAAATATCAAATATTCGAACGGGTGTCAGAACAAGTCGGTCACCAAATGATCAAAGGGAAGCAATCTGCTTCTTCAAAACAGATCTAACCTGGTCCAGACCAAACAAGTTCCTGGCCCAGAAATCTGTCACAGCTGCAAAAACCGAAGACGAGTACTTAGCCATTCTGGGCAAAGCACTTTCACAAACCAAACAGGAGAAGTCAGCCTCCTCGTCAGTCACTTCAGAATTGGATTATGGCGACGAAAATGAAGACGACTGTGACGGGATACTCCCTCCTATCGAGTAGTAGTACAAATACAGGTATTCATGGCATAGGCGTACGCGACAACACGCATCAGAATGGTCGCACACAAAGAATATTCTGCCAGCACCAAAGGTTCCAGACAAAACAAAAGCGCCAGTCAACAAAAGCAAAAGGAATCTACTTTCGGTGATAGACACTTTTGACTGAGGTAAAAGCAAGGGTAAAAGCAGCCGAAAAGCAAAAGAAGAAGACGACAAAGGAATCTACGGCAAAAGCAAATCACGCGGATTACTGTTGCTTTTTCTAGGTTGCTTTTTACTGTTTGTACTTTTTACCTTGTACTATTCAAACTTTGTACCGTAGATAGTAAACTTTTACTGTGTACTTTTTACTGTATGCTTTTGGTGGATTCCCGAATCCACTTTTCAAATTTGTAATAGTCTGACCCCCTCTTCTATATAAGGGGTCTTAGGACTACAGGGTCCGGGGTCGGCATTTGGAGAGGCAAAACGACCCATTAGCAAAATCCTCTGTACCTCAAATTTGTGAACAAATAAAAATTTCAAACTTCTAAACTCCTATCTTTTCCTTATCCTTATCTGTACTTTCTGACTATCTTCTAAACAAAATCTCTCTTTTTGTGTTTATATTCTTCAGGTTACCCGTCTGAATCCCGAGGTCCTTGGGCGCATCTTGGTATCAAAGCCTTTATAAATGAAACCATACATAAGATTTGTAAACAACTTCCATTCTCATATTAGATATAGTACCAACTACCAACTTCCATTTATTTTATTATTATGCATTGGCAAAATAATTTTTTTAGTAGTAAATTTTAGGGTGTTATAATAATACATCATCATTGTAACACCTCCATTTTTATATCTAGAAAAATTTTGGTCTACAAAACATTTCTATAGAAACTAAATAAGAAATGAAAGATGCTACCACCATATCCAACCTATGCCCGATGTAAAGCTTAAAAGTAAACTCGTATCCTAGGATATAGGTGTGGTTGTTGCCTAACCCGAGACTAATACACAATTTACAAAACTATAAGGAAAAAAATAAATGCAACATCAAAATATCTAATAGAACTCAACATGAGTCAAAACAAAATAGAGTATATGACCTTAAGGATCCAAACCAAATCGCTTATCGAGCTAGTTTGGAACTCAACACTCTTAACCCCACACAAAAAGATCACAAGATACATGCACACAAACTAAAATTGTGTGGTATTAGTACTACGAGTGTAATGTGTAAACACAACCTACTACAAGTGATAACATGCCCATATAATGCACATACTAATACATGTTGAGACTGAGAAAATAGTATGTACATGATATAAAATACATGGAACATGATGATATAGATAAATACTCATAAGTCATGATGACAAAAAAGTATACATGCTACATGCTTAAACTTAACTACATAGGGAAGCTTCAAGCTAGCAACCTGAAGCATAAAATAATGTACAAATTGTTATACCACAAGGACATACTATGAAAAACATGGATTCATAAGTGATTTGATAAGCATATAGGAATGAGGCAAAACTTATAGCATCTCTAGCATACATTTCAATAAGTGTCACATAAGTACATATAGGCCAAAGGCACAATTAAGGAAATCAAGCCATAGGCGTATGGCTCTGAACTCCGAGGTACAAGATTGGATATCCAATCCTACCACCAATGGATAGACCCATGGGGCACAAATAATATTAATGAAGTATAGAAGCCCAAGCATATATGGAAACATGCCCTACCATATTAAACAAAGTAAAGAGTATAAATAATAAAAGCATATGAGCTAAATTCATGTATGGACTCAAATATCCTACCACAATTGGACAAGAACCTAGTGTATAATAAAAAAACAAACATAAATGTTCTCATATCCTACCACATATGGACGAAATCCATAGAACAGTATAAATCAAATGAGTATCCCACTCTACCAGAAATGGAAAAACTCCATCAAGCATAATAATCAACACATGGTCATTATGGGTAGGAATCTCAACATATGACCATCACGACTAGGAATCTCAACACATATGGCCATCATGGCTAGAAACCTCAACACATATTGTCATCATAACTAGTAATCTCAACACATAAGAGATCGACTTCACTACATATGAACATTTGAGCCAAGGGGCTGATATAAGGATGACTCATCTACCTCTCATCATTCATCAAATGCCATGGCAACTTGAACATCCAATACTCAACACTAATGGCCTCACCAAAAGAAACATAATCCTTAAATATGCATACTCCCTATAAAGGCCAAAGGAAGCCCATAGAGTAGAGAAGGTACCAAACCACTTATACATCTACTAGTGTCCCCTTACTACTTACATTAACAAGAAACAAAAATCCATAAAAATTCTTCAAGTTTTAAAGGATAACACATAACTATTGTTGGTTTTACAAGATTACCATAACCTATTTTTATTTTAAAGGATAATTGTAACCCCTACCTCTTTTAAAGGATACCATAACCTTTGTTGGTACCATAGTCTCTACCAATTTCAAAGTGTAATTGTAATCTCTCACATTATGGTTAAGATGAAACCTCAAAGAATTTTCATAAATTGTACAAAATAATGAAAATATTTGGTTAAAAGGATAACAACGAATCATAGGATCCCTCAAATCTTTAGGGTAAACACCTAAAATTAGAGCCAAAGGCCCTAAGAAGTACTTTCTTGAAAGTAAAAGCAAAGCACCTCTTATCAAGTAAAGTCCTAAAAACCAACTCAAGTAAACAATTCCCTAAGTCCAATCTATCATACTATTCATCTATTTAGTCATTTAATTACATTTTAAAACCCTAAAACCTTATCCACAAGTTTAGATATCCCCAAAAAAGGGCAAAAATACTAAAAATTGCTTTTTATCACTACAACCAAATTTAGCCTAATCAAGTTAAAATAATATTTCACGTTAATTGTGGAAAAATTCACTATTCATAAAATTACTATTTACAAATAATAAGAAATATTGCTCTATACCGAGAAGCTTTAAAATAAAAAAAATAAAAAAATATTGTATTACTAGAAATTAATATTCATCAAGAATAACTATTCACACTAATTTATTATTCACATGGTCAAAAGTAAATGGTCAATGGCTAACCATTGACCCCTAATTATGCTAAAAAGTCATTTTAGGTTAATTATTCATTTTAGTGAAAATAATTTTCATAAATATGATTAATCTCAAATTAAATCCTAGTTTGGGTAATTTGAGTATCATTAGCCAAGAATGTTTTGAATGTGCTCAAATATACTTTAAATATTATGAATAACATGAAGAGCTTTATAAAGAACACCTAGGCCTTGAAGATTTTCGACCAAAAAGTAGACCATCATAACATTCATGGTATATTTAATTTCATACAATACTCAAAGTATCAGAACCTCCTAAATTTTAGCAAATTATGATCAAATATAAAAGCATGCTTAGGATCATCAAATCATATCATGATATACAACAAAATTAAACTACTAATTACCAAAATTAACATGGTATCATCAATTTAATAAAAAAACAAAGGAATCAAAATGACCCAAAAATCTAAAATCCTCGATATCTAATAATGCTCAACATATAAAATTATATCTACAAGTTGAAAGGAAGTGTTTACCTTAAGTAAATCTTCCAAGAAAAGAAGAAATCAAAGATTTAACAAAAATGTGGGATTCTCCAAATTTGCAAGAATTAATCCACTTTTACTTAGTTAAAAATACCAGTGGATTAATTCTTAGAGCAAAGGAGAAGAAAAGGAAGAAAATTGGTGGTGGTTGAAGGTGGCAAATGGTGGTGCTAAGGTGGTGGTTGGTTTCGTGGGTCAAGAGAAGGAGGGAGAAAATGAAGGTGGAAGATAAATTTAGAAGGATAAGTATGATAATGTGGTGGAGGATGAAGTATGTAGATATCTTATTAACTTAATTTGGTGTAATAAGGGTATTTTAGTAACTTCACCAAGTTTGATACTTTTACGTGTGTGGCTAATAATTTAGTCATCCATGAGCTCATATTATCCCTTTGTTGGCTTGGTTTTGACACATTGAAGATTAAGATTAATTTTCATAAAGATAAGAGTGAGGTTGAAGAAGAAAATTTTGAATTTGATAACATATACGTGCTTAAAAATATCTAACAAGTCCAAAAATTATAAAATTAATTATAGAGTATTTTTTTAAATTATTGTAAGTTCAATATTACTAAAATGTAATGATCCTAAAAGTTCCATAAATCTTGAATAACTAAAAGAGTTTTTTTAGGGCTTAAAATATTGAACAAGATTGAGCATAACATAAATAATACTTTTTCCTAAAGATCTTTGAATAAAAATATGAAATGGCTTAGGAGGCTTAGAAAAAGCCAAGGATTCCAAAAGTAAATAATGATAATGATCTAAAATAAGCTTAATAGCTAAAAGTAACTCAAAAGATCTTAAAGAGATAAACTTGTGAGAAAGGGTTGAGAAATGAAAACTAAATAAAACAAAACTAGGGTTTCTAATTAGATAAAAAAATGTGAAAATGTTGAAATTCCACAAAAAATAATAAGCTCACCAAAATCATGAATTTGTCAAATAATGCATGAATATAAAATAAAATAGAGCCTAATGTGAATTTTAGTACAAAAACATGCTAACATGGATTATATATAACAATTAACGCATAAAAAAATTGAACCTTAACTAGAGACATGTATCTTTACTAAATGTTATGCCAGTATCTTAGAAATATACTCCTAATTACCTCCTTCCACATCTTGATCGCGTAAAATTAGAATAGTAAGAATTAGATAAGGAATCACAAGGAATTAGAATATTAAGAAATTAAAGGGGAGAGATTAAAATCTTTAGACTCAAAAAATATGGGTTAAGACAAGCTTGGAAAGAGACTTCACCAATCTAAATTTTTAACTCTCCTTTGTTTAAAACCAAGCACTAAAGAGCTAAAATTAAAGATCTTAGAAGAGGAGAATAAGAGAAAATGAGGATAAGAGAGGTGGTAATGTTGGTCACAAGGGGAAAAGGCCAAGAATAACCACACTCAACAAGAAGAACAATTATAAGGTAGTAGAAATGAGAGAAAAATTTAGAAGAAAGGAGAATAAGCTCTTACGGCTATTGACCAAGGGTAGGAGAGAGGGGTAGAAGTTGGATGAGAGTTGCATGCGAGCAAAAAGAGTAATAAGAGTGATTGACATAGGTGAAAGAGTGTAAGAGAGTTGGAGGCACGTGATTGAGTTAATTAAAAGGGAATTTTTGGTTAAACAGCAAGGAAAAGTTGAGTAATCCAGCTCCAAATAGTGCATAGAAATTTATTTTAGGTCAAAAGAAATTAAGAAAATAAAAATTGGTGATAATCACCCAGCTTCGATGAATTGGGTAAAGCTAGTGGGTGACCATCATATGCCCTAGATTAACAGATTTGGAATGTTGCTCATTAGTCAACCACTAGTTAGCTAAATTACAAAACAAGGGTTTGAAGGGTAGGAAGGTAAAATCAAGAGTTTGAGAGGTATGGGTAAGTTATTTAAGTAAAGGTTAAGGATTAAAGAATAAATTAGGAGACAAATCACCCAAGAATTAGGGTTAATAAAATTCGGGACATAGTGAAAGAATTCAAGATGAAAAATCTCATGAAAATAAAAATTTACCTTGGATTGAAAATTGAACATTGCAAAGGTTGTATCTTCATTTACCAGTCAACATACACTAAGAATATTAAAAAAAAAAAAAAAGGTTTCACATGGATGAATTCCTTAATGATAATTTGCTAGCTAAATGTGAAAGAGGATCCATTTATCCCTCATGAAGACAATGAAGAGATTATTAGGTCTAAAGTGTCATATTTGAGTGTAGCCAAAGCATTGATGTTTCTAGCTAACAACACATGCCCAAATATTATTATGAAGGCACAACTCATCACCAACAAAAATACACTAGAATTGGATAAAATATATGTTCTGGTATCTCAGAGGTACACATGATTTTAGATTATTTTATCAGAGGCATTATTTTATCAATAAAATAGACTATTATTATCATAAAACCATGTAAAACTAATTGCACTTTTTTAAGTTGGAAGAGGATGTGTATGGTCTCACTCACTAATTCAACATATACAAAGTGAATGTGGCATGAAGACAATCAGAAATATTTCTTGCTTCACTCAAATAAAGAAAGGATATATCCAAAGAGATAAGACAAAACACATAGTATCACTCAAATAGTGTGTTATCTTGTATCTGACATAGAAGAGGTACTTCATATACTCAATCTATATTGGATGCAAGGCTAAAATGTAACTTATGCCTATAGATTAGGTGTGGGAAGCACTTGATCCCACAATAATATGATATTACAAAATAGAGAGGAAAGAACATATATAATAGAAAATAGAGGACTACAAGTCCAAATAGAAATATTCAAATTACCATACCCTATACCAACCCAATTAATCACTCATCAAAGGAAGGCACATCAAAATTATTAATCAACAATCACCTACAAACACAAGGTAGTGTATGCTCGTGGGATTGAGCTTCACTCATAAAAGGATGGCTAATATGCTACATACCGAGTAAGGTAACAATACAATCACAAGGAAATGACATAGATGATACTTCAAATCACAAGAAAGGACTAAAAGTGCACATTAAATTATAACATGAGATGGATCATGAGAGGAGTTGAAGAGATTTTTGGGAAAGATGGTTATATATTTCCATTTTCTTAACCTCTTAAGATTGGAGACCCCACTATTCATAATCAGTAGAATGGTATCAATCAATACAACAACCTAGGGAATGACTCTTATAGCCACTATTATCTTTCTGTGGAATAGACTTGTACAACCTCGGGGTATAAGGCTCCTAACCGCTATTCATGCCCAATGGAATGAACTAGCACAATCAATCCTAACTTATAAATCTTTCATTTGAAATATTAGTGTATTACTATGTTGGTTAGTTATTTAATTAATGTCATGCAATCTTGATGTAATATATAAGGCATATAAACACAACCAAAAGTAATGCAAGTTATTCCCCTAAGGGAAGGGCCACAACATTATTATGAAACTCTAATTTCACAAAACAAGCATAACCCCATCCATAAGACTCAACTAACAACCCAATTTAACATATCATCCTAATATATCATGGTTAACACCATATCTAAAAATCAAGGTTTAAATCTAACATCTTGCAGATACAATAATGAGCATGCCCCTAGGATTTACTATTCCCAAGTTGGGTTGTTTTCACATTTTATCTAGCTTATGTGAGTTAACCTAAGTATTTCATATAACATACTTGCCATATTTTAATCTAAAAGCACTTTAGAAATACCAAAATTATATATTTAAACTAAACTAACGAAAATACCCTTATATTGCTTAAACATCTCTAAGTCATCTGTTATGTAAATTGTGACATACTCAGCCTACACTCTAATATATTACACATAAATTAAATTATAGAACCTTAAATGATTAGTAGTCCATATTCATTTTCCCACAACATTCATAAAATGACCCTAACATCCTTAAGATAGCAACCCACTCAAAATTTCACAAAACCCCTACAAGTCCCAACATCTTCTATAGCACCCTGATTTTTACTAATAAAAAATTTTGTTTTATAGCGGAAGTACATAAGTAAAGCACTGGACATTACCGTTGTAATTGACATAAGCCTGGCCTATGAAATCATCCTTACATCAATCACAAGTCTAAAACATCTAAAATACAAGTAAATTAGAAACAAAAGAAACATTTATAATACAATAATGAGTTTGGAGCTTAACTCTAAGTTAAATATATCTAGTTATAATACAAGATATAAAAGAAGGGGTATGGATCAAGAGTCTAAAAAGGTATCCAATTAAAAATATCTACCAGATAACAAATACTTTTCACCCAACCCCTAATACAAATGAAATCACTCATCCTCATATAAGGTATCATAGGTAGCATACTTATCTAGCTAATCTTCTAAGACCTGCACATAATAATCAGGATTTTCTTCTCATGGAAATAAGCAACACTCATAAAACGGGCGGTCAGGACATTATGTACTAAGTAAGGAAATAATACTATTGAAATAGATCTTTTATATACATTGAGTGCAAGAACCCCACTATTCTTAAATAGATGAAATGATCTAAAATACCTTCTCAGGGATAACACACCTTAGCTATTATTATCATTCGGTGAAACAGATCTGAAAACATCACCTTCTCAAGGTAAAACTCTCCCGAACCCCTATTTTCCCCGATGGAACAGGACATATACCAAAAAATAATACCTTAGTTTCGACTCATGTACTCTTCCACTTTAAATCATTATTATCTTTTCCATGGATTATATTGTTATATTTTTATTTCACGATGAGTAGGGGCCCCACTATTCTTAATCCAATGGAATAAACTGAAGCACCTTCTTGGGGCAAAAAGCTCCCAAGCCACTATTCTTTCGGGTGGAAGGAAGATTAAAAACACCATATTCTTAGGGTAAAATGCTCCCGAGCCACTATTCTCCCTAGTGGAATAGGAATACATACATACATACATACACACACACACACACACACACATATATATATATACATACACATACATAAATAAATCACATTGGCCCTATTCACGTGCTATTTCACTTTAAGTGATTAGTATTTTATTCAAAATTGATTCTCAGGCATCAAACACTTTAAAGCAGATACATACATAACACAGGTCAAAGTCTTCATATCCTTTCAAACTGTAATTACACACCCTTTAATATCCATTCTCTCATACTAATTATTTCACACAACTTATATTATGTCATCTCCAAATCTCATCATCATTATCATACCCAAAATGCACAGTCTAGTTCCCATGTCATACACACACATTAGTAATCTTATTCCAAGGTCTTACTCGAAGAAATCTCCAAAATCCTAATTCTACAAATTAGCCATAATACCTCCCATGAAATTCATATGGTTACCATTGCCAATAAATAACCTTGTAGGGCTAAACATTAGTAATGTATTCAGAATCTGATTAACCTCTAGTTTCGTACATATAGAATAATGATATTATCATTATAAGATATTATACCAAAATTAACCATTAATTCACTGAATGAACCTAAACCAACAATAATGCTTCCAAACATTCCTCATAATATCATTATCATATTTTAATTCTCCTAATACATAAAATACCAAAATTTCCTTATTATCCCTTAATGACCAAATTGCCCTTAAGGGAAAACAATAACCTTTATTTTATAAGATCTTGTACCTTCCACACATATTATTTTCCAAGTCCACAAATTATCATCATAATTCATGAAAATTCTTATGTCCACTTATCAAAACTCATTTAGCCCATATTTCATGCTGTAAGATTTATTTCTCACAATTATATCATTAACATAACAATTTCACACCCATACTTCTTTACCCATTAGCACTTCCTCCCAACATAACATACCATGAACGACATATATCAAGTCATAAAGCATCAATAATATGAAACACACACATAGCCATACAAGCAATTAACATAACCACCCTAAACATCATATAGTATCCTTACCAACTAGGATATTGGACTCTAAGCATGCAAATCCTAGACTTCCTCCTTCGAAGCTACTCAAATACTACCTACGAAAAAACAACAAAATTCATGGTTAGGCTTGAAGAGTTTAACCGAAGGAGAAATTAAGGTAAATAGGGTAAAAAAGGAATTAACAATAGTCAAGCAGGAGCTTGAGTTGTGTTGATGTATAGAGGAATATATGGTGGAGCTATGGTAAAATTTGGTGGTTTTTGGACAAGATTTGGGGGTGAAAATAGGGATGCATAGCCAAAATAGGAGACTACACGATTGTGCTACAAGTGGCACACCCTTAATCGAGAGAGAGCATTGTGCACAGCCACGTGGTGCAAAGTGGCACAGTTGTGCTTGATCACTAGGCAAACAAGTCACAAGATGAACAAATGCCCACGGGCTTGTTTCTGGGTTGTGTGTGTGCATGTGAGGGTGCACGAACAGGTAGCGCTAGATTTTACAGATGTGCAATAGGAAGTTTTAATATTGTATGTCCATTCTTAAGGTCGTGCGCAAGATGTGCACTTTATAAAAATGCGACAGACGAGAGAAAGAAGAAGGAAAATGAGGCAGGGGTTGGCAGCGATGGCAGGCAATGGTATAGGAGAAGGTTAGGGTAACCTTAGTGGTCGGTCCCCTGGCTAATGGGCGGTGAGTGGTGGCTATGATGGTGCGCGGTGGTGGAATGGGTGCTTCGGCCATGCAAAATAGGGCACGACCGTACGAGAAGAAGAAAAGAAGAAGGGAAGAACATGAAGAAATGAAAGGAAAGCTTGTGTGGTGCTTTTTGATACAAAATGGTAGAGTTTAGGCAAACCAAGGAGGGAGAAATGATATGGGCATGTGTGCGTGTGGAGTGAATCAGGGAAAGAAAATGCAAGGTATGTAGGGGGAGGAATGCGATCAATGGTACAGAGTGGTGCAGGGAAATAATGGTTGAGTGTTGGGGACAATGGCAGGTGATGAGGATAGTTGTGTGTATGGGTTATGTAAGGATAAGAAGAAGAAGAAGAAGAAGAAGAAGTGGTAGGGTGTGCGCATCGGGTGTGCAGATCGGCAAGGATGGATGAAGAAGAAGAAGAAAGGTGATGGATGATGAATGATCGTGGGTGCTGTAGTGGTGAGAGTTGTAGGTGATGTATGTGCAAGTTGCAAAACTAAAGTCAAGGTTTACAACAATAAGAGATGGGAGAAAAGAGAAGAAAACGAAAAGGAAAGGAAAAAAAGGATAGTCGGAAATTAGTTTGGGTGATTTTAGATTAGCCATAAATAATTAGGATTAGTGAAAATTTTAGCGGGTTTTGATTTCAGTTTACAAATTACGATTTATCTGAGTAAAGGTTTTGGATTTAGTTAAAGTTTTGAGATTAAGAAATTTGGTTAAGGCTAAAATAATATTTCTTGATATTAAAATCAAATTAGGGTGCTAATAATGCGGGATTAAGCTAAACAAAATTTTAGGGTATTACATTTTCAACCTCCCATCCTCAACATATTTCATCATGATAAATTCTCCATAACTTTATCAAAATCATAGATCGTACCAACATTATTAGAGTTGTAGGACAAAGCTTAATCAAACAATATCATATAAGCTCGTAAGTTTGTGTAACGATCATGCTTTCATAATATAATGCAATATGAACATGGTATAACATTAACAAAATGCATGTAGGAAACTGATTTCAAGAAAATGAAGCATATTAACATAGCATTACATATAGAAACATATAATATCAAACCCACTTAACTAATGGCATGTATCTTTTCCATAATCTACACCATTCTCCTTGTAATATTTACTCCTAATTACCTCCTCCTATACCTTGATCACCTAGATAGAAGAAAAAAGGGTCAGAAAAAAATAATAGAGATAAACATGGGATAAGTAAGGAAATAATAGTGTTATGGTTGGATGAGGTAGCTTTCCTCGATCATCTCATTTTGAGGTAAGGTGTGTCGATGGATCCTTCTAAGATCAGAGTAGTGTCAGAGAGGACTGCACCAACGAATGTTAGGGAAGTTTATAGTTTTCTAGGTTTAGCATACTACTACAGATGATTCATCTAGGACTTTTCTAAGAATGCTCGTCCTTTGACTACCTTGTTGAAGAAGACGACACACTTCATTTGGGATGATAAGTGGGCAAAGGTTATTAGGAGCTCGAGAGGAGGTTAACTTTAGCTCTAGTGCTTATCATACCATCGGGTATGGAGGGATTCAAGTTGTATAGTGATGCATCCAAGTTTGGTTCAGGTTATGTGTTGATTCAGCATGAGAGGGTTGTGGCCTAGCTGTAGTGGTTTTTGCCTTGAAGATCGGGAGGCATTACCTGTATCGAATACAGTGTAAGTTCTACACGAACCATAGGAGCCTCAAGTACATCTTCACATAATGAGAATTGAACATGAGATAGAAGAGGAGGCTAGATTTGGTTAAGGACTGCAATTTGGAGTTGACCTACCACGAGGGTAAGGCCAATATCACAACGGATTCTCTTAGAAGGTAGGTTTCATATGCCTTGATTTTGCTAGTAATGTCAAATTAGATCTGGAGACACCTTTAGGATCTGAGCATTGAGAACATTGGACTAGGGTTCTTGAGATAAGGATGAGTGCACTCTTAATTACCCCAACCATCTTCGATGATATTCAAGCTTGTTAGCCAAAAGACATCAAGCTTGAGTGGATTAAGAAGATGATATAGGAGGGCAAGGCAACATGATTTGAGATTTTTGAGGATGGTAGTATCTATTTCCAATTACGTTGGTGTACTCTATAGAGCTGTGGGGATAAGCTTAAGAGGAGGATCCTAAAGGAGGGTCATTGTGTATCTCATTCCATCCACTTTGGAGGAGATAAGCTATATAAGGATTTAAGACGGATATATTGGTGGTCTTATATAAAGCAGGAGGTTGTAGAATTTATGGCCAAGTACTAGGCATGTTAGAAGATCAAGGTGGAACATAAGCGTCTGACAAGTTTAGTTTAGCCATTAAAGGTCCCTGAGTGGAAATAGGATAGTGTGTCGATGGACTTCATGGTAAGATTACCTAGGACCTATAGTGGTTCAGATTTGATATAGGTTGTGATTGATCAATTTGAATAAGTTGGTGGTATTCATACCGATGAAGTTAACATGGAGTATGGAGTAGATCGTCAGTGCTTACAGAAAGCATACAATACAGTATCATGGGGTGTCTAAGGACATTATGTTGGACTAAGATTCCAGATTTTTATTGCACTATGGCAGAAGTTACAAGTTGCTTTTGGGACACGACTTAAGATGAGCATAACTTTCCATCTAGTTACAGACAGTTAGTCAGAGCATACTATTTAGACCTTAAAGGATATGCTTTGGGATTGCATTCTTGGGTTTTATGGTATTTAGGAGGATTGTCTAAATTTATTAGAGTTCTCCTACACAAACAGTCATCATGCAAACATTGGGATAGCACAAGTCGAGGCACTTTATGGATGAAAGTGTCATAGTCCCATGTGTTGTAGCGACTCTAGTGAGACAGTTGTGTTAGGACCAAAGACGGCAAAGGACACTGCTAGGTAGATTAGGATGATTCAAGATCAAATGAAGGCAGCCAAGGATAGGCAGAAGAGTTGTGCGGATCTATGGGAGAGCAGATGAGTTTAAGTCCTTCTAAGGGTTTCACCAACCAAGGGAGTGATGTTTTTAGTCATAAAGGAAATCTTAGCCCGAGGTTCATTAGGTTATATGAGATTTTAGATAGGGTTTGAGAGATTTTTTACTATCTTGCCTTACCGATAGAGCATCCATATGTGCATAACATTTACCTCATCTCTCAGTTGAGGAGGTACATGTCGAATTTGTCGTACATCATTCAGCTTGAGATGATTAAGCTCGATGAGTGATGCAGAAGCATATAGTGATCCTCAAAATAATGAGGAATTGGCTTTTCTAATAAAGGAGCTAATCATTTTAAACATCCTTGATAATACTTCTACCATTGATATTGAAAATACTTCAAGATGTTCTTGCAAGTATGTTACATATTTGTAAGGTGAATACATGTGAAATTTGAAGACGTCAAGTCACATAAAGATACCTAAGTATACAATGCATTCAAAGCATGCAAAGCTATGCGTACATGGGACAACAATGCAACAAGCTTGATATGATCACCTCATTTGGGTTTTGTTGTTATTTCATGTATGTATCATAGTCGGTTGTAATGCTTTGTAATGATTGTCATTAATATCATTTAAATTATGATATTACAACTAGGGTTAGGGATTATGGAAGCTTAATTTAGGTTGGTTAAGGTTAGCATGTGTATCCTATTGGTTATTTAAAGGTTCCTAATGGCTAGTTTCTAACTAACTCTACGTAGTTAGTCGGCTAATTAGTTGTTAAGAGTCCTATAAATACCTGCCCTAAGTCATTGTACACACTAAGCCTGATTTGAGTAATAAAAATTTACAAGTTTAACACTTGAGTACCTTCTATTTGAGATTGAATTCTAGATAGGAAATTTCTTGAAGTCTAAATAGAAGACTTTGAATGCATTCAGCCAAATAATTCAAAGTTAAACAATCCCATTGAGTTCTTGATTGAAGATCATCCAAAAACTCATTACAAATGCTTCCCTACTTTGATTCATATCAATGAGGCGTTGGCGTACGAGGATCATTCATTCAGGATTCTTGATTCCAAGAATCGAGAGACGTGTTCATAGATCATTCCACTTTTTAAGGTCTTATAGTCATGCCATAAGGCAGAGGAAGCCGCTTGGGAGTCTGGGAGTCATGTCATAACTTTGATTCATATCATTTTCAATATCAAAGCCAAGGATTTTTGGCTTCCTTCAAGTCATCTAATGCCACATTCAATCATACTACATTCAAATTCAAGAACAACATTCATCCAAGAAAATTGCCAAGATAGTATATCTTCAATTGTTCTTACATCTTCAACTTGAATCTTGTTTGAAGATCTTCAACGTCTTCAATTAAAATTTCAATACTCAAGTCAATTATGCCTCCCACTTCTCATATCTTCAAACGTTCCCTTCAATCTCTCATGCACCTTCAAAACAAAAATTAACTTCAACGCCATATCCATCTAACCAACGCCTCTCCTTACATATCTTCAATCTATATTCAATATACTCTAAGCATTCTCCATCAAGATTTGAATATTACCTACAGTTTACAAATCCTACAGTATTCATACATATATTTTTCTTCACTATTACTATCTTCGAGTCATATAATAAGTGAACATCTTCAACTTGAAGATAAACATCATCCTCCATTCAACATTTTATCCTTTTTCTCCTACGTGTCTTCTACACAACTTCAATCAAGAAACCATCCATACCAATCTAAAAATCCTCCTACACCATTCGGTCACCTCCTCCTATATTTCCTAAGTGATAAATCATTCAAGAAACTACCAAGAATCACTTAAACCCTATCAAGAACTACCCTACTGTAATCCTCCAAAATTTTAAAAGCCTATAATTTAATAAATCAATTTTATTGGGGATAACTTAACTTTTAAACTTATTTAATTATTTTGAGGATTTGGCCTTTTAAATTTATTCAATTTAATTATTTTGTGGATTTTGAGTATATAAAAATTAGATGTGAATATTTAATAAATTAAAATAAATAATTTGTTATTTTATCATACTCATTTTATTTAAATAATTTTTCAAACCAATATTTTCTAAAATTTACCTTTTAAACCAATATATTAAAATATATTAAGTTAAATTATTAAAATTTGTTTATCTACCAAAAATACTACACCCTATCTCCCATAAATTATTTTATCTATTTTCCCCTATTTTTCCTTTTATCCCTTTTCTTTTTTTTTCTTCTTTCCATTTTTTTTTTCTCTCCCTCCTTCTCCTTTCTTTTCTCCCTTCTCCCCAACATGGGCCAGTTTCCCTGCACGGCCCAGCCTCTCTTTCCCCCTTCTCCTTTTGCGCAAGCCGATGGCCCGTGTCATCGCCCATCCACCCCAGCTGGTCAACCCACTTCCTTTTTCTTCTTTTCCTTTTCCCCTGGACCGACTGGTCCACCCTGTCGCCCTCCTTCTTCCCCAAATCCCAACCTACAACGGGTATAACCTGCAACCCCTACCGCCGACAGCCACTAGCCATCCGACCTCCCTTCTCACTCTCCTTCCCCGTCATTTTCTTTCCTTTTTTTGACCCCAACAAGCGTTATAGCTACCTTCCATGCGTGCCCCCCTTTCCTTTTCTCTCCCCCCGACCTAACCTACCATGGCAGGACTACACTACCTGCCACAGCCGGTCGGTGGTCCTGCCTCACTTGCCCCGCTTGTACTCTTCTCCTCCATCATTTTCCCCCTCAATTAACCTATAAATACCCCCATGGGTAGTCATAACCGAGCTTCTTTTCCGCAGCCCAAAAATCCCGATTTTTTGCCGCCGCCCAAACAAACCCTTATTCCGCCACCATCAGTGACTGTCGTCACCAACTTCACCCACCAAATTCTTCCTTGCACCACCCCCTGCAGAACTAAGCTTCCCTTCTTCCTCGATTTGACCTGCACGAGGCGCCCGGCCGTGCAAAGTTGCCAACCCGATCAGCCATCACTAACCTTGTGCCGCCCCTCGCGCCGCCGTCCGCCGCCAATTCCACCGCAACTAGCACCTCCTCCACCCTCCAAAACAACCAGGGGACTCCACCCTACCTCCCCATACCTCCAGTTCTCCCTGCCTCCCTTTTCTTCCTCCTCCACCCTCCACCACCTTCGGCCAACGCACCAACCGCTATGCGCCGCCACTTCCAGCTGCACCACCACCTCCATTCCACCCCTCTCCACCTGAGACACCTTCCACCACCTCAAACACCCCATCATTCCCTCTCCTCTCACCTATAACCCCATCTTTCCACCTCTCTTCCTCCTCCACCACCGCCACCGTCGCCGCCACACGCCGCCGCCGGTTCCGCCACCGACCCTAGGTGGTACTCTAACCTCCCCAACTCCTAAACCTTTTTTAATACAAGTGATTAATAATTTTTATTAATATTAAGGGTATTATTATTGTTGTTGTTGTTGTTGTTATTGTTATTATTATTATTATTATGGTTGGTATTATTATTATTATTATTATTATTATTATCTTTATCATTAGTTAATCTAACTTCAGAAACCCTTTTTATATAAGTGTGAATATTTTTTAGTAATATTATTAGTAGTACCCTTAATAATAATATTATTATTATTATTATTATTATTATTACTATTATTACTATTATTATTATTATTAATGTTGTATTATTATTATTATTATTATTAATGTTGTATTATTATTATTATTATTAATGTTGTATTATTATTATTATTATTATTATTATTATTATTATTATTATTACCATTATCATTATCATTATTTTCTTGCTAATATTGTTAATACTAACTTTGTCCGTTATTACCTTTATTTATTAATATAAATATTTGGACCCTTATATTATTATTATCATTTTGGTTACTATTATTATTATTATTATTATTGTTATTATTACTATTATTATTATTAATACTACTATAAATATTATTATCGTTAACTTGTCCTTCATTATTAATATAAGAATCATTATGGTCACCACTTCTATATTACTTACATAGATATTATTATTACTACTACTAGGATTTGGGTCAATATTAGGATTATCACTAAAACTAATAATATTATTATCAATAATAATATTGAAACCATCAACTTAATACCATGAATATCACTATGACTACTTTAACATAAACCATGATGGCTACTAAGACTTATTTTGGTTAGTAATGGCATGATTAATGATTTTGAGAACAATAACCCTACTTTAATTATAAAACTACTATTATCACTATTAGCCCTAATAATAGATTATGACAAGGGTAGGGTAGGAATAATGGCAATCTTTGGTAAAAGAGAGATTAACCCATAGTATTTCCCTCTTATAGATGAATCAAGTCAAAACCCTAAAGAGGCGTAGGAGCGTGCTCCAAGCCCGGTGTCGTATTAGGTAAGGATATGGTTAAGGCCTTTTATGTGTAAGAATGTGTTATGTGTGTTGGTTTGATAGGTGTGCTTTATATTTCATATTTTATATTATCAAGTTCTTGTGGCAGCTTGCTAAGCATGGAGCTAAGGTAAGTTGTATGTGTTTATGATATGTGTAATGTGATGTTATTACCTGTACTTGAATTGTGCTTATGTAATAATGTCCCTCATGACATGCACAATAGGAGGTCCTAAGTAGTACGATGTGGTTGTGAGAAAAATGAGAAAGAAGGAGGAAAGTGAGTTGACTAGAGAATGATAATGATTGCCTAATTATCTTATGACTTATAGGTAGGGAAAAAAAGAAATAATGAGAATGAAATTAAGGGAGTGGATTAAACATGCACAGGAAGTCTAGGGTTTGCATGGGATGGTTAGCTTTTGCATGAGGATAATGTGTACGTGGGAAAAGTTGATTTGAGGATCAAATAAGGTAAGGGAAGAATTGTTAGGGCGATTGGATTCCATATGTGAAAAATAGTATGTGGGTTGGTGTAAGGATGCATGGGGGATTTGACTAGGGTTTGGGAGGAAACCCTAAGTGAGAGAAATGTGTAAGGGAGGAAAAAAGGAAAGAAATTAATGCAAATGGATAGGATGAGGATAAAAGATGAGAGGGGTGTCATATGGGGGAAAAAGTGAATCAAGAGAGAAGATTGTATTCAGGTGTTCAATGAGTGGCATAAAAGAAAGGAGAAGTACTAGGGTTTTCGGGAAGCTGACTAGGGTTTTGGTGATCATGTGTGGGAGTTGGATAGTGAGGTTATAAGGTCAATTTTGGGTTGAGAGAAGTGACAGTTTTAATAATAAAGAAGAGTTCTGGGTTCATAGTGAGTGGGGAAAAGATGAAAGGAAGTCCCGGGATCATGGGTTGTGTTGGATATATATGTCATGTGGAAGAAGTGATGGTAAGTAAAAGTGATGAACGAATAATATCGTATTCGGAAAGAGAGTTGCTAGAGTTTTGGAATGGTCGACTAGGGTTTTGTGGTCACATATATTATATAGGAAACGAATGTGGTACTTGGGGAAGAATCGAGCGAGGTGATAAATTGGAGGAGTATGATAGAGGCAGGTTAGGCCGTATAGGCCAAATTAGTGTTTTCTTGGAAGGAATCCCTAGAGAGTTATGTTATGTTGATTTAGAAATATGGGAAGTGGGCATTGGCGTTGAGTATACATGGTAATGAGAAAAGAGTGATGAAGTATATTAGGATGCACTAAAAGAAGTAAACATCCCAAGATATGGGACATAATTATCGAAAAGTCGAGTGAGTCATGCATGTCTAGTCGGGCTTGTGTATGGAAGAAGATACAATAAAACACTAAGTACTTAAAGTGAAAGATTATCGAGCCAGGGGCCAGTGAGGTTATAGATTTTCCAGTCCATCAGCTATAATAGTGGTGAGGTGCGTTTTACCCTACTGAGTGTTTCCGGTCCATCGGCTATAATAATGGGGGATTCCAGGCTTGATAAGCCAAACCGTGTATGGTAATAAGTCTTGGAAAGATACTATTTACTTGCAGTGGAACACCTCATGAGTCGGGTCGTGAGGATATATATATTTTCTGGTCCACCGGCAATAATAGTGGTCAGTTGCGTTCTGCCATGTTGAGTGCTTCTGGTCCACCGGCTATAATAGTGGGGTTCCCATACTCACGAGGAAATAAAATAAGAAATGTGTGCACCATAAGTATACGGAATGGAAAGATACTAATCATTTATAGTAGAACACCATGTGAGTCGGGGCTAGTGAAGTTATTATATATTTTTTGGTCCACCGGCTATAATAGTGGTCAAGTAGGTATAGCCTTGCTGAGTGATTTCGGTCCACCGGCTATAATAGTGGTCGGGTAGGTTCTGTCCTGTTGAGTACTTCTGGTCCACCGGCTATAATAGTGGGGTTCTCGTACTCACATGAAATTATTATAAAAGAAATATAAGGTAAATCACTAGTATAAGTTTGGCCTAACCTTGTAAATCTTGATTATTGCCTTGTATGCCTTACGTGTTTATTCTTGCATGGCCTTACTTGCGTGCTTCTTGCTGGCCTTACCCATATATGGTTAACTTACTCATTTCATGGGTGCTGCTCATCCCATGAACAGAAGACCCATCTGAGTTTGTGCGGGTAGGGGATGCCGTCTTCGATGCCAACAACACTTACGAGGCATCGGGTGGGGCTAAGCGTTGAGCGTAGACCTAACTTGGGGATCTAGAGCAACTCGGACGGACTCTATTTTTCTTTTTTTTTTCATTGGACCATGTATCATTTTATCCTATTTATGTGATATCGTCCAGTGCCTTATGCTTTGAAAAACCTAGTCACTTACTCTTGGGATTGTAATTCTAAACCGCACTTTGATTTCTCTATGACTTGTGTTTTTATTAATGACTTGTGCTTTGAGTTAACCTATTTAGCCTTAGCACTTAGTACTAGAACGGTAGGAATGAACCGGTCTAGTACTAAGTGTGGCAGTAATGCCCCCAGAATTTACGATTTTATTATTTCACTTCCGTTAAACATCTTTATTTAAATAAATTTTTTTAGTAGTAAATTTTGGGGGTGTTACACCTACACCCCACATGTGCACTTAAAATCTACCAAAACATCTTCAGTTGTTACTCCTTATTGAAGGTTGTGAGTTACATTGATTCAATACAAAATCATGGCTAGTGAAGACGTGCGAGCTTTGGTAGAATCTATCAAAAGCCACCACTCGAATGGATGCACAACTTAAGATCAATGCGGGACTACAACAACAGCTTCAACATGTAGACGCCAAAGTAGACGATCAAGACGTGCTTCAATAACTACAAAAGCATATGGAAGCAACTCAAGCTCGTGTAGAGGGAATGGTGAGACATCCCATTCAAGTCAAAGGAGGGCATGTGAATTAAAAAATGGAATACGCCGATGATGTAGAAGAAGAAGTCAGTTCTCAAGGATCAAGTCACCATAGAAGACCACGTCAAACTCAAGTAAGGCATACACATAACGAGGATAAAGGTAAAAAAAACTAGATCTCCCTGATTTTATGGCGAATTAAATGTGGAATTATTTTTTGAATGGTTACATGAGATAGAAGCTATTTTTGAGTTTAAAGAGTATGATGATGAAAGAAAGTGTAAACTTGCTACTTTTAAATTTAAAAGGCTTGCTAGGATTTGGTATGATAACTTGAAAAAGGCAAGAGAAAGGTAAAAGAAGTCAAAAATTAAGTCATGGGAGAAACTTACAAAGCACCAAAGAAGAAAATTTGTGTATAGGGAATATGAACAAGACATGTATGTTAAAACGACAACACTAAGGCAAGGATTACTTAGTGTGGAAGAGTACACTAGAGATTTGAAAGACTAGCACTAATATGTGATGTACAAGAAAGGAAAGTACAAAAATGTGCTAGATACTTAGGTGGACTTAATAATTTGATATGTGACAAAGTTGACATGTTTGCCTATGATTCTCTTGATGGCTTGATTCAGTTGGCATTAAAATACGTCGTTTCTCCCTAAGTTGAGACTCTTTAGCAACTAAGGCATAACAAATTCCCTCTTCTTCTATGCATCTTTCCATAGCCTTTTCATGTAGAAATAAACTCTATTTATTATCACTTAATGGCATATTATCACATAGAGAAGGTGTTAATCTATACAGTTGCTTGCCCTTTTTCACAACATATTCATTAGTCACGCCATCATGAGTTGCTTATCTATGCACATGATCCTAATCTAAATAAGCTACTTGATGAGTATCATGATGTATTTCCTGATGACTTACCTCCTGGATTGCCACCTAAAAGAGGTATAGAACATGCTATATAGATCTTACTCTTGGAATGCTTCTCCCAAATAAACCTGCTTATAGATGTAACCCAGAAGAAGCTAAGAAATTACAAAAACAAATACAAGAGCTTATGAGTAAGGGATTTGTGAGAGAAAGTATGACCCCTTGTAGTGTAACTACCCTACTAGTTCCTAAGAAATATGGTACTTGGCACATGTGCATAGATTCTAGAGTTGTAAATAACATTACTATCAACTATCGTTTTCCTATGCCTAAGTTAGATGATATGTTAGATAAACTTTGTGGTGCAAAAGTATTTTCCAAAATTACTTTAAGAAGTGGTTACCATCAAATGAGGATTAGGGAAGGAGATGAGTGGAAAACCGCTTTCAAAACTAAATATGGTTTCTATGAGTGGATAGTTATGCCTTTTGGGCTATGTAATGCACCTAGTTAATTCATGAGACTTATGAATGAAGTTCTCCAACCTTTCCTTGGTGACTTTATTGTTATCTATTTGGATGATATACTTGTGTATAGTAAAAATGAATATGATCACCTAGTGTATTTGAGAAAATTATTTGATAAGTTAAGAGAAGCTAAACTTTATGGAAAACTTGAGAAATATGATTTCATACTTCCAAGTGTAGTTTTCCTAGGCTATATTATTAGTCGTGAGGGTATTAAAGTGGATCCTAATCAGGTTAAAGCAATACAAGAGTGGCCTATCCCTAAAGATGTACATTATGTAAGAAGTTTTCATGGGTTGGCTAGTTTTTATAGAAGGTTCATTAAGGATTTTTTTACTATAGCTACACCTATTACACAAGCCATGAAAAAAGGTGAATTTAAATGGGGACAAGAATCTACTCAAGCATTTGAAACCCTCAAAAATAAACTATGTAATGCTCATGTTCTATCTTTACCCAATTTTGATCTACTTTTTGAAGTGACTTGTGATGCTAGTGGGGTTGGGATAGGGGGTGTTCTCTCACAAGAAAAGAAACCTATAGCATTCTTTTTTGAAAAGTTGAATGGTGCTAAACTTAACTATTCGACTTATGATAAGGAATTCTTTGCCATCACACGGAGCTTGGAGACATGGAGTCATTATTTGAGGCCCAAACCCTTTGTGTTACACTCGGATCATGAAAGTTTGAAATATTTATATGGTCAAAAGAAATTTAGTTCGTGGCATGCAAAGTGGGTGAACTTTTTACAATCCTTTGTATTTTCTGTCAAACACTTAGATGGAAAGGAAAATGTAGTAGCTGATGCTCTTTCTCGTAGATCTACATTACTTGTCATGATGGATGCTAAACTCTTAGGTTTTGAGATGTTAAAAGAATTGTATCTTAAAGATGAGGATTTCATAGATGTATTCAATGCATGCAAAAAAAGTGGATACCATGGTAATTATGTCTTAAAAGATGGATTTTTGTTTAGACTAAATAAACTTTATGTACCTAGGTCTAGTTTTAGAGATTAATAAAAGAGGTACATGAAGGCGGCATTGCGAGACATTTTGGAATACATTAAACTATGGAATTATTACAAGAAAATTTCTACTCACCATGTATGATTAAAGGGGCACAAGCTATGATAAGTCGATGTTCTACTTGTCAAAAATGTAAAAGTTACTTTCATAAAGGCTTATATTTTCCTAATAAACCTTGGGAAGGAGTTAGTATGGACATTATCCTAGGGTTACCAAGAACACAACGTGGTAAAAATTCTATTTTAGTGGTGGTAGATAGGTTTTCGAAATGACTCATTTTATTCCATGTAATAAAACTAATGATGACACACGTGTTGGTGATTTATATTTTTGAGAAATTGTTAAACTTCATGGTGTGCCAAAAAGTATTGTCTCAAATAGGGATGTCAAGTTTATGAGTTATTTTTG
The DNA here is from genome assembly GCA_030549775.1 of Tamarix chinensis. Taxonomy (NCBI): domain Eukaryota; kingdom Viridiplantae; phylum Streptophyta; class Magnoliopsida; order Caryophyllales; family Tamaricaceae; genus Tamarix; species Tamarix chinensis. The sequence goes on from CM060172.1 coordinate 37,319,821, forward strand.
GAAGACTTTGTGGTATATGCTTGGTACTAAATTATTATTTATCACTTCACATCATCCACAAACCGACAGTCAAACAGAGGTAACTAATCGAACCCTTGGTGCATTATTAAGAGGTTCGGTTAAAAAAAGTACTAAAGATTGGGATGTTAAGTTAGCTCGTGTAGAGTTTGCTTACAACCGAAGTCCATCAAGTAATACTCAATCTAGCCCATTTGAAGTGGTTAATGGAGTGAATCCACACATGCCAATCAATATGGTTCCTTTGAGGAAGGGATAATTACATAGTTATGAAGCCAAAGAAAGAGTCAAATTCTTTCAATAGCTTCATCAAAACAATAAAGATAAACATTGAGAAAGCCAATGCCAGGTATCAAGCCCAAGAAAATAAGTATCGATCCCCACAGGTATTTTCACTCAGTGATTTAGTTTGGTTACATATAAGTGAAGAATGATTTCCTAACTTATGTAAAAATAAGCTAATGCCAAGAGCCGATGGGCCTTTTAAACTACTAAGGAAATTTAGGAATAATGCTTATGAACTTGAACTTCCGAATCATTATGGAGGAGTTTTCAAAAACATTTAATATTGGTGATTTGTCTCCTTATTATAGTGATGTCAATTTGAGGACAAATTCTTCTCAACTAGGGGAGAATGATGTAGGAGCATCTTGTGATCCTCAAAATAATGAGGAATTGGCATTTCTAATAATGGAGCCGATCATCTTAAACATCCTTGATAATACTTCTACCATTGATATTGAAAATACTTTAAGATTTTCTTACAGGTATGTTACATATTTGCAAAGTGAAGACATTTGACATTTGAAGACATCAAGATACATAAAGATACCTAAGTGTACATGAAATGCCCCGAAAATTTCTAATTTTAAAAAGTATATTTAAATGAGGTTTCATTATGATAGTTAATTAAATATAAATTATTTTATTAAAATCAAAGGAAATTAATTAGGAAAAATTAAGAAGAAATTTATTACTATTTTAATTAGGAGAAATTTGGGTATTTTAGCTAATCAAGGATTTTATTTTAGAAATTAACTAAATAAATTATTTTATTTGAAATAAGGAGGATAAAATAGCTCCAAATTAATATTAATTTTATAAATAATTTAATGGAAGAAAATTAGGGTGTTTTTTCTAATTAAAATGGAATTTATGGAAAATCTTTTAAAAATCCTAATTTAGCTTAAAAAGGGATTTAAATATTATTTTATTTAAATATTATTATTTTTAAATAACCCAAATATCCTAATTAATTTAATTAAGCCAAACCATTATTTTTCCCTTTTTCCTTTTTCCTTCTTCCTTTTTCTTCCTTTTTCTCCTTCTTCTTTTTTTTTCTTTTTCTTCTTCTCCCCGAACTGGGCCAGCTGCGGCCCAGTCCTTCTCTTCTTCCTTTCCTTCGGCCCAGCCCGTGCGGCTGGCACCTCCTGCCCCCTTCCAGCGCTGCGTTTTAACTACTATCCAACCAAAACGCGGCGTTTCATTTAAACGCTTCCTGCGGTGTCCTTTACCGTCCCTCTCTACGCCGCGTTTGTCTTCTTTTCGCACTAAAACTCGGCGTTTCATTTAAACGCCTTCGACCCCTTCTCGACCGCCCGGTTCTCCCCTTTTTCTTTTCTTTCCCAACCGACCGGATCGCCTCCCTTTCTTCTTCCTTCTTCCTCCGTCCACCTCCGTCGCTATGCTGCAACCTTTCGACCCGTCAATGGCCTCTCCGGCTACGGTGATTAATACCGGCCGTTTCTTGCCTCATTGTCTTTCTCTTAACTCCAGGAATAAATTGACATAATTATTGGACGTTAAATCTCGTCTGTTTCTTCTCCCCAGCCTCGCGAAATTTCGAAGCAACCCAAACGATGGCCAATCAATTACTGCCACCGGCCACCCAAATTCTTGCACTAAATACCCCCTGTCGAGCTTCAACACCCTATTATCCCATCTACCATCTATAAATAGCCTAGTTGTAGGAGTTTTTCTTCCCCAAAAACCCTAAGCAAGAGTTGGCCGCCACCCTGACTTCAAACGCATCTTCCGCTACCGACAGCCAACCTCAGCGCCACCACAGCATTCCAATTTCTTCCCTAAAATTTCCTCTAATTAACTAAACCATTTTTAGCCTTCGATTCTTCTTGCACGGGCCTCCATAGTCGTGCCAAGTTTGCTGCTCATCTCGCCAGAATTTTCACCCTGAAACCCTTAAGCCGCCGTCTGCCGCCGTTTCCGCCACTTCTACTATCCTCTGAACCACCCAAAAACTCCCTCTAATCCTCCTCTACCGAACCATAACCTTATTTTAATTTTTCCCCTGCTCCTTCTCTCTTTTTCTTCATCTTTTTCCCTCTTAGATCATTTTTCCGGCCACCACCGTGAACCACCTCGGTGCCGCCTATTCCTGCCGACTCAAGGTAAAACCCTAGACCTACTTAGTCATTATTTACTATTTATTATAAATTATTCTATTTTTATTTTATTTATTAGTAACTATTCGAATAAAATAATTATTTCCTTGCTATTAATATTATTATTATTTGATATAAAATTTATGTTGAATTGTACTTGTAGGGTGGAGAGGGGTAATAAAATAATTTTATTGTTAGTTTCGAATTTTAAGTTATTAATTGAATTATTATATGATTATTATCATTCTTCTTCTTATTATTAATATTATAATTATTAGAATAATTATTATTAACATTTTATTTAATTATTCTGGAAAATCCTAGGCTCTAAATTTATATTAACATTCGCACTTATGTATTTTAGTATTATTATTTCTATTGTTCTTATAACCATTAATAATAATATTATCATTACCTTTATTATTTCAATATTATTATATATGTTATTAATATTATTATTAATATTAATAAATAGTAGGTCATTAGTTATAAGTAGGGCCGAAACCCCACTTTAAATTTTAAAGCTTATATATTATTGTTATTATTATTATTCTTGATATTATCATTATTTATAATATTTAGTTGTTATTGGAATTATTATTATTATTATTATTATTATTATTATTATTATTATTATTATTATTTTATCTTTACTCATATTATTTTGGTGAAGGGTAGAAACCCTTATATCACCTTTTTGTTTTGAACTGCATTAGTTTTATTATTAATATTCTACTAGTATTTTGTAGAGTCAATTCTAATATAATAATTTTTAATTAAAAATAAGGTCTTGGGGTAAGTTAGAAATAATAGCATTCTTAAGAGAAAACCTAATCCTAGTATTTTTCCCATATATAGTTGGTGAGCCCAACCAAAGCCCTCAAGTAGTATAGGAGCGTGCTCCAAGACAGGTGACGTTTTAGGTAAGGGGTGCTAAGGCCATACTTGTATTATGTGATTTTATGCTATGCATGCCTTGTGATGTTAGTTATAGTGTATTTCGTGTGAATGTTGTATAATTGTTATTAATACAGCATGATTATGGGATTGAAGTATGTTGGTATGGATAAATGGTGGCTTGAGAATCATGTGTACATTTATTTTGTTATTGTTGTATAATGTGGCTTCAAGACATGGATGATGGGATTGTAAAATAATGATGGAGTTGTAAAATACTGATGAGGTTGCTTGGTGATTAGGGTTTTGCATGAGGATTAGAGTTTGCATAAAAGTAGGGTTTCCATGGAAAAATGGGTTGTATGGAGTTAGGGTTTGCATGGAAATATATTTTACGTGGAGTTAGGATTTGCATGGGAGAATAGGATTTGCATGGAAATATGTTTTACGTGGAGTTAGGGTTGCATGGGAGCTAGGGTTGCATAAGAGTTAGGGTTCTGCATGGAGTTGCATGTTGCTAGGGTATGGCATAAAATAGTATGGTGTTAGTAGTTTGCATGAAATAGTAGGGTGATAGAGTTTTACACGAAAGGGCATGGTGTTAGGGTTTTGTGTGAAATGGTACGGTATTAGAGGCTTGCATGAGATGGTATGATGTTAGGGTTTGCATGGAAGCATGGTCTACGTGGATTTAGGGTTTTGCATGGAAGTTAGGGTTTTTGCATGGGTGCCAGAGTCTGTCATAACTAACTATGGTTGTGATGATTAACTAAGGTTGGAGGGGTCGACCTAAGATGAGGAGTAAGCATGGTGGTGGCTGACGTGCAAGTCTTGATGATTTCTAAATAAGACACATAAAATATTAATTACGTAAAGTGAAAGATGTTGAGCCAGGCCCAAACCAATCCACCGGCATAATAGTGGCAGGGAATGTTTTTCCTCGCGACCGATCCACCGGCTATAATAGTGGGGGATCCCGAGCTCAAAAAACCAAACTATATGTGTTGTTAAGATGTGAGAAGACACTAATTACTTACAGTGGAACACCGTACGACAAAGGGGCCAGACCGATCCACCGGCATATAATAGTGGCAGGGTATATTACCCTCGCGACCGATCCACCGGCATATAATAGTGACAGGGCATGTACCCTCGCGACCAATCCACCGGCTAAAATAGTGGGGTTCCCATAATCGTATGGACTTGATAAAGAATATGGTGTGAAAATATTTTGATAAAGGATTAATGAAGTAATTAATTTAAACTATAAGTATTATTTTGGCATTTCCACCTGATCGTTCATTTTCCTTTATGTTATTGTTGGTGATTAGGCCCTATTATTATTTGCATGAATTTATATGCTATATGTTGGCCTTAGTGCTTAGTCACCTTACTCAGTACATAGCGTACTGATGCTGCTCATTCCAACAAGTAGAAGGCCCATCTGATTTCCTACAGGTAGGAGATATGTATTATGATGCTATAGATGTCTATGGGACATCAAGTGGGGACAAGTGATGATTGGGCTGGATCGATTATCAGAGTGACGTGGCCGGCTTTCCTTTGAATTTATTATTACTATCTTATCTATTTATGAATAGTACTTTCGAAACAACTTCATTATTGTAGTTATTTCTCTTTCCTGAAAAACTACCATCGTATTCAGAATTGAATAAAGACTTGTGCGTACCTGATTTCCGTATATTTGAATTTGGACTATCCATTAATGTTTATTGAGTTGTTTCTCTAGCCTTAGCACTTAGTATTGGAACGATAGGAGTGAACCGGTCTGGTACTAAGTGTGGCGGTAACATTTCCAGAATTTACGGTTTAAGTTACAGTACAATGCATTCAAAGCATGCAAAGTTACGGCATACATGGGACGACAATGTAACAAGCTTGATATGATCACCTCATTAGTTATATTAGACTTGTTGTAAACCCTAGGATATGTTTCATGTAAATTTGTGTTTTGTTATTATTTCATGTATGTACCATAGTCGGTTGTAATGCTTTGTAATGTTTGTCATTAATATCATTTAAATGATGATATTATGACTAGGGTTAGGGATTATGGAAGCTTAGTTCAGGTTGGCTTGCGTATCCTATTGGTTATTTAAAGGTTCCTAACGGCTAGTTTCTAACTAACTCTACATAGTTAGTCGGCTAACTAGTTGTTAAGAGTCCTATAAATACCTACCCTAAGTCATTGTACACGCTAAGCCTAATTTAAGTAATAAAAATCTACAAGTTTAACACTTGAGTACCTTCTATTTGAGATTGAATTCTAGATAGGACATTGTTTGGAGTAGTATCTTAAATAGAAGACTGTGAATGCATTCAGCCGAATCATTCAAAGTTAAACAATCCCGTTAAGTTCTTGATAGAAGATCATCCAAAAACTCATTACCAATGCTTCCCTACTTTGATTCATATCAATGAGACGTTGGCGTACAAGGATCATTCATTGAGGATTCTTGATTCCAAGAATCGAGAGACGTGTTCATAGATCATTCCACTTTTTAAGGTCTTATAGTCATGTCATAAGGCAGAGGAAGCCGCTTGGGAGTCTGAGGAGGAGATTAAGACGAAGTATCCAGAGTTGTTTGCTTAGGTACATTGCGCATGGAATATCACTTCTTTTAAGGTGGTAGTACCCTTTTTCTTGTGTATTAATCCTTAGTTATTATAATATTTTGTTTGATGGCTTAGGATTACTTATGTTTTGAGCTTATAGCAATATATTTCTTTTTGTGGACTTATTAGTGATGTAATAGCCCATCCTAAAATCCTTCAAATAGTATTTAGATTTATGTTGATATAAAATAAATGAAAATGTGAATTTTAGGCTTACCTATCGACTGGTTTAATTAGCAAAATTTTAGGTTTACATAGTCGGTCAACTAATGCACTAAGGAAATTTATATTCTTGTCCTCGACTGGTTTGCCCAAATTGATTGGCTGGTTTGCTTGCGATTTTAGATCTATTTCTAATTTTGATTTGAATTTCTCTCTAATGATTATAAAAACTTCTTATTTGAGTTGAATTATGCTAATGAGCATGTTTTAGCGCTCTGGTATTATTTTTATATTAATTAGATCACTCCATGATTTTAATTAGCAAAATTTTTCCAAAAAGCCACTTTTAGAGGTAAGCCTCACTTTTCCTTCTCCCTCTCTCTTATGGCAGATGGGATTGCAATTTTTAACTTTGTACACCCTTCCCTAACTTTCTAACCCACTATTATGTCCATCTCTGACGGTACTCAAACCCCCACCATCCCATCAAGTCAAACCTCACTTCTTGGCTTGGCCACACTCAATCTCACTAGTTTCATCCCTCTTTTCCTTAAGAATGTCGACTAGCCTACTCCTACACTTATCATTTTCCAATCCATTATCATTAATCACTTGTGTTATTGCTCTCTTATCCCTATTCCTTGTAGAAATTTCACTAAGTGTTGAGCACCCTTCCATTTTCCTCTCTTCTTCTTTCTGATGAGAAATACACATATCCTTTCTAATTTTCTCCTTTGAATTGTGCAAGCATTGTGTTCATTCCTCTTCTTTTAATCTTTATATAAGCTCTCTCTTGCTTTCCTTAAGCAAGGAAGAATTAACGTTAAGAAATGCTAGAGATTTTAGCTTCTCTTTCAATGCCCTATTTTAAGCTAATGGTGGTGCTTTGTGTTTTCCGTCTTCTTCTTTCTAATTTCTTAGTTTTTAAGGAAGTTTTGGAAGATGTTTTTAATCGTTTTACTTTGATTCTCTTGGGAATTGAAGTTCTACTAGATAGGTCATCCAGTAGGAGTTTTGTGCTAGAGGGATTGCTTCAAGGTAAGACATTCTTTCTAGAACATAATTAGGTTTCTGTGGTATCTTGGGGGTTCCATGTATTAGTGTTTATATGAGTACGATCTAATTGTGTTCCATGTTATGAACATGTGGTATAATTCTCCTCAAGTAAATATTGTTTGAGCATGGTTTGTTTACGTGTGTATATTACCATGCGTCCATGTGATTCTATATTTGCAACATATATTTTTATGTGTATTTGACATAAAAGCATACTAGGATTGATATGGTAAAGTGTGGTAATATTTGATGTATGTTTCTTAAGTATAGGTTGTGTTTCACCTAAACCAGTCAATTAATTCCTCGAACCAATCAATTGGTTTTGTGAGCAGTTGAATGGTTTGGAGTTTTTGATCAGTTAGTCACGAGATCAATTGATTGGTTTGGTAAATCAGTCGATTAATCTTGATGAACAATCAATTGGTTGGTCAAATCCATCGACTAGTGTCCCTATAGACCATGGTAGTTTGGTCTCTACTTAGATCCATCGACCGGTTGGACCAAACCAGTTGATTATTTACTATGACTAGTCTATTGGTTGGTCAAACCCATCAATTGGTTTTTTTTACAAGCCAAAATAGGTTGGTATCTGCTTAGACCCATTGATCGGTTGGACCAAACCAGTCGACTGGTTCTCATGAAAAATAAATCAAGGAGGCCAACTAGTCGATTGGTGCTCTAGTTTTTGTTTTGGTCTATGTCTAGTATGACCAGACTAGTCGACTAATCTGAAGGACCGATCGACTTGTCCAACTAGAAGCCGCCTGGTTTGTTATGATTTATTGTGTTTTTCTTGGGCCTTTTGTATTGATACTTCCATGTATTTACAATAATTTAATTATGATTTACCTAATTTAGTGTGAACCACTATGATGGCATTCAAGACTTGATTTTTTGTTAAATTTGGTGTTATCTCTATATACCTAGTTGGTATGAGGTGTTTGGTGTGAGCATTGTAAAGCACCTAGTTGGAGGCTTTTATGCCTAATGAGGTGTTTGGTGTGAACACCAAAAACACCCAATTGGTCTTATGGTGTGTTGTTATATTGCCCATTTGGTTATGTGTGGATTTTGTTGTAAATTGTGTGGCCATTAAAGGAAAATTTCTATTATAGTTTATATTGCATAGATTGGGACGTATTTACTATACTTTTATACTTCTATGATCCCATGCAAGTATGCCTTGTCGTACTTGAGCTATAATGATATGATATCACCATGTTGTTATGTGACTTCAATGTGTTATATGAGCCTTGCCATGTTTTAGGTGGTATTTTTTACTAATACTTCAAAGCACTAACACTGTACTTGTGTAATCACTATGATGATCCAGCACTTCAATTTGCAGGATTACAACTCTCATTTAGAGTATATTGAGGGTGATGACGTTGGTCATTAGGGCCATTACTTGGGGTTTAAGGTTTGTGATTATGCCTAAGAGTTAGGCTAATCGGTTATTAGTATTTTCCCCACTATGTTGGGATGTTTTGGTATTTTTGGTTATTTAAACTCTTATCTTGGATTCCTGTATTTGATTCTTGTAAACTATCAAGTTCATTTTACATATGATTTGGTTCTAGTCTTTATTTCCTTGTACTATCGCATTATTATTATGATCATGCATCCTTTTGTTTCATGTTCTATTTTACCTTGCATTAGACATGAGTTAGGTGATGATCACACCTCTCTCATGGTTAATATGGCAGTAATTCCCCAGTTTTTTTTTTCAATCACTTTCACATTATCTTGAAAATAAAATTTTCTAGTTCAAAAATTGGGGGTGCTATAAATGGTGTCTTCCTTCCCATTGTAGGTCAGTGGCTGATGGCGTGAGATCCTTTGGAGACAATCCTCTCCTATGCTCGCATGTGAGTGATACAGAGGTGGTGGGGTTGAGGTTGAGACACATGAGGATGCAAAATGAATTCTATGAAAGCCTTGAACGCTCTGTCCAAATTACCGACATATCCATTAAGGGCCATGTTGAACTAGCCACAAAACAAAAGCGCATTAGGGAAGATATTATCTTACAAGCACATAACACATCAACACATGTCAAAGGCCATTTAGACTTCCCACACTTAATACTCACAAGGCTAATCTAGGTTTTAAAAACACATGGAAGAGGAAAATACCTTTTACTATTAAAATATTTAGGATTGTGAGAACTGACTAAAACATGATTCTAATCAACTAAAAGTTCTAATACCAACTTGTAACACCCTCAAATTTACAAACTAAAAATTTTCATTTTTTACAAGTTAAATATGGAAGCTAAAACAGTAAATCGCAGAGTGTTACCACTGCACTTGATACAAGTCTCGTTTCCTTTACCATTCTATTACCAAGTACTAAGGTTAAAAACGTTGTTCCACTTTAATTAATTTTACAAGTGTAAATCAAAGTAGCAAAAGAGTTAAAGCAATTTAATAATATTTTGAATAGAACCAACTATCAGTGATTATAAAATGTCAGTGAAAGGAAATACATAAAGACAGTAAAATTACAATTTTTTTAGATCAATAGATATCGGACATAACACCAGATAACCCTACACTCTGAAACCAAAGGAACACTTCAATACAACTGTACTAAGTAACCTATTATACATAAATAATATGGAAGTTACGCATGGAACACATAAAATACATCACAATAATGCATGAACATTTAATTATGAATACATTAATTAAAATACCACAGTTGTTCATATAACCACATAACATCAAGACTATATACTACCAATGCTCACTCATCTATAACTCTCTATAGTATAATTAGAAAGTAACATCGTTCTCAAGTTATATCCATGGTCAAAATTTTCATTATCAAACCCACAACTTATCATAACACATGTAGGCTCATTAACACAAACTAAGAACAACATGCATCATCACAGGTTAGTACAAGGGCTACTAGTGGACCATAGATATACACAAATGCTACTACCAACCAACCTAATAATCATTCAATTCAAATATCAATTATTTCCATTTTTATTTACTCGATAGATGATCAAATGAACTTAGAGGCATTAAGGTACCCTGATCATACCAGCACACAAGGACAACACAATATCCTACTAACTATTAACCTAGAGACGCATTAATCACATAAATCCAATTCTTCATACTTAACCGTTTTTATTTATTTCCAAATATTTTGAGATAACTATGTTGAGATCATTATTAATGTCAACATCAGAAATCTACGAAAGCTATCCTAGGCTAAATTACTCACACTTATACACTTTAGGTTAAAAATGATCAAAATATCCCTAAAACTAAAGTTACCACTTTACCATCCATTTCTATTACAAATTCCCATTTATTTATCAACTTGTCATAAAAAAAGATAAAATACCATAATTAAAGTATTTATTGTGTAATAAAATTACCAAATATACAAACAAAAAACATTTTTCCCTTACACACAATTATGGGTGTAAAACCCTAACATACACTTTTAGAACATCAAACACATATCATGCATGTTTATTAGGATAATCATCATGGTATACTCTAAATTACTAAAATACCCCTAAGTCATACAATAATAATAATACTGATGATGTTGAGACATGTGTTTCTAAAACAACAAAACCCCTATTTTCATGCTTAACAACAAATAGCATATATCATGCATGTTTATTAGAAGATTCATCATGGTACACTCTAAATTATCAAAATACCCCTAAGCCATATAATAATAATAATTAATCACGCTGAAACATGTGTTTCTAAAATAGTAAAACCCCTATTATCATACTTAACAACAAATAACACATATCATGAAGGTTTATTAGAATATTCATCATGGTACGCTCCAAATTACCAAAATACTCCTAGGCCATATAATAGTTGGTGTGGTCGTAGTCAGCACGCAATTTAAATCCTCTTGTTGGCAATTGTAGCACTAGCAAATAGGGGTATCATTCTAAACTGGAGATTGACAGGGCTCGCCTCTATTTAACTAGCTAAAAATAAAAATAAAAATAAGAACCCTAAATAACACAAAATAAATAAATAAATAAATAAGAAAAATAATAATGGGGTTATCAAAATAGAATATAATAAAAATAATAAAAGTAATAAATAAAATAGAATAAAAAAATAATAGATAACTACAGATATGATAAGTATGCTAGGGAATTTGAGATCTACCACTAGATTAGGTCAAAATATAATTTTAATTTCTAAGTCAATATTTAATCATAAGAAAGAGATTGATCAAGTTGTACACCAAAAGTAAGTCCGTAGACCTTATATTACTTCCCTTAATTAATTAATACGATAAAGCACCAATATTAACCCTATTAAATACGAGCAATATAGTAGCAACAAGCGACCCCTATATTTATCTAGATTTAATATAATTAGAATGATGTCAATCTAAGTACCCAGACTAGTACACTAAGCATGTCTACCTATATTTCCTTTCTTTGACCCACACGTATCTAAACGTTTTACTACTTCAATTAGAATAACAAAAATATTAGGTGAATTGTTATCTAACCTAGCTATAATTATGCATATAAATTCTGGTATATTTATATGGTCACCTAGCAGGTAAATAATCCTACAAACTATCACTTGAGGAAACCAGAGCAATGCATGCATCTTATAAATTATATCCGACAGATATATGTATATATATAGATATATATAAACAATGGAAATTCAAATAGAGTCAAGAAATAATCTCACCAAAAAAAGAAGAATAAAATTATATCTCAAACCCTAATATACGGTTTCAATCTATTCCTTAGCAATAAATATTTAGTCAACCATAATTATTAAATTAATTACACAGAAATATATATCTAAAATATAAATTAAAAATAAAGAAATAAATAACTAAAATTAATTACGAATGAAAGATTGAAAATTTATTCAGATGAAAAAGTAATTAATTTCATATCGAAATAAATTCTACTTATATAAATTTCTCACTATTATTTCCTTTCTCAACATCCGTGCACAAATTATTTTATTATTATTTTTCTTCGGTGATGTTTCACCGTGATTCTGAATGTCCTCCTACGTTGCTTTGTTGAAGTCCATGCATTGCTTTTCCCTATTCGTCTTCCCTATTCTCCTCTCTCTGCCTGTTGCTCCTCTCTTCACTCTAATCTACCTGTCGCTTCTGATGACCGAGCCTCTCCTACTTTTTCTTCTTTTTTCATATGCTGCAGCCATCTCTTTTTACGCTGATGGCTCTCACCTCTTGAATTCCCTAATCTATTGCCCCTAGCTCGCTTTTTATCTGCTATCATCAGAGCCTTCTCTTTCCTTTTTTATTTTTTTCTCCTCTCTCATCTTTGTTGCCGTCCAATTCTTGTGCGGCTCCTTTATAATTTTTTTATGCGGCTTCATTTGTTTTCTTCCACTTTTGCCATCCCTACATGTCAGCTCTTGCTGACCTTTTCTATAGCTCTAACTTTTCTTCTTCGCTCTTTATGCACCCCGTATTTTATTTTGTTTTCTTCATTTCTTTTTTTTTTGTTTGCTTTTGTGCTAACCTCCAGGTTAGCCCTCTCCCTATGTAGTTCCCCAGTCTCATGCCCCGTGTCCCCTCTTTTGTTTCTGGGCCTTTGGGCTATTAGGCCAAAGGTCCAACTTTCTTTCTT